>OZ010577.1:104663376-104925876 GCA_963932145.1 Acanthosepion lycidas | reverse complement strand
CTGTTACGGTATTTGCACATCAGAGGTCTTGTCACTGAGACGGCAATTGATTTCAGGTTTTCTAACTGATAGTTCCCACATGACTTTTTGACTCCCAACCTCCAGATGCATTATTCTGCACATTCCTCTCGTGAATGGTTGCTTGTCAATATTAAATAAAACTGGGAACATTTAAAAATGCTTTAAATCAAAAGAGCAGGGAACAAATAACAGAAAAATGACAGCCACCATTTAAACAACAACAAACGACCGTTTGTTTAAAGCTATTTTTTTTCGTTCTGTTCGATTGCATTTGGAAAGAAACGATCTGAAATAATTTATTGTATTCCGTAAATGCTGGCATAGGCTTTATTGGTATCAATAAACATCAGTCTTTACTAACACAACCGTACAAAAGAGAAAAATATTTACTGCACCTATATTATTCAGAGGTTAGGTTGGTGAAATAAAAGATACTTCGTTGAAGGAGAATGGGTCATCGAAGCTAGGGTACACAATAACATTTTTTGTTCGCTTTCTTGTGGCACAGACTTCGCCGGATTTTGTAATATTATTTTGGCAACAGAAAAAAAAATCCATTATAAATTAAAGCATATATTGTTAACTTTTCTGATATGTTAGAGAAACAGACAAGTTCGATGTACTTTTCCAATCTGAGGAATATTATCGATTATTAACTTTGTTGAGTAAACGTTAATCTGTATTATATAGTCCGTCGCTGTTCAAAAAAACAGAATATAAATAAAATAATTTTCGTAAAGAAATCTATAGATATCTGCCCGTATATAAAAAATGTGGTTTAATTTTCTATCTTTATTTATTTGCTTGGTTTATGTCCATTGCTTCGTAACTTGTGTCAGGCTAAAAGCAAATGTGTTCATTATTAACAAGTGAACCGTTTATTGATTCGAAAGTTCAACTTGTTGTTAGTAAAGCAACTAAAACAGACACTGCACTAGATTTCTATCGAATGTCTGGCATTGTAAACTTAATTAGAAAATTCATGTTAGCAGGGCTCACAGACACAGTGATCGTCGCCAGAATACAGTGTAATAAAGTTGTGATACTAGGCATAATGCACTGATCCTTAAATGATCGAAGGGGGAAGATAGGATAGAGGCGATTTAATTCTAGGGAGTGTATATGGATAATCTATTGATCCAGAACGTTTAGCCTATCCATACATAAATCAATCCTTAATTTTTAAATTATTACACTAGAGCACAAAACACAGATACACGCGCGTGCAGACACACACACACACACACACACTCTATCTTTTTTCTCTCTCTCTTTCTCTCTCTCTCTTTCTATATATATATATATATATATATATATATATATACATATATATGCAGTATATATATATATATATATATACACACACACACACTATATATATATATATATAGATAGATAGATAGATAGATAGATAGATAGATATATAGATAGATAGATAGATAGATAGATAGATAGATATTTATCGAGACACATACACACATACGGATATTAGTAAAAATGTTCATATATTGATGAAAGGTGCATACGCTTAGTGTTATAGCTTCCAATATATTTACAATGTATATATAAATTATAGATGCAAATCAAAAGTATAACATCAGATATGTAAATAATTACATACTTCACAGAAATATAAAGCGCCACACAAACATACGTATCCTACTTACAGAAGTTATGCAATATATGAAATATTTATTGTAACTAATATGTGTTTAACGTAATTATGAGGATTGAGAAGCTATGAGAATAAACCTAGACATATATACATACATACATATATACATATATATTTATATCTATATATATATATATATATATATATATATATATGAGTTTGTCTGACGATCGCTAAAGCGTGAAACCCTGGGTCACAAGCTCATATCTACCCAACCAAATATATATATATACATACATATATATATATATATATATATATATATATATATATATATATATATATATATATATATATGTATGTACATATATATGTATATATATATATATATATATATATATATATGTATATATATATATATATATATATATATATATATATATATATATATATATGTGTGTGTGTGTGTGTGTTTGTGTGTGTGTGTGTAACGGTAATTAAAACAAAAATATTTTTAAAAATCGTTACGAAATGGCAATCCTGTTTCAGCCTTAAACACATATCTCCTTGGTCGATTTTCAATTGCTGACGAGTGAACGATTTATTTCCAACGCAGAATACTTCCTCTGATTTGAAAGAGAACGAGAAGGCTAAAACACAAAAGTAGTTTAAAATTCGACTTATGGTTTTGCTGTGATTAACCAATGAAATATACGTCCTACGTTAAAATCTAAAGTAACTGAAAAAACGTTTTATAGTTCATGACAATTTCATTTGCGACTGATACTACTGAATACATTATTTCGTAACATATAGAAGTATGACGTTTAACTTTCACAGGAAGTAATGGGAAATATGTAGAGCGTAGGTTGATAATCTAGCATATGCTCGGTTTTCTTCCGACGTAGAATTTTAAATTAAAAGTATTCTTTACGAAACCGGTAGAAAAAAAGAATCATAAATTCAGAACCATTCTGGTAAATTAATATGCAGCTGTTAAGACCATCCATATACGAAGTTAATAATACAGATTAATCAATATAATATATTAATAACAGTAACTAGATATCAATGCAGAGATATATGATATCTAATTGAATTTTCACAATATAATGTGCACCGCCGAACTTCTAACAATTATTACTGTAACAAATCGTATTATCAAATTCGGAGTTTAACCATAGTGTTAAGTTAAACTATACCTACAATTTACATTCAGTACACTGCTTTGGTTTCCTAACCAGTCTTTATCAATAAATTCGTAAATTTCTGTTTTCTCATGTAAGTATAACAAACAAGGTTCATTCCAAGTTCTCGAGTGCCTAGTTTTTTTTTTAATATTTTCCATTTAACTGTATGAGTTTTATTAACTTGTTTTGAATTCAACAATTATTTAGAAAGAGATGTACTATATTTATGCGTACTATTGTTGAAGGATAAGGTACGTTGTTACCATCTAGTCTTAAAATAATTGATATTTTTCAGCAGTCGGATTTTTTGTTGTAGAAATAGTTCTTAAACAAGAGAGTTTGTCATACATTGGTCTTGCAATGGACATTCGTTAGAATTCCTGCAAATACATTGGTTAACATTATCAAAAGTATTAAACATGGAAATTGCTTTATCATCCAAGTATTAAAATTGGTCTAAAATTTTATTATTGGGTTTATAATCTTCTGAAGTTTATCTTTGTAGTTGTAAATTTATTTTAGTGTGTTTCTGTTAAATATTTTACTGAGAGGATTATTTATAGGGAAATGTTTGTCAATTAAGTAGAGGAACTTCTGGTTTCACATAGAACTGGCCATTTGTTTAAAAGGTGGTTTATACCAAATAATTTTCTTATTACAATTTCTTTTACTTATGTCTCTGTTATCAAATTTTCTATACATACTTTCTTCGTATTTTTACTTATATATATATATATATATATATATATATATTGAAAATTTGATAACAGAGACATAAGTAAAAGAAATTGTAATAAGAAAATTATATATGTATATATATATATATATATATATATATATATATATATATATATATTAATTTACACATTTAAATATTGTATCGAACATGTTGATACATAGAAAGATACAAGCATAGTCTATGTATTTTCTTTGTAAATATTCGTATTCATATGTTAGCAAATATATATATATCCATATAATTTCCATATATAGATATTCCATGTTTGCGTGCAGCTTTGTGTTATTTTTATTATTGCCTAGATGTGTAAATTTATATTTGACTCTAGTTTTAGTTTGAATTTCGGTGGTAGTTTATTTTTACAGTCTCTTTCTGTTTATACATCTCTAATTTATATATATATATATATATATATTTAACAAACCCTGGAAGAAACATGGATTGCACCAGTTTTACAATATTGCGGTATATGCCAAACTAAAACTTTTTTTTCTGTAACTCTTAATATATCACCTGTCAATTCCGTCGATTATTCAATCAATTTGAAGTCCTAAATTCCTCAGCTGATAAGGCGGAATGCTTTGCTCGGAAATTCTCATCAAACTCAACACTAGACGCATTCAGAGTACCCACACCTTATTCACTACTAGAACTGAGGTTCTATTGAGTTAGATGTACATAACTCAATCGATGGCCTTGGACATCATCTCTAAATTAGACTCTCATAAGGCAAGTGATGGTAACTGGATATCAGCCCTTGTCCTAAAGAAATATGCTCTTGAGCTGGCTCCAGTTCTCTTCAGACTATATTGCTGCCTCGATGACTCTTGCTTTACAGCTGGTGAAGCCCTCATCTGTTGTCCCTGTTTTTAATAACTTTGGAGACCATTCTGACTCATCTAACTACCATCCTATCAATCTCCGACCAAACTTTGAGAATTCTTCGATGCTTTTATCAATGCAAAATTGGCTAAGCATCTTGCATCCCATGATCTACACTCTGACATAAAATATGGCTTCCGCGTTTCCAGGTCTATAGATGACATGCTTACGGCCATAACTGAATCTGTATACCATGCTCTTGATAATAACGACAAAGCGTGAGCTGTGCCTCCAGATATCTCTGTGGCAGGGTTTGGCATGTCGGCCTTCTTCGCAAGTTTCAGGGATACGATACCACAAGAGGATTATTGGATTTAATCAAATCATTCCTGTCAAATGAAGGTCGACCTAAACAGGTTCTCCACCAGTTCCATTTATACGAACGCTGGTGTTCCCCAAGGTTCTAACATGGGTTCTAAAATGGGCCCTACACTGTTTCTGATTTTCATAAAAATCTTCCTGATACCATCAGTTCTCATGTAGGCATTTACGCAGATGACACTACCATTTACTCCTGTCTCAATAGTAAATCAGGCATTGCTGACAAAGTTAACTCGATCTTTGGTCTCGAAAACTACCTCCAATCTGTGTTGACTGGAGCAACAAACGGCTTGTTAATATCTCCAAACCAAAACTGATTCATTTACCCGCCATAGAAAAACCTCCCTGTCTTCACTCATTTTAGCTGATACTCAGCTTTACGAGAGCCGCTCTCTAAGATTTCCTGTTCTCTCGTTTTCCAGTGCCCTGACGTGGAACAACTACATTTAATCAATAGATTCATCTACTGCGAGGAAAGTTGGTTCTCTGTTTTTCTCCAGAAATTTTTTCCTCGTCTGACTCTATCCTTCAAATCTACAAATCTACCATTCGTACTTGCATTGAATACTGTTGCCATAAATGGTGTTGTGCACCCGCTGTTCATCTAGAGGGTCTCGACAAAATCCAAAGACGGATATGCAATGACACAGGGCCTGACCTGGCATCTCTAGGCCATCTCTTAACCACGCTACGAAAATCATTTAAATTCCAAACTCCTTTCATCTTCGTAAAATACCAAACGATGCATTTAAACATATATGGAAATGTTGAGATATGGATAATATGGTATTCTTGTTGTATTTTTGTATTGTATTTATTAAGCATTTCACTATCAAGCAAGACAATAAAGCTTCTAAGATACATGGTAGTTACTGAATATGTGTGAATATCATAAAAATAAATCATCATTAAGAAGATATGACAGAAAAAATATATAAAAAAAAATAACGACAGACGCTGTATTTATTTTTTGTATATCAAATTTGATTGGAAAGCAAAAAGCCAGAAGAGAATTCCACGAGCCAGAAGTACGAACCATTTAGCATAGAATTTACAGTTGTATTTAAAAAGTGTCCATATGCTTAAAATTAAAATTAATTTCAGAACACCCCATAAAATTCACAGATATCCTTATTCTCGCATAGCCATTCATCGATTAAATTTGCGACCTGTGTTCGTTTGGTATTTTCGATTGTTGAAATTCTTCAAGAATAGAGATTACAAGGAACAGATTCCAGACCAATCTCGAAATGTACGCCTAATGAGATATATTAACGCCTAGTCTCTCTGACGTTGTTGGGCATAAAAATACGCATTTTACCTCAGTCTCGACTGCCTAAACACACTGGAGCATCACTGCGCGTACATGTCCTGGGTAAGATGATATACTACATCCGGGAAAAAAATCTCTGATCCGAAGATTTTAGGTTCTACAAAATGCTGTTGTCAGGCCTATTCTGACCGAGAGTAGTAGCAACTGCTAGGGCCCATGCTATGAGCAAATATTGAATCTCTAAACAAAAAAAAACCAAAACATTAAATTATAAAAATGCATTTTATAGCAAAATGATCAGCAATAAGTTTCTATAGCAACATAACAATCAATACATTTTATAGCAACAACTAAAGTCATGGCAAAAAATAAAAATAAACAATTTTCTACGCTCATTCTCATTTATTCGAAGGGGAAACAAGTTTTCATTCCTCGATTAATTTTGTAGGATCATTGCAGAAAACAAAATGAAGGTAATTAATTATAATATAAGCATAACATAATGTATTTCTCTTGAATTAAGTATAAAGTTTGCAATATCAAATTTCGATTCCGGCTTTGAATAACCCATAGAAGTGTTGATATGCCACTAAACGAAAACAATCAAACCAAATCAAATCTGCTCATACAGCAAAGTCTTCTGTAGACTGTTGCAAATATTAATTATTCACTAAGTAGATTAGTCGTGTTTTCCTATCTCTAGCTTTAATTCTGTCCATTGACTATAAGATTTTTCAAGCACCCATCTTCTCATTATCTGCTCTAGTAATTTCAACTGTCTCTTACTGATGTTATGCATAAGTGTCCATTTTGTTTCCGTTTTCTCTAAAACTTCATTGTTGCTCACATAATTGACACATGGTATCCGTAGCATCATTCTGTAGAAACTCATTTCTGTTGTTTCAAGCCTCTTCTTCTTTTAGGAGGTTTTCCAGCACTTACTGCTATAGAAGTGGACAGTTAATGTTCTTTTCCTTGTTTCTAGGGAATTTTTAGTATTTCTTAATACTCTGCTTATTCCGATATATATATATATATATATATATATATATATATATATATATATATATATATATATATATATATATATATATATATGTGTGTGTGTGTGTGTGTGTGTGTGTGTTTCATTTATTATAGTATTTCGATTTCAATTTGCACTTTCGGCTCATCAATTTGCTAACTACTATGCATTATATCATCTTGCAGTTGAGGTGTAATCGTTTCTTCTCTCTCCAATAATTTCTGTAGGAATTATTCTTTTTTTTTCTGCTATAAACACTGTATCATCTTCATATGTTATTTTATTAACATTGTTTTCCTCAATATTGTATTTTGATAGGACTTTTAATTCTATCCGAATCACCTCGTTGAATAAGTCTGGTGAGAAGACACCTACTGGTATTATATTCCTTCTTATATACAATATTATATTCCTTCCTGTATCTGCTGAAGTTGATTTCTATCTGTATGTAGGCGATTTTTTGCCAGTATAGGTTCTTTATTATTTTAATATCTTTCCCAAATATGTCAAAGGTGCTGAGCGCTTACAAGCAGATCTTTGTGGCAGACTTTATCGAATGCCTTTGCGTAGTTTATAAAACATAGGTACACCTCCATCTGCATTTTTATTGCTCTTTTTGGTAGCAATCTGAACCTATATATCGCATTCTTTGTTCTAGTGTCTTTGACAAACGCGTTCCGTTTCTCATATTTCCTGCTACCTTATGAAGCCTTAATTTTCCTGGTTAAACGAATTTAATAATGGCTGGGTGCTGATTTCCGCATACAACAATCTTCTACGGGGATGGATGTTACTTGTTTCCTCTAGCTGATCAGGCATAATTGAATTTCTTCATCACCCACAAGTCAAATGTTATTTTTACTGAAGTTATACTAAACTGATATAAATCAAGTTTCTGGAAAAAGAACACTTAATCTGGCGAGGCCTGGAGTTGGACACTAAACAGTTTTGTTGACCAGGTTTGGATCAAACAAATCGTTGTATTCCTCCGCGGGATTGTGATCGTATCACCAGGCTGATATTCTTGCAAAACACGACAATAGTGAGATTTGGACACAGAACTATCAGTCATAAAAGTAACTTCGTACGCACACATTTACACTTACAGCGATTTTTAGCAGAATACTATAAACTATTACTGCTTTTAATGAAACATAATTTCACTCATTCTGCGTCACTATCTGAACCATTTTCGCAGTATCATCAGGATTCTTTTGATAGATATTTTTCTTAAATCAGCGTGATTAGCATGCTAACTTAATTAGCTTGATGTTTTTCTTTAGTTAATAGCATTGGAGTAATTAGACTTCAGCTTAAGCAACCAGTGCATAATAATTTATTCATCCAAGTTTCAGCTTTTAAATCAACGTATTTTCTCTGACTCTAATCAAATTAATATATATATATATATATATATATATATATATATATATATATATATATGTGTGTGTGTGTGTGTGTGTGTGTGTGTGTGTGTGTGTCCTGTGTGTTTATTAAATTGCTGTGTATTAGAAGCTGTCAAGTGCATTAGTTACATATAGAAATAAGTTCAATCACAACTTCGATCTAGTGAAATTCACACGTATTAAAAGTGTAAGTACCTCGCTTAAACATGAAATTCTTGACAGCGTTCTATCAAATCATACCAAACTATAAATCTACGCTAATGACTTTTTCAAATATCTCCTTTCCTAAAAGAAAACCTCTTTCTCAAGCCAAAATAAATTACTTAATTATTTTAAAATTAAAAGAAACCGTTCAATTCAAATATATAATGCTTAGCTTAACTTCCCAAGCTAAATTACTATAACTAACAATTATGTAATATAAAATCAGTAAGAATTTTTTTTCAGTTTCGTTTAATAGATAGTAAATTATCACGGCTTAGTACTCTGTATGCGTTATTGTGACTTTCTGTCCACATATAATTATATTTATGAGTTCCCTTAAAACATTATAAAAAGGTAATTGTATCTCACTTCATGTTGCAAAATGTAAACCTTGCATTTTCCTTGAGAAAATCCGTTAGAAGACGAAAGTAAACGGTTAAGTTAATATATTGGACATAATGTAAAGTTTCTGGAAGAGAAAACTTAATCTCCAGGAGTTGGAGTAGAAGACTGTATATTATTTCCCACCCGTGTTAACTCGGAATATTGGGATCAGACGAATCCTTTAAATTATTAACCTTTTAAGAAAGATATTTTAGCCCATCCTTTTACTTGAAATCAAGGGTTCATGCCTACACAGAACACCAGCTTTCTAGAATATAGCGCTTGTGTAACTGACCTCTTTCAATGAACTTCTTTGGCGGTCACGTGGCACTGACTGATTATTTTGTTACCCATTCTAAGAAAAATAACTATTCTGGAGAATTATAGTCAATATAATTGTTCAGTCATTTAAGCCTTTCTTGAATTATTGGTGCTCTAAATAAAAGCGAACGACTATTTCGACTGATGGTTTGCAAGACAGTCTTTCCAGATTTTATAGTCAGTTCGATCTCTGACTCAGAGATGCGTTGTCTTAGAAAATCATTCTAAATAGCAATATCTGAAAAGCTAATATTCCAGAAGATGACAGCCCATGTAATGCTCAAGAACGTCTCTGAATTATCACATATATTATTTCTGATATACATTTTTTCTTTCGCCATAATATTTCAGGGCCTGTACGTTCATGCCTCTTTACAGATTTTTTTTTTGTTAATATCTGGCAATTGCCATTATTTCTTGGTGAGTGTTTTCCCCGTCAACTTCATAAATATGAATTCATATTTCTTCACAATGAAAGGTTATGATAGAGAGAGGTTTTTTTTGGAGAACTGATGACTTGTTATCTTTCTCAGGGAAATTTGTGTGAAAGTGAATGCATCAGGTATGCGCGGAGTTTGACTACGGTTCGCCGATTCCACTTTTCCTTCCAACTATAAAAAGTTCCCATTTTGTGCTAGGCTGAGATAATTTTAAAGTATCAATACATAGTTTTGATTTCATGCCAAAAATCTAAGAACATTTTTTTGGTGACCGGTGATACCGCCCGCTACAAGAAGGTTTATAGAGGCCATCTTAAATAGTTGGGGACACTAGGCTTCATAACTTGTATAAAACATGCGCGGTAAAGGCACGGTATCAACGGGAGTTTGGCTTTGTAGACTAGAGTCAACGGCCAGGACGGGTGTTCTTCCGATAAAAGCAACAGCCACGTGCCATTGACCAATACGAAGTTTAAGTTGGGGGGGGGCATCCGCTGTGGTTTGACCTGGAGAGCAATGCACCCCCCCAGGTCTAACTGCGCAAGACATAAAATATGTAAACGTATACTTTTTACATACATTTGCAAACCAGATACGTGGAGAAAACTGGTCGAATGTTCATATGCGTAGCAACCTATGACTACGTTCGAGACACCAGCTTATGATGATAATAATGATGATGATGATGATGATGATGATCCCGCCCTAAAAAAAAACAAAAAACAAAACAAAACAAAAAACATCTATATTGGGAGGTGGGTAGCAACACAAAGGCAAAGCTGTGTCTTCGGAATAGACAAGGTTGCAGATAAATGAGGGTTCACTTTTAACATATAATTATATCTTATTTTGAATTTGATCAGAAAAATACCCGGAAAAACATCGCCATAAATAAAATAAAAAAAAAAATACAACAAATTTTACCTATTTACATGTGTCATATCTTTATATTATGCTTACTTTTTAAAGATTGCAACATTAGACTGTTGTTTCCATTTCCATTATTTTTATTAATATTATTATTATTATTATTATTATTATTATTATTATTGCGCATAAAAATACCTGGTAATACCTTTGTTCCATAAATAACACCTCGTGAAAAAGGGTTTAAGTAAAACAAGAGAAAAACGTGTTAACTTCTGTCATTAACCCGCTTATAAAAAAATGAATACAATATCTGCACTGATTACATTTGCGATGTTATACCTTCACAGAATTTAGCGTTGTCACTTGACTTGTCAATTAACCAACTGATGTTCGACATCGAGCCGTGAATTTCCCTCTCTCCAATCAGCAAAGTGCATATGGTGTCTCGATCTAAAGTCACTCAGTAACTGACACTGATATCTTGAGATTTTGGAACTAAAAAGAGAGTATAGAAAAACGAAACAATTTGGAATATTCGATACAAAATATTGTCGGCATAATTTATGTAATTTTATTTTGATGTATCCTCTATTCTTCGCTTCATCTTTCCTCTATCACTCCTATTTTCTCGCGCTGCAACTCTCTGTAACCCCTTGCGTCCTAATGGCTTCCCGCCTTGCTTGTTGTGAAAGGCTTAAAGAGAAATGGTAGTAGACGAAGTGCATGCAAAAAGTATTCTTTCTTTATTTATTTATTTCTAAATTATTTCTTTTTTTCAGAAATGATACGCTAACTCGTTTAAGAGTAACTCTTTAAATGTTATCGGTCCAACTAAGATGTATTGAAAATATTCTCATATTTGGCCATTTGGACAGACTTGGGTAATTTGATCTATTTGAGAAATTTTCAGCCCTGCACCCACTTTGCATATGAAATATATTTCTTTTTTTATTATTTTGAGACGCGAATGAATAATATATGATTATTTATTTAAAATTTACATAGATATTGTAGTAAAACTCAAATGAATAGTCAATAATTCACACAGCCACACGTCCAAATAGTTGCAAATCTACGAGCTCTTCCTGAAAAGTGATATACGAGGTCTACCTGAAAAGTGATACTAGTGGTCACGTTCTTCGATGTGAAAGATATCGCCCAAGGTGAATTATTGCCAGAGAGCAAGATGTTCAATCAGCATGTATACAAAGAGATCCTGTGATGTTTATTTCGCTCAGTGCGCGTGAATTGACGACAGATGTGACAGAACAAATCGTGACTGTTTCACCACAACAATGGACCTACTCATAATGCCCTGAGCATTTAGGCAGTTTCTGACGGAGAACAACGTCATCGTAATGAAACAACAGCGCTATTCAACTGATCTTGCTCCGTGTGAATTTTTCCTTTCCCCAAGCTCAAGGAAATCATTACGGGGACCCGTTTTGAAGCTGAAGGGCATCCAAGAAGAATCCCTCCACCAGCGAATAGACGCGTAGCAGAGAAGGATGGAGAATTGCATTAAACAAGAAAGGGATTAATTCGAAAGTGAAACCGTGTAGTTTGTTAGTTAGAATTGAAATAAATTGTTTATGATATCAGCCCCGTTACATATTAGACGGATCTGGTAAATACTTGAAAAATCCACTCTTTCTGCGATCGGCCAATATTTTTCGTTTTTTCTTGTTTTTTTTTTCTCCAGATTCTATTTGTTCAGTGCTACTGACTTTATATACGTTCGAAGGCAGATATGTTAATCCGTAAGGATCACACCCAGTTTATTCCATCAACCGTTTTCTGTTATAATGTCCGGAAGGAGCTTGCACCTGTTCTCCTTGGCTTCATGGAGCCAATGACATCGACGGACGCACGCTTGTGGCATTTTCCAAGGAAGATGAATTACTTCAGCACAGATAAGCATTGTATTAAAAAAATGTTGCCCAATCAGATCCTATAATTATTTATTTTGTAGATGTCTCATGTAAAAAAAAAACAACTATCTATATCTGCCTATATCTCAGAGTTGGGGTATTATGATTATTTCCATCATATGGACTGTTATCCTCAACTTCATCGCCATATTCGAAACGTTTCAGAAGTTGTCCGCACCCTTACCATGCCTCAAGGACACATGGCCAAGTGGGAAAAGACGTTTGTTAGATCCAGAAACTAGACCCAAAATATTTCAATACCAGGCCATAGCAGTGGTGAACGAAAACCTTGGTGAGTTCAGTTACAGTGAAATAACTGAGATATCCGAAAAGGGGCATGGCACGTGGAACTAGAAAAATCCACTCCGGTGGACGAAGTAAATGGTTCGGTCGAAATTCCAATCATCTGAAAAAGGCCGGAACGTACAAAGGCCGAAACTTTGTGCATATTGCAATGAAGATGAGCATAACAGTATGAATAATGTAAATAATGCAAATAATAACTGCCTATTCGCAATGTGCTCAAAAGTTGTAACATGTTCTTCATATGAAATATTGCCTAAAAATAGTAATTATGATTCACACCGCAGAAGAACTTTTGAAGAATACATTCTCCCATTATTAGATATTGATAAGCTTCCTTGCTTTCTATGCACCGCGCTCAAAATATATCAAATTAAAACATTGCAACACGTTTAATATTAAATATAAAATACAAAACAGTCAGAGAATTAATTACTCATTGAAACAAATTACTCTAAAGTTTCGGTCATAGCTGTCAGATGAATTAAATGATTCAAGACTAGTCTATATTATGGATAGCATTTTTTACCAAAACTTTCACGGCATATGTATTTTGTTCACTAGCGTTTACTAAACCTTACTGCGAACAACAATTTTGCGTTTTGAACACTCTTCTCTAGGCTTATTATATATAACATTATCACATGCAAGACGTGTTCTTGATATATTGTGAAAATACACTTTAAGAACGTAAAGTACTTTACAAAACAATTTTCAGCTTTTATCTCAGTTTGAGGATTTTATAAGCGAAATAAGATTCGCAAGACGAAAGAGAAATGAAAGCTGACTTGGAAGAAGATTAGACAAGAGGAAATGCTTACTAAAGTACTGATGACTGTCAAGTTCATCTGGAGAAACTGAAACGGAAACCATCTAATATTCTCATCATTTTCGTATATGCAACCATTTTATAATGGCCTAAAACGAAATGTGCCAAACACCGGAGCAATTCACAGGAAATTAATAATATCCACATGTATCTAAATGCAAAATTAGGAGACTAACATGGCAGAGGCATGGTAAATATATACTGAATTAGATCTCATAATGATACCAGTGGGCAGGGAATATTTGCTATTTAAATAATTACACACGTTCTACTTTCCTCCTCTTTGTTGGCATGACAGTGTTTTGATCGTTATTCCTTCCCGCCTTCATGAGGTGCTAAGCTGTATGTTGTTCTTTAGTAGCCTTAGCATAGAAATATAATACGATAGAGGAAATATTAAAAAAAATAAATAAAGTGAAAAACAGTAGTATGAATAAGAGAATATATCATTGAACAATGTATTCAAGTTGGCGAGGAACTTCAGTAGTCGCAGCAGCATACAGATTAAGTCTGAGGCATTAAGTTGTAATCTCAAGATACACAAGTTCAATAAAGAATTGGCGAAAACGTCCGAAAATAATGTGAATAAAATTGACCTCTCATTCCGATAATAAAATTTGTATTGAAAACTTACCCAGACTCTTTTTGCTAGTCAGATACAAATTAAGGTTTCTTAATAGCAAGCAATGGTACTGACTTCATTTTTCAAGCAAAGTTGCACTTAAGAACAACACATTCACTTAGGTTAAGAATATAAAGTGCAACACCTTAAAAAAAGAATATAAAGTGCAACATATATATATATATATATATATATATATATATATATATATATATATATATATATATATATATATACTAGTCACAAGAGCAATAGAATAGTGACAAGGAAAAATGAGGATAACACGTGAAATTGCTAATCTAACGAAAATGGCCTAGATTTTATGATGTTCTACAAAATGATTAGAAATACATGCTAGCAAACAGAAGATGAATGGCTGAATATTAAATGCGGTAACATAACAAAAATATAGAACATTGTAAACATATTTAAAATATAATAGAAATATAAGAATAATACATATTTTTGTTGTTATTTTTGCAGGATTCGTTAAATATAAGTCGAGGACAAAAAAAGGAAAGCTGTTAAATAGATAAAATAAATAAAATGGAGAAAGACGTACATTACATAAAATCAAACAAACATGGAAGGACGCATTGCATTAATGTCCGAAGTCTGCACAAGCCATGACAAAGATTTTAACGCAACACAACCCGATGATATTTAATATATTTTTGATTTTATCAGTGTGATAAATGAAATATACAACAGCGGCACAATACTGGAAGACTTCAGTTGGTAAGTCTTCATATTACTGACAGAGAGCATGCAAAAAAGATGTACTACACCAGGCAATCAGCTTAATAAATTATTACACTCATTATGATTCTACTGAATGGAGATCATTGGAGTAAATATCTGTAAATAAGGCGAAAACAATGAATTTATTGAAAATACAGGAAAAAGAGATATGCTTGTCTTTTTTCTTTTGTTACTACGTCAAAGATAGGATTCCCTGCATATTTTATTTAAACTGTACACAGAATACAATCTAACAATGATAAAATATCCGTCACGATTAATTATCAGGGGACATAACTTTAAAATAATTTATACGCAGGTGCCATTTTACTGATCAGTGATTCAATGATAAACGGAGAAAGGTAGTTGTTGAAAGCAGGAAGAACGGACTAAGCAATTATTACAAGGCAGAAGCCACGAATATCAGAGAAATAAAGAAGCGATAGTAGACTATAAAATCAAGAAATATAACTATTTACATAATATAGTAAAAGATGGCGGGAAATGAGAAACTGAAATGCGATGCCACGTAAGAATAAGAGAATATCCCCTTCTACAAGTGCGCAATATTTTAGTAGATAAGAAAATGACGTCAGAAAAATAAAAACGCGAGTTCGATTCTGATGTAATATTTAATAATCCATAAAGCAGTTAACAATAAATAATTTCCCATTCAATATAGAATAGAAAACAAACAATTGACAAGAAAACTCCGTATGTTTTTGAATAACTTCATTGTGACATTCACGCGGTTGTCATGCATATGCACAAAATCCTTTCAGAAGTATCTCATATGCCGGCTGTTTATAAAAGCTTTCACAGATCAATGATTTAAAATGCTTGTGAGCCGATGAAGTCTTTACGGTTTTGCAGATCATTCTTCGTTGAACATTGTGTATACAGGCCCTACAAAATCACGAATAAAGAACTGTAGCAGATAAGAGAAACCATATACCTTGAGGACTTTCAAAAGCAGGAGCAGCTGAAGGAGATATCAAATACAACTCAATGCGAAAACAATGAAATTATGACGTCCCACACTATTTCAAACAAAATGTAAAGAATATAACCTCCATCAGTAATGGATAGAACGATGACAGATACCAGATTTTAAAGCTTATTTTACTGAAAAAAATTTTTAAGCGAAAATGTTATAATTTTCAACCGGCTGTTTTACTGACTGTTCGCTAAATGAATGAATAAATTTTCAGTATTAATTGTTTTGATTACCTCCTCTTGATGATAATCACTGTCGGTAATCTTGAATTACCGTTCCCTGACGATAGTCACAGGTGGAGATTGTTTTATTAGGCTGGTGCAAAAATAATGACGGTTTTTGACGTAATTTTTAACGTCAAAAAACGTCATTATTTTTGCACCAACCTAATAAAAGAATCCATCTATTTCAAGGTAACTTTTCCTAGCGGGAGCGAAAAAGGACGTCTTCCTTTTTCGCTCCGGCCGATATGGAAGTAACTCATCTACAGACAAAGAAGATTGCTTTGAACTCTTCGCATTTAATTTAATTTCTAATTTTTCTTATGAAACGTGCCCTATCAATATATTTGCTAATATTTATTTGTTAAAGTTCTATGACTTATTTTTACTTGGAATCACATAAGTCCGCCAAAATTGTTTGAGGGTCAAATGTAACAGCTGCATAGTAATCCCATCCAATGTGTTCATACCAGCAACAAAAGTAACGGCTATTATTACTATTTCCATTACAATTACATAAATAAACAATCTTGAAATTATAAAGATGTCGCCCTAACAGCTACCTTGAGTATATCAGGAATCATACATGCCGGAAAATAAGTTTTAGAGTGAATATGCATTGAAAAGAAACAATGCATTTTTAAATGAAAAATATGGATACACTTAATATTACAGAAAGTTTGGTGACTGTAAT
Organism: Acanthosepion lycidas; assembly: GCA_963932145.1. Lineage (NCBI taxonomy): Eukaryota > Metazoa > Mollusca > Cephalopoda > Sepiida > Sepiidae > Acanthosepion > Acanthosepion lycidas. The sequence goes on along the minus strand of OZ010577.1, from coordinate 104,908,848 downwards.
ATTGACAGAGCCTATTGAAGGAAACAAAGGTCTGGACAAAAAGCGAGTCAATTACTAAAGAATAAATGAATGGCAGAACAAGAAACCGAATAAGAAAGCTAATGTTAACGCAACAAAAGACTGGAAATAGAGATCCATAATTCCGCATGTGCAGAATGGTCATGAGACCGACGTAGGAGTGTCTGGCAACTAGCCAGCTGCTAAGCTGTTCTAAGATATGGATGTCCACTCTGCAATTTTATGATAGCACATCAGAGATCACCAGATTACACACCAGAGAGATAATGGTTATTTAATTATATATTGTGTCAGCTCAATGAACAATTAGATAATACGTAGTGTAAATATAAGTCCTTATATTAAATATTGATACTTGGGAGATTTTATTTGCGGGCAAAACCAGAATTTTCCAATATCACTTTAAAATGTTATGTCTAAGACAAAATAATGTTAAATGAAAGAATTACTGAATTGAAATATATTCCCATTGAGAAATAAACATATATTTTTTATATTTTAAGAAAATTTAGAAACAGGTATTATGTCAATCATTTCTCTTGAAACTCATAAAAAATTTTGCTCTACTAAATGTATAATGATGATGTTGACGTAAATATCCCGGTAAGTCTAGACTCTGAACAGCTGAAGATAGTCATGCAGTTTGCTGATTCAAGTTAAAGAAGAATTCATCTCATTAATATGATATGATGTACAAAGCATTATCTCAGAATATTTTGGAGACATTTTGTTTAAGGTAACTTCTTGATATTAACAATGAAACTGAACAGAATATTTAGTGTATATTGAATAACATATCTCCAATACGATGTACCTTTTTAGATTGGATATTCAGAAGAAAAATTTAGCCTGTTAAATAAATAGGCTTACACCTATTGGAATAGAAATTTATTTTTAGTGTTTGGCTACAAGTTTTCGATAATAATTGAAACTGAAAAAGCGTATATATTTACAAAACAGAATTTCGGATTTAAAATGTCTTTGTTTTTTTTTTTTGTTTTGTGTTTTGTTTTTTTGTTTTTTTTTTTGTAGTCACCTAAGACAGATTGAATTAATGGTAAGTTCTAGTCTCTGCCATCATTTATCTGTGCCTATAATAGTTTACTGAGACTTGCTGTCTTCACTGAAGTTCATAGACTGAGATAAAAATATTACTAATCAGAGACTGTTAAACTTGAAAAAATAACGTCCTTAAAATGTCTTTAAAATATACTGATGTGAAAAGCAAACTCATAGAAGAAATCATATAGTCCATAATAAATTGTATTATATAGTTTATATCTAATAATTATTTCACAGATTAAAAATTGACGGTCATCTTTAATAAACCTTATATCGACAGATGAAATACAATTCTTAATCGATATAGAAGCATAATAATATTTTTTTAATTTTTTGTTTTAAGCATTTCACCCCAAGCAAAGCGGGAAGGCACTAGGATGCAAGGGCTTACAGAAAATTTAGAGCAAGATCAGAAACGAGTGATAGAAGAAAGGATGAGGGTAGTGGATAGATCAAGGCAACTGGAGATGTCGATTGACATTACACTTGAATAGCTGGAGATTATAGCTCACAGAGAAACAAGAAAAGGGAAGGGAGTTCCACAGGCGAGAGGTGCGAGACATGAAGCTATTAGAGTAGAAGAGACGGCTACATTTAGGAGTTTCAACAGTGAAGTGGAGAGAGCGGGGTGCCAGCCTCGTAAGGCGCTGGAACTCATGACGTCTGGGAACCAGCGAATGCAGCTCCTCGGAATTTCCATGAAAGTATTTGTAGAAGAGACAGAGAGAGGCAACGGCGCGTCTGTGAGAAAGTGACTGTAGACTAGACGAGACGCCAGGGCAGGGCCAACTACATTGCATATCCGCCTCTGGAGCCTATCAAGAACCCCGAGGCATATAGCAAAAACATTAATTAAATCATATAATAATAAAGAAATTATCAAAATAAAATATGGTTCGTAGTAAAAAAAGAAATATGGTACAATGTATAGAAATGAAATGTGTGCGGATAATATAATATGTACTAACAGGGAAAGTGAAATCGGTAGGCTTAGTTCACATCCAGATAAAGCAACTGATTCATTTCGAACTAATAGACTTGAATGACGTGTGAATACAGTTTTTCTAGTCAACACTCGGAATACTTGACTCTCTTGCCTAATTTGGTAAACAGTTTAGCAGGAAGATAACAATGAATTCAACACGGATAAGGCAAAACCAATAAACTATATTTCTCATCAAATCTCAGTAATTGAAAGATAGTAAAACGGAGTTTGTGGAGAGGCATGATCATCTACACCCTGAAGGGGTGAAACATTTTAGCAATAGTTGACATAAAAATTTAATTAAATCGGCTCGACCAAATATCACGGATGTGAAAATTATTTCCTTTTAAATATTGAAAATGTTAATACCTGCGATTCTTTTGAAATAAAAATACGTAGAATTTGGGATTAATAAAATCCTACCATGAGTTATATATTGAGAGACCAATAACAACATTTGTTGTATATATATATATATATATATATATATAATATATATATATATATATATATATATATATATATATATATATATATATATATATATATATATATATGTATCTATGTATGAATGTATGTATATATATATATATGTATATATATGCGTGTGTATGTATATACACATATATATATATATAAATATATATATATATATATATATATATATATATATACGTATATGTATCTATGTATGAATGTATGTATATATATGTGTGTGTGTGTGTGTGTGTGTTCAATAGTGTGATGAAGGGATATGCCACGTACAAGAAGAAGAAAGAGGCACTCTAAGGGTGAAGAAATTTTGATATACACACACATACTCAAACACACACAGAGAGACATATATATATATATATATATATATATATATATCCTCTTTCTTCTTCTTCTTCTTCTTCTTCTTCTTTTTGCACGTGCCATGTTTCTTCATGACACTGTCGATCATGGCTCTTCAAAATTATCTTCTTATTAGCTCTTTATATATTTTGTCATTTTTCTATCTCCCCAAAATCAGTTTCCGTGAACCAATCGATCAATTTCGTCTGTGTTTTTCATCCTCTTCCTTTGATTCTGTCATGTCAGCCTCAAACTTTCCTAGCTTACTTTCTTCATTATTAGTCTCAGCAAATCCAACTGTCTCTTCCTTAAGTATGTGTCTTTTTTGTTACCATGTTGTCTTCAACTTTGTGGTTGCTCAAATGTTCGATCGATAGTATTATCAACATCTACCAGTAAAACCATATTTCTTTTGTTTCAAGTTTCTTCTTAATCTACTCACACTCATAGAGAAAGACTGACAATACATATGATAGTGACTACATTACCGAAAATGTATTTATGCTGATGATTTATGAGTTTAGGAGCAAAATAAATAATTTCTTAAAATTTTAAAATTATTTGATATATTTTCTTTTATTTTTAGTATAAAAATGCTTTTTAGGTTCTTCATGATGTGTGTTTGTCGGTAATCAATGCTTATTTCAAACTTGTTTAACATCAAATATAGTTTTCACTGTTCTTCAGAATTTACTTAGGATATATTTCACGCCAGAACGCCTCGGCTTGTCTAGAACAAGTGGGGAAGAACGTAGTTCGGAGATAAAGGCAGAAAAAATGGGAAGAGCAGATCAAAAGAGCTAAAGAATGTGACATGAAAAATTGCAAGTTAAATCCATAACAGTATTGCTCTTCCATTTGAAGGCAGCTGTGACCGCATAAGATTTATTGGTTTTGTTCCAGTTATTCCTGAGGATGTTGTTTTTTCCTATTACTTGCAGATCGATCAAATACCATGCCAGATGTTTACTTCTTGCTTGGGTTGGGGTTGGAAAGTCATTGTTTGAGTCACGGGGACGACAGATGATTCGATTTTTTTAACACCTCTTGATGTCTGCAAGACGAATTTGGCCATTCGAGAAAAAAAAATCAAAACAAAAACTGAGGATTATTTACTAAAAAAGAAAAGAATGAGAAAAGTTTAAATTCCTTTTTTTCCTACGATGCGAATATTATATTTCCATGATATTTTTCTATATCACGCTGCTTTCAGATAGAAGCAAGAGAATTATGTTTATATGCCATATGTCAGAGAGTATTTATTAAAAATATTTTAAACTTTTTAAATCTATATAATGATATTGTTAGAGAGCAAATTACAGGAGTTAGATCGATTCATTGATTGATTGACATTCACTGGATTATCAAACCATAGCAAGTTATTGAAAGCTAATATATATTTTTAGATTATAATTTATTTTAAGATGGAAATCATTTAGTGATACAAGTCTAGCTAATTAATCTATAGCTGGGGGAGAAATTGTGGAATCATACCTTTCAAAACGATGTTTTCGCGTAACTGAATATAACGAATCCAAGTGAAATTGGAACTCGGCTCTCCAATTAAGAATTCCTAGATATTATCCATTACACCACTCGCACTTCCAAGCTTGCAACGCCTAGTATTCCCAAGCGGCTGCCCTAAGATACTTAGCGAGTTCGAAGTTTCTTAATTTCGCTGAATATATGGCAATCAGTGTTTCAACGCTATATGGGCGTAAGCCCGGTGACTATAGGAAGGTTAGATAAATTCCGTTAATTGAAGAATTTTGAACCGATCATATATAATAATAATATTGGTTTTAGTATTTTTGCCCTTTCAATTTTCAATTATAGTACGCATTCTTTATTAGTATTAATCATGCTCAGTGCTAATAAATTAAATATTCAATGCAGAAAATTTTAAAATTAAGGGATAACGTTTCATAATATTTAAAACATTGTTGTACACATTTAAAATTAGTTTGCAAGGAATCATGACTCAAAATGTAAGCGTTCATGGCTACCCAAGGTTACTTCGGTTGGGTTTCGTCATGACTCCTGAATTGTTAAGATTTATTAAGAAAGTGGATTTGTCATTCTTCGAGTCTAGCTGTCAATGTCAAGTCTAGTGATCTCATTCTATGCTGCTATTTGACAAATAGCTACCGGGTGGAGGTTTTAATTCCATTCCCAAGTGTAATATGTGACAAAAAAAAATAGACTAGATTGAATGTGAATTCGACTTGCAGATATTTTCGCACCGGTAATTGAGATATTCATCACACATCCGATCAAGAATTTTTGAATGGATTACAGACAGAATCAAAATTTTTTAAAGTTTTTAAAATTAAAAATAATCAAAATAGTTAAAAGTAAAAGTTTAAGTTCAAACGAATGATTTTACTTTTATTTGTGTAAACCAATTCAAAGGAAATAGAAACGCTTAAGAATTCAAATCAATGAAAAAACTGAGTTGGTGACGTTTACATAGGAAGAGTATACGCTTCTGCAGCGAGGTCCATGCCTTATCAGTATCAAAGTTAGGATCCTTTTCTCCGTTTCTAGTTTCTTTGCATTGGTTGGTTGGGTTTTATGGCATAACAACCACTGTGGGTCATTTAATGCCAAATTAAGGTATATATATATATATATATATATATATATATATATATATATATATATATATATATATATATATATATATATATATATATACACGCATATACATATATACACATATACCTATACATATATTAAATATACAGTACTATTAAACATATAGCTGGCAGCATTATTTTTTTCAAAAACACATAGCTGACAACATTATTTTTTCCCAAAAACGTATAGCTGTCAACATTATTGTTTCAAAAACGTATAGCTGGCAATAATTATTTTTCCCAAAAACGTATAGCTGGCAACATTATTGTTTCAAAAACATATAGGTGGCAACATTATTTTTCCGAAAACATTATCTGAGGCCATGTTGTTGGACGTAGTTTATCGTCATACCCAGGACGCGTATGTAGTTTATCGTCATACCCAGGACGGTTCTTTGCATTGTTTTACTCAAATGAAAAGAGTTCGTTGAAATATTTGCATGAAGTAAATCCTTCGTTGGAAAAACATTTTTTTCTTTTAATTGTACAACTACCAAGGGAGACAAGCATCTTAATTTAGAATAAAAATAGTATTAATATAAGGTAACTGCATTGTTAATAAGATTATATTGGGAAAATATTGCTTATTAGATAAAAGTATTGATATATTCATTCTTACTAAAAATTCAGCCAATAAAAGGCCTTAGAGCCACTCAAGTCTGAGTTGTACTGAATGAGGCTGTTTTATGAACATAGGAACTGAGAAAAGTGCAAATTATGAAGATGTATATGATGCATAACGCATGCACTAGACTTAAAAGTGTTAAGCATGCAGTGTTCAGGGAATCTTCCTCCTGAGAGTCTGCTCTACAAAGTACCCGTTCTCGGAAAGAAGCTACGTGGACCTGTCTTCTTACCAACGGTATTCGAAGGGAATGAGGGAATGTTCGTGGCATGGCACTTTTAACTGCCAAAGCAAGATTCAACTTGGGTACGTTTCATGGCTTTTCTTAGTTCTAAAATATACTTAAAAATGTATGTTAAATTTATTGTTTACTATAAATGCCCTGAAAATAATTTTCATATAGAATTTCATTATACAAGTAGGGAGAAATTGTTAGAGGACAGAAATAATTGCAAATTATACTTTAACAAAAAACTATTATATAGACCAAGTAACCCCGTGTTTTTTAATTTTAATGCTATCAATTCATCGCCAAAAATTAAATAATTATATGTCGACTATTTAAAGAACACCGTTGATTTTATACATTGCGAATTGATATTAAAATTTGATAGGAATTAATTCGTTGTGATATTTTTGATATATTTTTTCTGTGAATTATTTTTTTGGCTCAACATAAATATTTATAGGGGGTGCTTCCCACAAATTGATGTTACATAAGAAGACAAATATCTTCTCCAGGTCAGGTTATCCTAGAGTAATCATAATGAGCGCAATTCATTGTAGCCTTGTGCATCCTTTTGTGACGTTTGATAAATCATTCCTTCAAAGAATACTGAGAGATAAAAACGAGTGAAATTCGTTTCCTTTGAAATTTTATGAACCGAATTATTTTGGAAGAAAATGTAAGAAATAGCGTAAAATGATTTTTATGTAAAATTATCTTAAAAGCAATTCGTTAACATTTTCGCAGCCGTTGACTACCAATTATTGTAATCACGATTTTAATTAAAATAGAATGTTTTAATTCAGATTTGATTCTGATTCAAATAATTATATTTGAAATAACGTTTTGAAAACATGATTAGGCTATACTGCGTCCGTATTAAATGCAAAGTTTGGCTACTACTATTATTATTATTATTATTATTATTATTATTATTATTGATGTTATTCTGATTCCTTTGATTTCTGTTGCATAACCATTATCCGGGTCACACCAGAGACCTAAGGTCAAAAATGGCATTCTGACATTTTCCACTGAACATATTTATAAAAAAAAACATAGAAAAACCTAAGACTACACAGATATTACATAGCTAAACCTCACCATAAATTGTGAGATGTATCTGTGCGAACAATGCTTTGTATTTCTTTAAGGTATATGCTACAAGGAATCACTACAGTGCGTCTATCAGAAACATTTCCAATAGAATGCAGGGTATCAAACACAAAATACACTTGTGCGACACATTTTAGTTATTTCCACTTTAAGTTCCATGCATCTTATTTGGCATTTGAGGATCGTCCACGATACATTACATTTAGCAGAAACTGCCATGCCAATGAGAAAGCGTATTCTGTTATTTTAAATTCCTATAAAATTATAGAATGTGCTATGTTTTTACCCAGGTTTAGGCGATATTCGTACCAATTTCTATAGTTTTCATCCTGTAAATGAAGAATATATCTAGTGTAGATATTAGCCAACACTGCACAACGAGGTGTATATTCAGTGAATGTTAATACCGTGCAACCATATGCAAAATTGTCAAATGATACTCGATGTTCATGTCATAATCCGCAGATAAGCACAACAATTCTTTGAAGAAACATGACACTTATGATGACATTGTACAAATCTCGAAAGTACTCGGAAAAATGAATATGCGTCAACATGGTAATTTTCTTTGTTCCTTGAATAAGGATACTAAGAATTACGTTATTATGAGAGGATCATATTAAAAATAAGTAGATAAAACTTGTCTAAACTATATTATGAGATATTTTTTAATGAAAATATGCTACTTAAATATACGCAATATATATATATATATATATATATATATATATATATATATATATATATATATATATATATATATATATATATGTGCACTATTTATATATATATGAACTATTTATATTTATATATATATATATATATACATACATATATATATATATATATATATATATATATATATATATATATATATAGATAGATAGATAGATAGATAGATATGCACTATTTTTTAAAAATAATAACAAAAATACTAATGAACTTTGGATTATTTACCTAACCAGTTCTTTCCTATTTTCTATATATTTTCACATCGGCATGACTTTTGAGAGCGGTTCGAGAATTGAACAAATCACTAAAAGCACTAGAGGAAGGAGAAGGTATTCTATCCAAGTGCAGAAAGAACACTGTTAGATTTTATATTTTGCTTTCTCGTGACATGTAGTCGACTGATGTTTACTTCTCAGTACAGCTATATCAATGTTGTACTTCTTTAGCTCCAATTTGATCAGAGCTTTTTTTTCATTCTGGTGCTGAGTTGCTGTACATTTAACATTTGTGTTCGTACATTCCAATTGCCAAGATGAAGTTGCTGTCATTTCGTAGAGTATTTCGTAGTAGCTGGATATGGGCGGATTAATTAGTTGTAGTTGTCAGAAAACCAAAATAGTGATTTGTTTCAAGTGATGAAGTCTTGCTTCGCACCCTCCAAACTTTTTGGATCTGTCGATAAAAATGTAACGGTGCAAAAGACTTGCCACGCAAACCACGAACGACAGTCCTCATGGGTTATTATCGCAGAGTTTACCACAGTCAATACAAGCCAGTACACGCCTCTCGACAGACACATGCAATATAATGACCGGTTTAAGCTCTCATTAGTTTTCCTTCCCATCTAAAGTCTTTTTATCGTAAAACCAACACTAAAATAATTGCTAAGCAAAGCGCGAAGAGACCCCTTTCACACTTATCAAGAGCAGGTAGCCAGCGTCAGTTCGCAACATGGTATTTTACATAGCAGCGCGGGTATATATATATATATATATATATATATATATATATATATATATATAGAGAGAGAGAGAGAGAGAGAGAGAGAGAGCGAGACCAAGAAAGAGAGACAGAATGCAAAAGGTATTGTAATTTACCGCCTATCTCCCTTTTGAATGTAGAGAGGAAAAAATCTGGGATCATTCAAATATTTGGAATTCAATCCAATCAGCTAAACAAAATAAAACTGAGTTTGATGTGATTTGGCTTGATCTCGTGAATACGCATGAATGAATCCCTCTTGAGTTAATTTGTATGACCCTCGATTTTTTCACTTTTCCTTGTAATGTTGGGGAAATCATAATAAGATATTTCACAGCAGAGGTTATGTAGTTCACCGTTTGTAACTACACAACCAAATGGTAAGCTCTCGAGATCGGCATCATAATGTGATGTGTCATTTCACCACTTCTTTCATTATGTCCATGGAAGTTATATCACGACGTGCAGCGGACACAGCAAAAGCTGTGTTGATTATGGAACAAATTTCCCATCCTTCTTCTAGAGCTTTCCTGAATGACATCATCATTCGGGTCACTTTTCGGGTCTCTGACGATAAACAGTTGCAGCACTACCATGAACTCTTCATGTGTGCGAGAATGAAGGCTGACTCCAAGCCTAAGATTATGGTTACTCAGAAGATCTGTCAGGCAGATTCACTTCTGTATTGTGGGTGAGATGATCCCGACAGTCAAAAAGAAGTCTATGAAGATCCCTTAACGACTGTATGAAATTTCACTGACTGATCGCGATCGAGGTAAAGAGGTGCAGAAAATAGCACTGGATAGACTTGAATCAATCGACAGAACCCACCTTCTCGGCAAACTGAAAGCTTGGTGCTGCCTACATGGTTTTCTTTCTCTGACTACTATGGCCGTTGCAGGTGTATGATATTACTCTCTCTCGCATTCACCAGACGCAACAGTGCATCAACAAATGTATGAACTAGTGGCTTGGAAATCAACGCTTTCTTCAACTTTCCCATCTCCTCATTAGTAGAGTAGTTCAGTGTCAGGACGTTCCGTCTTCATATGATAATGAGGGACTCAACTACCGGGTTCGTTCGCAGGATACAACCAGATATCAAAGCTAACACAAAGGGGTTGGCAGTAGAAGACTCCCAAAAGTAGAATCTAGCCTGCGAACCCAGGCTAATATGGGTGTAAGCCAAAATAATTGTGTTTGCCTAGGGAGTCCAAGAAACCATTTTTTCTACAAACATGGTCTAAAGGGAAAGTGAGATATGGTGATTGAAGAAATCAAGAAACTCCAGGCAGAATAGCGAACGGTACTGCTGTTTCTCAGTTAAAACAATGTGCTTGGACTATACGAAGTGATATTGATCCAATGATTAGAATGGAGCTGTTTACAATATCATTCGCCCTGCGTTTGACCTATGTTCTCCTACCAAATGCAATCGACCCCAAGCTGTAGGTCTACATAGACACAATGTACATAGTACAATGTCTGGCCATTAAGTAAAAGTGATCCAGGCATTTACGTCGCGTACTCTCTGCCTTCCCACTGCTGCAGATGTACATCTGACGGCATAACAAAAGGCTGGAATATTTCATGTACTCAATCGTTTTCACAAGGAAGGTGAACGCCCTGTGCAGAAGACCTAAATAACTCACAACACGATGCTACTGACTGGAACCCGTGATTGGAAGATGTTAGTTGATCTTACAATACATTTGTAATTCCCGGTATACATAATTCAGACGCATTGAACCATAGCCTGATTCCAAGACGTGTGTCCTCCTAGTAGAATTAACGGTTACATCGGAACAGAAAAGAGATGAAGCACACGAGCGAAAGAAAAACGGCTACGAATCGATTGGAAAAGCGATGGACATGCCAGATGTCAACTAATGAGGGCGAGTGTCGTGGATTCAATTGGATGGACAATTATTTCATTGTATTCTTTTTTCTTTTTTAAGGTAGGCATAATTAGCCAGTGCTTGAAGAGTGCTTCACATCATCTCCAGGGCACAGAGATCTGATTAATATCTAAAATAAACATAGTTAAAACCATGGTTGTAACAGAATGATACTGCCGACGTGAGACACATCTGATTGCCTTTCATTCTACTTAATTGATGACGGTCGCTATGACCACGATATGTGTTGCTTCACGATCAAAAGCAAACGCTTTTAACACAACGCTGAATATCTGACTTGCTGTTTCATAATAATCTCAGAGACTGACATATATAAAAAAAAATAAAATAAAATAACAAAGCTAAAGCTTCTGGCATCGCCAGCAATGGCAGAACCACATTAGCCACCGAAACTGCGTTACCTCTCCTGCTTGCCCGCTGCTGAGAGGAGGGTGTCGCACGTGCTTTCAAACACACATATATATATATATATATATATATATATATATATTATGAAATGGACAAATGTTTATACGTTCGTTTTATGGATACAAATATTTAAGTGAGTTTTCCGTATATAACAAACAATATTAACTACATTTTCGGCCTGAATGTCTCATAGAAAACACGTGTCCTCGAAACAGAAATCGAACCCGCATCCTATACGGAACAGTCATATCGCCTTTTACCGATCGAGCCACAATGGAGCGTTTCGGTTGGCAAGGTCGATTTTAATGTTTTTAAACTACAATTCTCCATGAACGTATAAACATAAAAAAATGTCTTAAAATAATTGCCGAATTGGTCCATTTCATAATGTGTGACGTCATTAGTTTATATTTGGATACGCATCGAGAAGATATGAATGTACATATTTCAGTGATGATAGTGTGTCTCTTCCATGTAAACAGAAACAGACTATCAACACTGTTTTGCCGTGTATTGCTTAATAAATTGTAATGTAATTGTCATCTTTGATAATGGCTTGTGTAAACCGAAAGCTTAGATTGGATTAAAATATGTATAAATATTGTGATTTTCTTTATTCGTATAATGATAATGTTATTAAGCTTATCAGACGATATGAAAAGAATTTACATAAAATAGACAACACTTGTCTACATTATTTAATCAAACATGCATCAATATATATATATATATATATATATATATATATATATATATATATATTGAACAATAAAAAAATTAAATCTTCAGATACACTGTGTTGTAGATTAATATTCTTTCTTTCTTTATATATATATATATATATTCTCTTTCTCTCTCTATCTATCTATCTATCTATATATATATATATATATATATATATATGTATATACATATATACATACATATATATATATATATATATATATATATATATAGATAGATAGATAGATAGATAGATAGATATATCGCAGAAAGACAAATACAGTTAGGTTTTCAGAATCATGTATATATATCTTTTTTCTGAATGCTAAACTCCTATTTGAAGCCAACATGCATGACGATATATATTTTTAAATATTAAAAGATAACTTTTAAATAAAACATTCTATTATTTTATGTAAATACACAAACAATACATCATATTCAAATAAAATAAACAATAATCACACACACATACATACATACACACACACACACTTATATATATATATATATATATATATATATATATATATATATATATATATATATATATATATATATATGGATGTACAAATAAAAAATACACAACGATAACTGCATTTACTATTTTTCGTTCATCAGGCTTTACATTGCATTACTAATCATCTTCCATTTTTTCAAAATATGTTTACATATAGGTTTAAGAGTATTGCTTAGCCTTCCTAAATTTAATTATTTTGAAATCCTAGCAACATTATACGCGTTATACACGGTTCCTTCAGAAATAATTTGGGTAAAATCATAATTGTTTCTTAGATAAAAGGGATACCGCAATAACCTACGGCATTCATTATTTCTCTAGAATAATTGATCATGGTTAAATGTAATTAGCAAAAATATTCAAGAAACAGAAATGACAAAGTTTTTCTTTAAACAATAATAAAAGAAAGACAATACAATAGAAGACATAATAGCAATCAAACTTTATATGTACGACAAAAGTTATTTCCTAATGGATAGAAACCAAGTCTTCCACACATAAGAATTCTGATAAATTAACAGTGATGATCTGTTGAAGGAGGTGCTAAGTTAAGATTACTGTCTTCTTTTTTTCTTCTTTTGTCTGAAGATTGATCTATGAATGCGGCCGCTAAAATTTTGTGACACTAGAAATGGCTATCAACGGTGCTTTTTTTCCCATTATCGGTGGTTGATACCTCAGAAGACGAGAATCATTTTAGGAAATGTTGCTACATTTATTCTGGAAATCATCTGCTGAATTAATCAGAGGTTGTTTCACAATACATTATTACAAATGGAATTCAAAAAAATTATTTTTAAAATCAGTTCAAATCATTCCTTTTTTAACAAAACAAAAAACAAAAAACAAATGAATAAGTCAATTTTGAAACTACTCCATGCTTGTGTCGTCGAGAAATTGGCCGGGAGAATTTGAACATTGTGTGAATACAACATATTGGACGAGAAAGTGGCTTTCATATATGACCCTGTATTCAGCACCATGTTCTAAAGTGGACGACACAGCTTTATACAATCGTAAGATACCTCTGTATTTAATTCGTGTATGTGCAAACAAACTGGGGAAGTTTTTCTTCTGCTGTCAAATAATTTTCAAGAATGTCAAGAAGGTATATGATACAAACCAGTTAGGTACAATCTTGAATCTCGTCATCATTCTTATACAGATGAATACGGTTGGTGGAGTGTGTACTTCGTGAAGTGAAGGTTGGTGAAAGGATTACAGTTTTCATTACGCTGATTTCTAAGCAAAATAATTCGGTAAATTTGGAAATCAAAATGTAATTTAATTGCAAGGGTAATAAATGATTGACAACAGAGTCGTATGAACGTGGTTTAATCGAAACTATTATAAAAGGTAATGTCATATTAAAAGATCAGTTAGAACCGTTTCCCATTTTAAGGATTACTTGAGCATCATCATGATTTCTCCATATTACCGCAATTATATTTAATACTAAACTATCCGTGACACTATTGGTAACTGAAGATTCTGGGTGTAAATCACTGAAGTTGATTTCAACATTAAAAAAATTGTCTGTTTTAAGACAGTTGAAATAAAATTATTTAATGTATAAACAACTCTGATTTTTAAATCTTATTTATTTAAATTATTTTTTCATTCAGATTTTCTTACAAATACTTTCTAATATGCCAAAACATATTCGTTTAAAAACATTTGTTTAAAAATGTCAACAATTATATTTAAATATTTAAAATATTATTAGTTTAAAGATAGCTAAAATATAAGTTATTACTCTACAAATAACTAGATGAAGTATCAAAGAGGGATCACTTTGTGTCTGACTAACTTTACCTTTAACTTAAAAAAATGACCCTTTGAAAAAAGTTAATCTAAATCTCCTTACTGTATAAACAACTCATGTTAAGATTAGCTTAAATCATTATGCGCCGGGTGGACGCACCGCAGAAACATACAAGGACACACAAAATCACAGACTTTATTATTAGGGTGGTGCAAAAATAATGACGTAATAATGTCGTTTTTTGACGTATTTTTAACGTCAAAAAACGTCATTATTACGTCATTATTTTTTGCACCAACCTAATATCATATAAATGGCTGGCAAGTCTTAACCTTTTTGCCTGTTAGTTACGTAATACTCTTAGCAGATGCCTGCTCAGAGAGAGTTCTATTATTCCAACACCTGAAAGACTGCCTGTGGTCTAGAAATACCTTAACGCCACAATGATCTGTTGGAACGGCTCAGCAACATTGATATATTTGGCAAGGATATTAGGATAATCAAGAACCTATGCCGGAAGTAAAATTCCAGCATACGGATAAAAAATGAATTCAGCAGATCTAGAAAAACAGAAAAGGGAATAAAACAAAGATGTTTCTTCTCACATGGATTATTCGACGTATACAACGAGACGATTCTGAGAGAACTAGAAGTCCTACAAGGATACATAATTGGTAGCCAAACTGTGAAAAATGACACAGTGTTTATAGCAAACACAAAAACGTCCAAAACTCTTACAGAATGTAGTGAAGGAAAGAAAGAGGAGAAGATTAATCATCAACTGCAAAAAGACAGAATGAATTTTTTGTTAGCAAAAGTATGAGCACAAAGTGCGAACTGCAAGTCGGAATTATCAAAATAAAACAAATGAGAAAATGTAGATATCTGGGAAATGTTTTAACAGTAGACGGACTGCGTGATAGTGAAATCCGGAAGCGTACTGTGATAGACAAGAAAAAATTCTTAAAGTTTCACTGAGTACTAGAAAGATTTCACAAGGAAAAAAGCCATAAAAAGATTTCACAAGAAAAAAATACTAAACTGTTACGTGGTATCTGTCGTTATTTATGGCACTTAGTGTTGGACAAACTCCTCTAAGATGAAGAGGAGAGTTGAAGCAACAGAAATATGGTTCTACAGAAGGACACTGAGGATACCACGGACCGAACAGCTGAGCAAAGTCGATGGTTTGTAAAAAATGTAGACATAAATAAAACTAATATTTAACAACGGAGGCATTTGTGGTTTCTGGAGCAAATAATGAGGAAGGAGGGCTTGGAAAATCTGATACACATAGGAGTTATAGAGGGCAAGAGGGATAGAGAAAAATAATGCATAATATATATATATCAGTTTGGTGCAAAAATAATGACGTAATAATGTCGTTTTTGACGTATTTTTAACGTCAAAAAACGACATTATTACGTCATTATTTTTGCACCAATCGAATATATATATATATATATATATATATATATATATATATATATATATATATATATATATATATATAGTGAGCTTGAGTAAATGCTTGGCGAAACAGGGCCAAGGAAAAGTAAATGAAGGGCAAAGTTCATTAAGAGAGCGAGACAGTAATCTTTTGAGAACCATGATCTCCTACGTGTTGAACAGATGCAAAACATAATGAAGAAGATTTTGAGAAGACCGTAGTTCGATTTTCTGTCAGAGTGAGAGAGAAATAGAGAGAGAGAGAAAGAGTGAGAGAGAGAGAGAAAGAGAGAAAGAGCATAATTTTAAAAGGCCAGTATTCTCAATCACTCTGTCACGATGACTTACTAACTCTTGGCTTCTGACCAATTACACACAATCAACCATGGTGAAATTTGAACTCTGATTTCATTGTCGGATTAGCAGTGTTTTAACAACTCGCTCGGCTACGCTTAAACGTTGTTAAGTTTCTTGTGATGATAAAAGTTGATGAAATCGCATAGCTTATGAAAAATCTAATTGTTTTAAAATTATTGAAATTATTTTACTTTACATAAGGCTTATTATCACTAATCGAATTTTAATTCACTTAAAAAAAACATATCTACGCTATATCTTCCATGAATTAATTAGCAATAACGCGAAAATGTGTAAAGAATCGAGTCGTCTAGAAACTTAGTAAAGTGTTGACAGTTTTGAGAGATCAAACAACAAACATAAATTTTAGTATCAGTATTTAAAGCCATTAGAAGCTATGCAGATATTTATCAGCCTCATTTAATTGCAGTGTATTGATTTTCTTGTCATGTATTTAATGAAACCACACTGAAAGTAAACAAATATGTATGAAAATGAATTTACAAATAAAGCGACCAATATTCGCATGGAGACAGCCGATCAATACCAACACTTTGATTATGTTACAAAATAAATCCTGAAAGAGTTCGTACTAATTAACTACTAAGACGATCTTAAAGCAATTTCTCAGCCAGTGCACATGCCTGGAGCTCTAATATATGTCGATATTTCTTTCCATTTAGGATGCAACAATTAAGAAAGCAGTTCCTTCCGGCTTCAGTATATGATCTGTGAATATATTCTACTAAACAGATGGGGCATAAAAAACCGTTATCCTTTTGAAGTTCGATCAGAGAATAACAATGCAGTTTTTCGCCCGTCGTCTACAAAAGCATGAGAAACAGAAAAAATCTTTCACACTTTTTGTGACAAATGTTCGACAATTATCTATACGCAAAAATTAGGTGGTTAGGATTGTAATCTCAAGAAATAAATAAAAGGTCATATGAAAAAGACACGAATAACTTAAAAAATAGAAGAAATGCACATGATAATATATGTATTAAAAAAAAACGTACAGGCACGTATATACAAACATATGTATTGTAAAATTGGATGTATATTTATTGGGGATAGTACTCAACATACGTATCAGAACGATTATTGGTGAAGTATGTTTCAACAAGTAACGTAACAGTGCAAACTGAGTTTTAGTTTCATAGCCAAAGGCGATCTTCAGAACAACTGTGAATATATTCTACTAAGCAGATGGGACATAAAAAAACGTTATCCTTTTAAAGTTTGATCAGAGAATAACAATTATAAATAATGATTTAAGGGAATGCTTACTGATGTCGGTTTCGCTTGGTTTTATTATTTGTTCCTGAGCTAAGTTGATGGACTTATCTAACATGCGTTCTGTTATGGATGTGTAATATTTTTTTTTTTAATTAGACATAAAAGAATTTTACCCATCCATAAAAGAACGCATGTTAGATAAGGCCATCAACTTAGCTCAGGAACAAATCGAAAACGGAAAAATAAAATAAAATAAAAATAAATAAATAAACAAATAAACAATAAAATAAGCAAAATTAATTAACCCAAACAAATTACCAAATCACACCTGTTAAAATAGACGAAATAGATTAATAATAATAATAATAATAATAATAATAATAATAATAATAATAATAATAATAATAATAATAATAATAAACAACGAAACCAAACCAAAATATCGGAGGAAAAAAATAGCTATAATTGTTAAATAACAATAAATATATATATATATATATATATATATATATATGTATATGTGTGTGTGTGTGTGTGTATGTGTCTGTGTGTGTGTGTGTGTGTGTGTGTATACACAACGTTAATTAAAAATCGAAAACCGAAAAGAGAAAATATAAAAATAAATAATAACAAGTAAAATAAATTGACCTTAATTCATCCAAATGAATAAATAAACTTACCAATCCCGATAAAGTTACCGTTAGAAAAAAATAAATAAAGATAATCATTCCAAATAAATAAAATTAAAAACTGTTCCCGCCAAAATAATAGTTATAATAAACTACAACAATCAACCCCAAAACCGAACAAATAGCTTTAATTAGATTCTCAAACCAAAACAAAACTATTATATATATATATATATATATATATAGAGAGAGAGAGAGAGTGTACACTATTGCCTTATAAACGCGAATAATTCACAGACTCTCGAAACATTCCTTATTTTCCCGTTTCGCATCTTTGCGTAAACATTCGAAAGACAGATTCGAACGTATAGGTACTGTTCAGGTCGAGGAAAATGAAGCAATAGCATGTACCATAAATTGCACCAAATATACCCCTTTCTGCGACGAATAAGCATCTGCTAACCAGAAAGATATCTCATTCTAGAAAAAAAGGGATTTTGTCCTTGTATACCACTTACAGTAATATGTTCACAATTCCACTGCAAATATAAAAGATTAGTATAGAATATTGCAAAGTGTTTTGTTAATAAGCATTTCTACAACCGAAGGTAAAAACACTGTTCTCATCTACCACCCATTGACCAAGGCAATTTCTTCAAAAAAAATTATGAATATTTTATTTATTCGTACAGATTTCGATAGATATTATTATTAAAACGTAATTTTAAGAGGATAACAATATTTGAGTAAACAATCCGTATATATATATATATATATATATTATATTAAATAGTATTTTATTTACTTTCACTGAGAGAATATGAAAATTCGAGAAATCTTATGAAATAATGCACACTCCAGCAGGCGAAGAACCGTCGATACATACGAGTGCATTAGACCATCTCGGTTGCAGAGTGCGATCAGGAACAGGCAAATTTGAATTGTTCCTTATCAAGGCAAATCGTTCGCAGACGCTCGAAACATTCATATCTAATTAGTTCTGCATCCGCAAGTAAACAAAGAAATTTCTAAAGAAATGATGGATTTTCATTTATTAATCCGGCATATTTTAATATTCAAACGTTGTTTTAGAGGATACTTATATTTGCGTAAAGGCTCCCTTCAAAAGCAATTTTAAGCACGTCGAAGATAGATAGATAGATAGATAGATAGATAGATAGATAGATAGATAGATAGATAGATAAACCTAGTGAGCCAGACAAACCTATCCAGTTTCGTCAGGGAAAGCCGGCTAAAGAGGCAAAGGGAAATGCAAATTTTACCACGTGACCAAAGAAAGAACACAAAAACACCCCGGTAGAGGGGTTAAAGGTTTATTCAACTAAAAGGGGAGGGGATATTAACATACGAACATTAAGGTGGAATGACAAAATAAACGGGGAAATTTGTCTTAATTTAGTAACCAAGATTTTTTATGCCTACATATGTTAAGAATTTCGGTTTTGGAGTCTAATAGCTGGTTAGGTTGATTATATAAAGCTATGGCTAATTTCTCCTCTGTACATAATTTACAAAATTTTTGACCTGCTTTATATTTAGGGCATTTTTTTTTAATATTTCCCATTTAAGGATGGGGTCTTTATTGTTTTCTTGTCTTGTTTCCCATACATAGGGGGATAATGTGGTATTATGTTTAGTTTTTTCGTTTTTAAATCTACTCGTATGGTTATAATATCTTTTTTTAAATTTATCCTGATTAGCGCCTATGTATATTTCAGGGTTAGTATCCTCCATATCCTTATAAATTTTCACCTGGTAAACCACGCATTCTTGCTGACATTTTCCCTGTAATGGAGAGATATTTTTGTTTCTACAGTTACAAGTTGGAGGGCTACTGCGTGGATTATCCCTAGTTTTTTTCTTATTCAATCCACTAATTAAGGTCCCTGCATTAGGCATGAAACAATAACTAAGTTTTACATTATTTTTATTGAATATCTTATGTAACTCATTTTTTGGGGGAAATGTTGCTCTAATAAGTCAAAAATATTTTGCCAATTTTTGTTTTTACCGCTAAATTAAAAGGAGAGTTAAACCAGAAATTTCAACCACAACCTCTCTGCCTATTGTTACGTTTGTTCTGAGTACTCATATAACTATTTATGTCTATATATTCCAATTTATTTTTATATCCATTCTTAGATAGGGCTTCCTCATAAATTGTTTTATTGGCTTCGAAAATGCCTTTATTAAAGGAATTATTTTAAAGTCTATAACTAATGTTTTTTTGGAATATGCCTTATGATATGCGCTGGGTGATTGGATTTTACGTTTAAATATTGGGGTTCCTGGTTCTCTTTTTTATACAGGGATATAGTACCCTTTTGTAAATTCAACGTAATGTCTAAATAGTTAGTAATTTTCAGATTAGTTTCTATTTCGTGATTGAATCCGAATTTTCTAAAAAAACAGTGTAGTTTTTTTACGGATAGTGCCACATGTTTTTAGGTTTACTCTTATCCACTATAATTAATACGTCGTCGCGGTACAACCCATGGTTATTAAAATCTATATAGTTATTAAGGCTATGGAGCAGCAGGCACCCTACTAGCTCGTTTTGACAACCCTACGGGAGCATATGATGGAGCAGAGGTGTGCGAGGTAGTAATTTTTATTACCGTTTTTCTTGTTTCTTTTTCTTGCTACAGCTGTTTTGAAAAAAAAAAAAAGATTTTTATTTTTTCCTTTCCTTTTTTTTACCCTCCTCTTTTTTAATATTTACCTCATTAGAATTTTCTTAGTTCTTTTTTTTCTAGTTTTCCTTTTTGATTTTCATTTTCTTTAATTTCTCTTTTAATTGTATCTTCGTTTTCTTTTGTTTGTAACCCCAACCTGTTTTTCGGTTTTTGTTTTTACCGTTAATTCTTTCCATTTTAATATCCTTTAAGTTTTTTTTCGTGTTTTTTTGTTTCCAAATTTGCTTTGTCGAAGTAATTTTTCTAATCTATTTTTTTCTGTCTAAGTGTCCACTTATTTGTCCATTTATTTGTTTCTAACGTTTGTATTGCATATTTTCTTTTGTTTATTTGTTTTGGCGTCAGCCATCTTGTATTTGTAACTAGCTTTGTCTGTTTTTGATATTTTCGTATTTTTTTTTTTATTTTTGTCTAGCGTTTTCGTTTTTTTCTTTTCGAGCTTTCCGTTTTTTAAAATTTAAAGTTTTCCCCTTTAGGCCAAAATTTAAATCTTTTTATTGTACGTTTTATTTTTTCTTTCCGTACTTTTATTTGTTGTTTGTCTCGCTTTGTGTTTTTAATATTTGTGATATTTTTTACTGTTAATTTTTCTTAAATTTTTATTATTTATTTCCCACCCTTTTACCTCTCCCCTTCCATTAAAAAATGAAAAAGAAAGAAAAAAAAGCACCTTCTTTTCTGGCAATTAAAAAACACTAAATTTGTCCGACTATAGAAAGTCAATTAGAAAGCATTTTTTCAACACCCCCAAAAAAGACCCCCCTCCTGACAAAGATAGTATTGAAGAATATCCAGCCTTTGAATCTGCCTCCTCTATTGAAGAGGATGGAGCCGGATTAAAATGGAATACAGCATGTATGGAGGCCAATAATGACCAACACAGAAAAGAACAAAACAATAGGGTGGCCAATAATGGCCATAATTCGGGAAAAAACATGGTGGCCAAGAATGGCATACAAGACAAGACCGAGGCCGGGGATTCACCCTGTATTGGAAGAACCTCACCAAAATGTATTATCGATATCGCGCAGTTCTTAGGAGTGTGCCAAGCAGTTACGCTCACCGTGTGGTAGAAGGTGGACTCTTGGTAGATCCAGTGGAACTGAAGAAGATCGAGAAAAGAATAGTGTCAGTTTTTGTCGTCGACAAGCGTTCGCGCAAAACTTGTCTTTCGACCAAGGACACAATGTTGAAAGCACAGGAAACCTTCGGGTTTAAGCCTTTCCGAATCATTATGGGCAAGTGCTTTTTCATATGAGACGTGCTGCTACCTACCGCTGAAGACTGCGTAAGAGCCTCATGGAGAGAGTTAATAACAAAAGACTTGATTCTTCGCACAGAATACGAGGGCCGGCAAAAGACCAAGTAGCAGGATATGAGTTCCCTCCTCAGGTTATCGGATAGCATCTGGCGGCTTTCTTTGCCCAGTACAGCGAGATTCTGGGTGCTTCTTGCGATAGCCTGACTGGGGGATGGACCTTCGATATCATGCTCGATCAAAAAGCCTTCCGCTCTATCCCCAACTGTCTTGACGTTAGTGACCTGAAACTGCCGGTCATTGTGACCGGCCGTAAACAAGTTTGTTGGAAGTGCGGTGTGATTGGTCACCTCTCCTCTTCCTGTTCAGAGAAGAAGGCCTCTGGAAGTCGGGTCCCTACTGACCAAACTCCCTCTCTGACCGAATCTTTAAAATCCGCATGACATCCGCCGGGGACTGGAGCTGTGAAACCCCAGTTGGGCCAACATCAAAACCCCCAATTCCCTGAAGAGCCTTCTGTCGCTGCAACTTCAGTTGTGGAGGAGGGAAAAGGAGAATCGCATGTGGCTGGCAGGGCCAGAGAGAAGCGTCTGACAGCGAGTCCTCAGTCCCCTGAAGCCCTTAGGACAGAAGGCACTAACAGCCCCACTCCGCCTGTCAACAGTAAGGGTGACGCCCCGGCCTCTTTACCGACATTGAAGGAGCTACAAAGCAAGTACGATCCCGGTTTTGCAAAAACGGAAAAAATCAAGGCTCTCAAGCAAAAATTAAACGACCATCGCAAATCTTCCCCCACTAAGAAAGTGCAACCTCTAGTTCCACTGTCCAACATTATACAAAGTATCCTCAGACCTCTTCATCGAGTCAACGAAAGGTCAACTCTACAAATAAGGGCACTTTTTCCGATTCCCCTGACCCGCCTCTTTCTTCCCAACCCTCAACCCCTCTTTGTAGAGAAAAATCTTTACCGCCACTCCATCCACTTCATCTTCCCATCCCTTAAGCCCTCTCAGTAGAGACCCCAGCCCTTTTCGACACAATTATACACCCCGTCACACCCCCAGTTCTTCTCCCATGAAATCTCAAATGCCCCTCCCCAAAACAAAAGGGCCCGAAGCCCCACTGAGGAAACAAACTCTCAGAAAAAAAATAAGACTTATGTACAACCTTGGACATGTCGAGTGCAAAATATCCCCTTTACAGGAGGAAAAAGCGCGTGACTACGGTAACAGGATCAAAGATCTTAAATACCTATTATCTATGAAGCAGTTTGCAGAGAAAAACATAGAAGAACCCGAGAACTTTCCATCTGCAGAAAGGGTTCTAACTGTATTAAGGACTGCGGCGGGGGGGGGGGCGAAGGGAGCTTGGGCAATGCTCGATGAAGCTTTAGCGGCGTTCAAAATGTCCCCGCCCATTGCAATCGTTGATAGTGAGAAATTAAAAAAAATGAAGCATTTCTGTGCTGGGAAGTTATCGATTTTTGTTCACCCCTCCCTCTATAGAGCATTAAAACTGACGTTTCCTTAAGATATTGGCAGTATCTCCCAAGACGGCACCATCAAGACTGAGATGGGTCATGGTTCTAAGGGAGAGGCTGTTGGTATCCTAACACCGACTATGTTCAAACCAGTAGTACAACCCTAATCTGTTTTCATCATGGCACTCTGGTTAGCTAGTTTAAATGTCCGAGGCCTGAGGTCCGTGTCTCGCAGGGTGAGGCTCTCTCGTGATCTTCAGCGCTTCGGTGTGAATGTGTGTTACGTGCAAGAGACCCGGTTTTCTTCTCATGACTGTGAGGACATACTGTCTAAAGGGTTCGCCCTTTCTTGGCTAGTGAGCAGGTTTTGAAGGCTGCATGTACCCTTGTCTTCGCGGATCCGTCGGGCAGACTTTACTTGTTGGATATTACCATAAAGGATAAGGTTCTATGTCTCATTGGAGTTTATGCGTCCAATAACCATGATGAGCGGCCTGCTTTGTTTCTGCAGATCGCGCCGTACTTGACGACATCTCGTCGCGTAGTTTTAGCGGGGGATTAGAATGCCGTCCGTGACCCCGATATAGATCTTACAGGGCAAAAACAGGGTACTAACAACCCGGACGTGAAACAATTTCGGGACTTTATCGATGAGTTTGATCTTGTCTATAAGTTCCGGAATGAACACCCTCGGGATGTAGCATGGACTTGGACAAATAGTGGGACGCTTGTCCGGGTCCGTGTAAACTTAGATAAGCCTAAGGTTAGAATTGCTGCTTACTGGAAATTTAACTGTTCGTCATTTGGTGAGCAGGGTTTCCGCGACCAGCTGCTACTAATGATTCAGAGAGAATTAACGGGGGCGGTTGTGGAAAATGCCTGGTGGAATAAATTAAAATCCAAAATTAGAACGTTTGCTGCCGATTTTAGTCGTCGGCTCAATCTAGATAGATTAGCGGAGCAAACGGCTTTAGATGAAAATGTTGTTCGGGCCGTGAAATCCCGTGTTAGTGGGGAAATAGCCTTAGCTAATGCGGAGTATTCAACCTTGTTTATAAAGAAGGATCAAGCTCTGGTAGTTAGGGCTAGGTTAAAAAGAAAGTCTTCTGAGGCGATGAATATGGCCGCTGAACTGCCTGCTGAGGAGAATCGGAACCCGGCTAGGCGACATATAGCGGGTGCCACATTGACGGATAAGCGGACCGTGACTACAAACGCGGGCATATGTGAGGCCTTTCGAGATCACGTCCAGGATCTTTTCACCAGGGATCCCGGTCTGAGCTCTACTCAGTTCGACGCCTATTTAGCTGACTTTCCGTGCCTTGAATCAGCTGAAGCGGCTAGGTGCGTTGGCCCAATTTCAGAGTAGTAAATCTGGGAAGCGCTGAAGCAGGTTAGCCTGGATAAGTCTCCGGGACTAGATGGTCTTTCCTACGAAATTTACTTGAGGTTGTCGCCCGTTTTTGTTCCTTTGCTGGAAATGATTTTCAACCACTGGATGAAGCAGGGGTCTATACCTCAACGCTTCACCAGGTGTGTGATCAAGTTGCTGCGTAAGGACAAGAACGGTGGAGATGGGTTAGGGAATTTTCGCCCTTTAACCATGTTAAACAGTGAGTTAAAGATTTTGGCTAAGATGTTAGCCAACCTTTTTCATCTTGTCCTGTCCAGTCTGATTGGCCCTGAACAGATTTGTACTGTGAAGGGCAGGACTATTCAGGATAACCTTCATATGGTACGCTTGATCTTCGAACAAGTCGACAGTGAAGCCGCGCTGATTAATTTAGATCAGTCCAAGGCCTTCGATAGGGTTGACTATCGGTTTCTGGAGGCTGTCCTTTCGGCAGCCGGTTTCGCAGCCGACTTTCGCACATGGATCCGACGTTTGTATGCGACCCCCGGTGCGCTGGTGGAGATAAATGGGGTAAGATCGAAGCCTTTCGTACTGTCTCGCTCCATTCGCCAAGGTTGTCCGCTCTCGCCTTTGCTTTACGTTCTTGCGTTGGAACCATTTCTTCGAAAGTTAAAGGCAAATCCGGACCTGCGCGGAATTTCCCTGCCTGGGGCTACCAACTCAGCCAGGTATTCTGCGTATACTGACGACGTTTCGGTTCTTGTGTGGATCTGAGCTCAGATTGACGAAGTCAGCAAAGAGATCAGTGGCTATGAGATGGTAACAGGGGCCAAGATCAACCGCGATAAGTCTGTTGCCTTGCGGTTGGGTGCGTGGAAGGGAGTTTCTCTTCACGGACCTTTCCTCTGGACGGATGGGCCGATCAAGATACCCGGCGTCTGGTTCCGTCCTGATCTCCTGTTGGAAATGAATTGGTCGCAGGTATAAGGGAAGGCCGAGATCGCGGTTAATTAGTGGTCTCGGAGGAGACTTTCCCAGAAGGGAAGGGCGGAAGTTTGTGTTTCACACATCTATCCGATTCTCCTGTACCGACTCTCTGTACTTCCACTCCAGTATGCCAGACTAATTTTATTAGTACGGATCTTGTTCTCTTTCTTGTGGAGAAACAAGGCCCCTATGGTATCTCGCGCGTTCTGTTGCCTTCAGCCCTCTGAGGGCGGTCTGGGTATGCCTAGCATTGAGATTCGTCAACATATGCTTCGCATCACCTTTCTAGACCGAATGTGTCGCGGATCGGATGAGGTGGGCGCCTTCTGGAAAGAAGACGTCCGTAAACATTTCCCATTCCTGAGAAGTGTGCACTCATGCAAGGAAGAGGCCGGCCGTAAACGCCGAGCCGAGTGCTCCTTCTACATCGAATGTGGTCATGCTCTGAAGCTTCTCTTTCGGGCTTTGGGTCGCCTCTCCAACGCCCAGGCGTTGTCTCGCAAGGCATTGTATCAACTGTTAGTTAGTGGGGGGCGTTCAAGATGATCTAATTGGCGAGCTCGGTCTTACGAAGCAAGAACCTCGCTCGATATGGCCTTGGGCGCCTGGGTTGAAATGCCTCAATAATGATGAGGCATCACTCACCTGGTGGGTGATTCGTGGAGCCCTCTGGGTCGGCAAGAGACTTTGTTCAGCAGGCTTGGAGAAATATCCAAACTGTCGTCGCTGTACTGGGGAAGTCGAGACCATTGGTCATTCTTTCTTTCAGTACAGGGCGATAGTGCCGTTGTGCAGGTTTGTTGAGGGCCTCATGGTTCGCATGCTACAGGGAAAGTTCTGTTTGTAGCAATTTGGTGTCGCAGATGACGAAGGCTGAACACTATGTGTTTGGTTGCTTATTAGGAGTTATGAGAGTTGTGATTTGGACGACGCATCAGAAAGAAATTCTATGAGGGCGATAAGTTCATTTATTCCCAACTGATCTTGTTCTTTAAGCATCAGCTTAAAGCCAACATTAAGACGGAAATGCGGCGGCTCACCGCATCTGAATTTGGCAAAACTGGGTGAATCTTGCGCGTATGTGCCGAGTAAAAGGGGCTGACCTTGAGTGGCATTTTGATGCCGGTTAGGCATAAGGATATTGTTTTCCTGGGTTGAACATAGGCAACCCATCCCGAGATATTTACATGTGGCTTCATGCTAGTACAAACACCAATGGCTGTAAAATAGTTACGTCAAACAGATTCTACTCTGAAGTCTTCTGTCACAACGTGGTGTTCTTTTCAGGCAGATGTAGAACGTTTGGATCTCTACCCCAAACCAGTAGAAGCATGACATCCTCTTCCTGCCAAATCGGCTAATGTGATATTCGAACTAGAGTCTTATGTTTGGAATGAGAACTTATTTTCAAATAGATATCTCTATATAGTATCAGATTAAAATTAAAGGATACTTTAATATCGTTCGTTATTTTAACCTAGTATTAATTTATTTTCTGTGCTCTCTTCTCAGAATCAGTTCAGTATCAATACACCATATATATCTTACCAGTTAATTTCACAAGACTATATAATCTGATGATGTCTGGCACAAATAACTCATCATTCGACTTGTCTCCTAGGGTTTGTACGCTTTATTCTCAACTAAATTTTGAGTTAATATTAATTTATTTTCCAAATGTACTCGAGCTTCTAATACATCTATATCATATAAACATGATTTAATTTATGTCAAAAAATTGCTTGCAATGTAAAGGAATTTATGTCGGAGATATATCACATGTTCTAAAAGCTTGTATCTGCTCGAACCGCAGGAACACACTTGTCCATAAGCTTAATTTTACAGATGTCACGAAGTAAATTAACCTAAAAATTACGTAGAAAGTACATCGAGGTCTTACTAATAACAATATTGGCAACTATATACACCTAACTTTATTGATTCCATTCTTTAAAAATACGACGTATGTTTAGCTAAAACAAACGGTATACGGGTAAAATCTTTTCAAAACATCAGGCAAAAAGAAAGAACAAAAATCAAGTCTAATAGACACAGGCGCACAGATTATTACGAATATAAATTATCATCTGAATGGCACATAGATAAACTAGAATTATTGCACGCATAAATACATATACATACATACATAAAGTTATCTTGATGGCTTTTCACTTAAACTTGGAATCTATTTATTTCTTTGAAAATCGAAATTAAATTCTTAAAGTGAAACCTGATTAAACAATGAAAATCAAACAACTCAAAAGTACTATATATATATATATATATATATATATATATATATATACAGGTATGTGTCTAGTAATTTATATATATATATATATATATATATATATATATATATATATATATATATATATATATATATATATATATATATATATATACACATACACACACAAAAGGAAAACTTATCTTAACTGAAGAGTTTCATGATCTGAGGGACTTTATCAAGGCAAATGATAAACTACCTCAGAGCCCGAAACTCGTCGGCTGATATAAAGTTTTTCTTTTGTTTTATACATATCGTTCTTTTGCAGATATCTTCTATCTGATTTTTTTGCAAACACACACATATATATCTATCTCTCTATCTATCTATATCTATATATCGTATATCTATCTACACACACACACACACACACACACATATATATATATATATATATATATATATATATATATATATATATATCAATAAAGGTGCAATTAATTTATGAATTCATGAATCATTCATACAAAAAACAAATACAGAGGATGTTTTAGTATGAATGATTCATGAAAATATATATATATATATATATATATATATATATATATATATATATATATATATATATAGAGAGAGAGAGAGAGAGAGAGAGAGAGAGAGTAGCGTCCAAAACTAAGGGACAAAATTTTAAAACCTAATATTTGTTAGAAATAACAACTCTGAAAAGCTGAAATTTTGACAACTGGTAGTCGTTATCATCCATAATAACATACTCAAATTTGAATCATTTTCAAAGGATAGAAAAAGAATTATAACAATTAATTATTTATTTTAAAAATAGGATCGTCCAAAAGTAAGGGACAAAATTGAGAAAAACAATGTAAACAGTATGCTATATTCAAATTTTTTGATTTCCTCTAAAGAATAATTCTTACTTAGTCATTTGTAAACGTTGCATCAGCCGGCACCATGGCGAAACGCCAAAAACTTGATTACTCTGTGAGACAAGCTATTGTGAAGCTACACAAGGAAAAGCACACCATTAGAGAGATTTCAGAGAAAGTGAAACGTTCCAAGAGTGTTGTAGGCAGGGTTGTTAAATCCTACAATGATACTGGCAAAATAGTTAGTGCTTTTAAAACCGGCAGACCCTGCAAAACTTCGGCAAGAGAAGATCGAATAATGCAGCGTATGTCATTAAAGGACCGTTTTAAGTCTTGCACAGAAATTAAAAGGGTTATGAATAGTACCTCATGTGTTAATGTGTCAAGACAGACTGTTTGTAGACGACTGCAAGAAATAGGGCTGTTTAATCGAACCCCAGGGAAGAAACCACTTGTTAGTTCGAAGAATAAGAAGAAGAGATTAGAGTTTGCAAACAGGTATCTAATTTGGACATATGAAAATTGGGCAAAAGTATTTTTCAGTGATGAAAGTAAGTTTAATTTATTTGGAAATGATGGAAAAAAACAATGTAAAGAGACGTATTGGTGAAAGATTAAGTGTAAAGTGTACTAAGAAAACTGTCAAGTTTGGGGGCGGAAGCGTCATGGTATTTGGAATGTTTTCTAGCCAAGGTACAACGCCTCTTGTCCGGTTACAAACTCGTGTAAACGCGCAGATCTATAAAAACATTGTTCAAGATCATGTTGTGCCAATCATACAGAATTCAGGTTTCGATAGGGCTACCTTTATGCAAGATAATGCCCCATGTCACAAGGCAAAGTTGGTAATGAGTTACCTTAGCGAGCAAGATTTGGAAATTATGGATTGGCCACCGCAAAGTCCTGACTTAAATCCAATAGAAAATCTTTGGAAGACCTTAGCAGTGAAAGTTAGGGAAAGAAATCCCACTAACACGGAGGATTTGTGGGTGAAGCTTCAAGAAGAATGGTCTAAAATTAGTATCGAGGATTGTCAAGAACTGATTCGTTCTTGTAGTCGAAGATGTGCAGCTCTCATTGAGAGCAAGGCCTCATTTACTAAATATTGATTGTACATGTATTTTTATTGTTTTTTTGCTGTTTACATTGTTTTTCTCAATTTTGTCCCTTACTTTTGGACGTTCCAAATTTGAAAATAAATAAATAATTGTTATAATTCTTTTTCTATCCTTTGCAAATTATTCAAATTTTAGTATGTTATTATGGATGATAACGACTACCAGTTGTCAAAATTTCAGCTTTTCACAGTTGTTATTTCTAACAAATATTGGGTTTTAAAATTTTGTCCCTTAGTTTTGGACGCTACTATATGTATATATATGTATATATATATATATATATATATATATATATATATATATATATATATATATATATATATATATATATATATATGATTTAGTTGATTTATTATACCAAAATTAGGCAGGCAACTTATTGTTTACTTGTGTTCTTTACTCTTTCAATTTGGGCTGTGAATATTCGATTTTCGAAATACCATTTCCTCATGATGCATTCCAGGAATTGCAACTGCCTCTTACTGATTTTAATTATAATTGTTCATCTTATATACTTTTCTTTAGAAGTTTATCGTTATTCATTTGTTGTCTCAACGCTATTCTCATCGTTTCTCATTCTTCAAGGAAATTATCCTTAATTCTCTTTTATAATGTGCAAGATCAATAGTATCCAGGAGTTCACGATTTATTTCGTCGTTTCTAATGACGTTTTTCTAGGTCTTATTATTATTTTTTTTAGAAATTCTCTTCTCTTATTTTCATACAACTACGGATCTCTGATACACATTATCTCTGATACACATTTACCATCGACTTTTACTAAACTACCCAGATAAGAGAATTTCTTTACCTGATTAATTCACATGAATCCATATCCAAGCCTTATCACTTTCTGACAATTATACATATATATATATATATATATATATATATATATATATATATATATATATATATATATATATATATATATGTATGTATGTATGTATGTATGTATGTATGCGTGTGTGGGTGTGTATTTGTGTGTAATTAGTATTTATTTGTTTTTACACGCTTTCTTTTTCGATATTTTCTAAGGGCTTCGTAGCTTTCTTTTTGAGTTCATTGTTAAATTAAGTGCCATCTGCCCATATTATGCTCAGGTTCAATATATTCAGAAAATGTATGAGATTCCCATAAATAAATAATTTGAAATCATGAAGCAATTCACAATGTTCAGTTAGAATGCTTACAATTCGCCAACAAATAAAAGTATTGGATGCTGGAAGCGAGGTCGCAAGTGCTATATTTCTATCTATGAAAGACAGGGTGTGTGTGTGTGCGTGCGCGCGTGTAACGGATGCACGGTTGCAATTTTCGACGGATTTACATACACATGCTCCAAGTAAGCGGCAAGGCCAAGACCGACTTTGCATTTCTCAACTCCAATCGGTAGTGGAAATAATCGATTTTCTTATGCTCTACGGCAGTTTTCATGTTGTTTGTTGCCATTTTCTACTGGCCAGAGTGAGAGTCTATAGCTGGATGCCACGAATAGGCCGGGATATTCTAATGGCCAGTGTGAGAGCCAACAGCTGACTGACACGAATGTTAACTGGCATGCTAGTATGCAAAAAAAATCGATAGCTGCATTCATCACAAGTGGGAAAAATGTAAATCTGCATGGCACTTTACTCCAATTGGCTCATTCGCTTGCTTAAACTCAACCTTGATACTGATTCCGCAGAACTGGGTTGGATGTGAAAAAAGTGTTTGTTGTTAACATTCTTTTTTCATTCGGGTTTTCCAGTTACAATTTTTTTTTAAAGCTGATCGTTTTTTGTTCATTTTGTTTAGTTCTTTTTCGTAACAGATTTAATGTTTAGTATAGAGCTTAGAAAAAAATCGCAGTGTGAGATAGGCAAGAAGTAAGGCATGTAGCAACATCAGCACGGCATCCTTTAAAGACAAGGAAGGGCAAAAAATATTTTAAGTCTAGTGATAGCTATTGCTCTATGAGTCTTACGATTTTTGAATCAAGCATGGGCAACGCCGGTCCATGCTGCTAGTAATAACTAATTGCGTCTAAATCTTTACGTCATTATAACGGGAGATATATTTGAAATTTGAATGAAGAAAATAACACAACATATATTAAAGTAGAGATAATACTACTATTTTGCTGAATTTTATATAAGAATATTATATATTACCAATGGGCAGAAAGAATTAGATAGTCGCTAAAACACTGATATGGATTAATTTATTTTCTTCAGAAAAATAACGACCCAAAACGCAACACAATCCAGAACCGTCATTGCAAATAATATTATTCTGCGAATGGGGTGAGCCCTCCAATTGCCATCTAGAAATGATGTTGATTTTATGAATGTAACATCCTAAAATCGTGGCTGTCCGATTTAATGATCGCTACATTAATACAGAACATTTCTTTGGAAAATCTTTTTGCAACAAGTCAAAATCTGCATCCTATTCTAAAAAATTAATAACATATATAAATGTCGGTTTCCCTACGAGATTTATTGCAAATGCTTTATTTTGCTTTTCTGTTGCTTACATTTTTTTAAATTATCAAAATAATGGATAATTGTAATTTTATTTTTAAATCATTTTATTTTTTCTCACGAATTAAGATGCCGTGATCGAAGCTATCAATATTACTCGCATCTAGCGCCTACCAAACAACACTCGTCACTATATAATGGGGCGATTCAAATGGAAAACTTTTCCTCCCCTCTACTAAAAACACAGATTCGAATATTTTCTCATCATGTTTTTCTTTGCCTCTAGACAAGACGTGCACGCTGCGTTGCAGTTATCAGTGCGCAAACTACTATTGGCGAGCGTAGATCAAATACCGATAGAGGTATTTGCGTTCTTTTTGTGTACAAATGCTTAAGGGAAATTATTAATCTATCTTTTTCCCACAGCTGTAGGATAAACAGCAGGATAGCCTAGGCTCACAAGTCTTTCTGAACTGTCTAGAAGTTCGAATCTGAGTTCAAATAAAGTCCTGTTTCAAATTATTTAATATTGAAAATAACCATTTATTGATATGCTACAATTTAGCATTAATGTGTATATGATTGCAATGTTCTAAATATTCGTGACTCGATAGTTAAAGAATCGATTCACGATTTTCGCGAATTTCTCAGCTTTTTACGAAAATTTAAACAAAGACAATACATCCTTGTCAGGAGTACGAGCCAGGGCCACTCATTTATTGTTATCAGTTCCAGCTGGTAAGATAGTGATCAGCATTTTTTCTCGCATACGGATTTTGTGTTGTTAAAACTACCCAGTTCTTTGATTAATGCAGATGTGGGTTTTATTACGGCGTATTTATGTGAGTGGAGACACAAATCAAAGAAAAGCACATTGGGAACCATGTGATTTTTCGCATATTTTTGTGTTGACTGAATTCTTTAGACTATTTGAATAAAGAAATCCGTAACCTTTTTAACAACTTTCTCTCTTCTTTACATATATGGATAAGCTACTAACGATAAAAAAGAAATCGAAAGTGGAGTTTGTTTTTTGTTTTATTTTTCAGTGATACAACAGAATATCATGTGTAAATATATCAAGAAAATTCTACAACCACATCTTTTTATCTGAACTCAGTTTAATATGTCATCATATTCATTTTTTATACTCTTTCACCTCAAGTAAGGCGATAACACCACAAAGACACAAGAGGTTACTGATGTTGAAAGAAAATGAGAAAAAGTTTAGAAGGAACTGAAAAAACAATCCAAAACAGAATACATATGACGAACCTCTACTCCTGTTCAAAAAACGGCGAATGACTGTCAAACTTCGACAGACGAAGCGGTTCACATTACATATGTTTGTATTTATGGATCAGTGTATGATTTTAAGATGTGATGTTAAAAAAATTCCAGCCATGCTAATGCATTGAACTATTTTTTTTTAACACAGAGACACCAAGTTTTGTATCGAAGTGGAGTGATACGTATTTACAAATATCCAAAACGGGTACTCTCAAAGACTAGAAATTATCGTAATAACTTTCGATATCTGCAGTATAAATTGACATGTAATTTTATGGAACCCATTTGTAACTTTATTAAAATTGGGAGAACGAGACTAAATTTTACTTGCTTAACATTAGTATTTACTTCCTTCTAGACATATTCGATCAGTTAGTGTATGGCTTTGGATGCTTTTTCCCAACGACGTTTATCCACAGATGTCTCTTTTCCTTACTTGCTTATACACCTTCGTTTTGTTTTTTTTTGTTTTTTTTCTAATGCTTGCACATTCTAGGCCCAGATGGCTCAACCACGTGTCCATCTGTTGGCCGCCAACAACTGTAATTCTATGCGGATTTCATCTACGCCTGGTTGCTTGGACGAAACCTGCTACGCAATCTCACCGATACCCCATGGTCCCTTGAAAGAAACGGGGTTACAATTCAACCAAGGCATCAAATGATGTGAGTCACACACGACACATTATATGTATCAGCTTATCTGATGTAAATGTTAGCAGCATATGAAATAGCATTAAAAATCATCTAGGAAACGATTACACAAATAATTCAGAAAAGAAATTAATTTATTAAAGAATTAGAATCAAGCGACATGCCAGTTCGAAGTAAAAACAGTAGAGGATTTGTTTTGATATATCCCGCTTTGTCACTATTGATCGTCTTTTTGAGCATGTGTGGGCGTTTTCATATTGTGGTTATCCAGTCCCGCCAGGATATATTACTTGATTTCTGTGAATTGATTTTTCTCTCTAAATTCTAAAGACAGACAAAATGAAATCTTACTTTCCATGGATAAAAAATAAATAATTAAAAAATAGAAATACTAAAAACAAGAAAAAAAAAAAAGAAAAGAAAAGCAAACTGAATTAACGGAAGCGCAATTTTAAAAAACAAAACAAAAAACGAACACTTAAAGTTCAGCTCTGCGAGACTCAATCTGTTTTTTATTTATCATTTCAAAGTAATGCCTTAAATCAGGCATGAAAATTCATATGGTGACTTATGTATACGTCGAATAAACTGCACGAACACACGCGCGAGCACTCATATTTTCGCATCTCCCACAAGGGTACAAAGGAAGTATTTTAGAGTAGATGAATTCGTCAGAATCAACGGACATCAATCACATATATGAGTTAAATAACGCGAGGAACTCACATTTGGCCAAGCTTGGTGAATATGGCTACACTCCTGAAGACTTTGCCAATTTGAAATTGATATAGAACCATAAAACAGTAGTATAACGAGCAGTAATAATGTTTTGATTTTACAGAAATAGGTATATATTTAGAAAAATAATTTAACGATCTAAATATGTTCTTGGATGAGACTGAAAGATCTGGGGAAAATAAAAAAAAAATTATTTGAAAGAAAATAATGGTATTTTTCTTAAGCAATTTACTACAGGTACCAAAAAGTTCATTTGTGGACTCGAAAGGATTGTAACAAAAACATACATACTATGCCTAAATTATTTAAACAAATCTGATTGAATGAAAATAGTCTGCCTAAATACTCACACACGCGCACGTGTGTATGTGTGCGTGCCTGCACCATGTATATGAGTATCTGGGAAAATTACAAAGAGGAAACTTCATTGATATTAGTTGTAAAACTTGCATCACAGATTCGGTCAGATTCCAATCGCAATAATGTAGGTTTCAAGTGCCTTTACTATAGTTTCATGGTACTTTTTCTGATGAACTTTCTAAACTGGTACTTCAACTTAACGAATTTAAGCCTAATAATTGATTGGCGGCATTTTCTGACCGTTCTACTGTCGAATTTACGAAGTGCGTCCATAGGCTCTAAACAAAGTTACATTCCTTATATTTCCCGCTTGTCGAACACTTTTCTGGCTTCTTGCCTTCATCTCAACAACGATCTTTAGGAATCTAAATACAATCTCATTCTTCAAATTCTGTCTCGTTAAGCCCTACCCATCTTTATTCTCTGCCTTCAATAATGTTTTCTCGGTTAATTTCATTGGCCGTTACTCCTTCCGTCTTAGCGTGGGTTCCATTTAAATAATGAAAAAGAAAATAAAAAAAAAACAGAACTAAAAGTATCGGAAAGTTATCTTTCTCTATTCCGAGATTCTCCATGATTTTCTCTCATTCATTCATATTTGCTCAAAGCATATCCAAATGTAAACAAACGACGTTATATATTATTAAATGGACAAAGTCCGAAAATTATTTTATACATTATTTTTTATGTTTATATTTTTTATAGATACAAATATTTAAGTAAATGCTCTGTTTATAATAATCAGTATTAACAACATTTACCGGCTTGAAATTTTCATACAAAAGGCCCAATCGGTTAAGGCACGTCCGGTATATAACTGTTCCGTAAAGGATACAAGTAGGATTCCTCTAGAAGAACGCATATTTTCTGTGAAAATTTCCCAAATATTAAGGCCGTTAAATTTTGTTAATACTGTTTATTATAAACAGAGACTTTACTTAAATATTTGTCTGTGTAAAAAGAATGTATAAACATAAAAAATGTCTTATATAATTGTCGGACTTTGTCTATTTCATAATGTATGACGTCATTTGTTTACATTTGGATACACATTGAGCAGATATGAATGAATGAGAGAAAATAATGGAAGATTTTAGTTTAAAGACAATAAAATCGACCTTGCCAACCGAACGCTTCTCTCTGGCCCAATCGGTAAGGCACGTCAGGCTATATGACGGTTCCGTCTAGAATAGAAGTTCGATTTCTGTCGGAGGACCCATATTTTCTATGAAAATTTCTCGGACATTCTGGCTGGTAAATATTGGTTATACTTTGTATATTATAAACAGAGAATTTACTTAAATATTTGCATACATGAAAAAGCGTATAAACATAAAAAATGTTTCAAACAATATTTATATATGTGTGTGTAAAAAACATGATAGAAAACATAGTTTTAAGGTATGCTATAAAGTACTCGATATCAAAGATATACCGGACATCTGAAACGGAAATTTTGCACAACATCTAGTCTGATTCATGCTTAAACGCTTGATGATTGCGTTTAATCATGGCAAATATTTTTCCACTGGGTTTTGATTTCAAAGCCCAATTCATATATATATATATATATATATATATATATATATATATATATATATATATATATATATATATATATATATATATATATTTCATTTCTGTAGTTTAGTGCTAGTAGCAGGCAGAAATATTTCTCCTTCCGACGATGGCCATTTCGGCCGAAACTAGTCGAGGAATCTAAATGGAATAATAATAAAAAAAAACGAAAGAATATTAATCTACAACCCAATGTGTCTGAAGATTTTAATTTTTTAATTTTTTTTATTGTTTAAAATATATATATATATATATATATATATATATATATATATATAACACGCCAAAAAGCTACAGAACTATAATACTTAAATTCAAACTCATTATCCTTGTGTGAAACGAAGTAAATTATACTTAGCATTCAAAATCACAGCCACTGGAGAATTTCGTTTTAAATTTGATGTTTGGAATTTAGTTGAGTTTCTTTCGACTATGATCGGTATCCAGGCCAGGAAACAACAAGCATTTGAGATAAACTGTTTGGAAGGAATTTTGGAAATGCGTTGTCCTTCTCAATCTCATTTTCTAAGTAATAGAAATCAAACTCACTGTTTGTACATATCTTTAGTCATTGTTTACATTGCCATTGTTCTATATTAATAATACTGAAGGCTTTCGTTTATACATAGAAAAGTGTTTGTGATTGTTTTGCTTTCACTTTCCGCATAGTTCAGCAAGATATGTGTACGTTGTATAGATGTTAAAATTTATCGGTAGATATTTTTATTGTCACATGTCTGTGCCCGTTTGTAATCTCTCATCTTGAAGAGATCTAACGATACTTCTTTTTAGCCCCGTCGCTATCTTCTAATCAAATTTTCACTTTCTCTCCAGCAAAAACAAACCTATGTACTTTCGACCTAAAAATTCTAAACGGAATTATATTCTGTACATCAAAAATCAAATTAGGTAGCCTCAAACCTATACAATTGCATTTACCTATAATATATTAGCCTGCATTTTTATACACTTAGAATTTACCCGAACTTTATATGCGCGAATGAAAAAAAGAATACATGGATAAATACGTAAAGTTATTGTTCTTTTACATTTCTTTTTTTTTTAATTATGGGACTTAATATCCAGGAAACAGCATGCAAAAATATATCAACGTTTATCTTTTGATTAGAATTTACATATTATAAAACTCGCATTTACTTTTTAATCATTGTTTTCTACATCGAGTCTCGTGAAAATTAGCTTTGGATATGATTTAAGTCAGGGTTCAAAGCAAACAGTTACACTCAAAGAAAAATGATTTAGAAAAAAAATGTATAAATGCATATATAAAATAGCATAAATTCGCACATACACTAATCGCGTACATGAACAGAAAAAGAATTGTAGGTAAACGTTTTTTTTTTCTTATTCCGTGTCAAGATTAACAATTGGCTGAACTGAAAGATATAAAGAGATTTTTATTTTACTTTTTGTCGATATACCCTGAACGTGAATTTCTTTCATTAAATTATCTAGATATGCATGAACGAGAGTTTTTTTTTTAAAAAAAAACAAAACAAAACAAAAAAAAAAACACACAGACATACGCACAAACAGAACGACATATATGCATGCGTGTGTGCATGGGTACGGAATTTTCCTATTTTCTTTTGTTTGAGAAATTGTTATTGCTTGCCTCACTGTAGATATAAACAGCGTGGACAGAGAAATCAATACTGCATTGTTGATATCACACGCATATATATATATATATATATATATATATATATATATATATATATATATATATATATATATATATATATATATATTAGGTTGGTGCAAAAACAATGACGTAATATTATTTTTTGACGTATTTTTTACGTCAAAAAACGACATTATTACGTCATTATTTTTCACCAACCTAATATGTATATATATATATATATATATATATATATATATAGAGAGAGAGAGAGAGAGAGAGAGAGAGAGCGAGAGAGAGAGAGAGCGAGAGAGAGATGGCTAGATAAATACGGTAATTTCTCGAAAATATTACGCAATATTTACCGTAAATTACAGGTGAGAGTGGGGGTGTGTATTATAAATAGGTTTAAACAAAACATGTTTTCGCTATTGAATTATAGTAATTAATGCGTACTTGCTGTTCTAAAATATAGAAATATTTTTTTAATCCAACAATAATAATTGTAGCATGTTTTTGTCAGGAAATGTATGTTTATCAGTAACCGTATTTTTTATTTGACAAAAAATAAAAAATCTATGAAAAGCCCAAATTCGACGAAAAGAGGATATCAAATTGACAATTTATTGAAATTTTAATTTTCATCATCATCATTACCAATTTCTATTATAGAACCAATATCTAAATTGTCATTAAACAAATTATCATTTACAATATTATCTTCGTCCTGTTCAAAATTACCTTCGGCATCTTCATTCACTTGCCAAATGATGTTATCTTCAGAGCCATCCATAGCTGTCGTGAGACCACACTTCTTAAAACCTCTCTTTATAACATCCTCACTGACGGAATCGCACGTTTCCTCAATCCATTTTACAATAAGTTCCAACTATTCATTTTTTTCCTGTTGTCACCCGTATTAAAACAGCGAGCACCAAAATCATCCACTCATACCATTTTTTACACCTCTCTTGTTTAAATGGACGTTTGAAGACAACGTCCATTACTTGTAGTTGGCCAGTCACTCCCCCTTGTATAATAACAAAATCACTCCTTCTCTTCTGAAATATATTCTCCATGCAAGGCATCCTATGGCAAGAAGAACCAATATACGTCTACTACTTGCAAATTCTGTTAAGTGTTTACATCAAACATTCAGCAACCAGTCCTTTGTGAGATTCTCATCCATCCACCCTTTTCCGTTTACAAATTGCGCAGGGTGTCATCTTCTTGCCATCACCATATATACTAACCTGACAGGGAAACTATTCTTCTCATTTCCAGTACTTTTTATTGGAAGACATAACCCCTTTGAATTCCAGAATTTGAAAACAAGACACATCAAATATCAAGGGTATTTGGTCACCATTTCAAATACAGCCTAAAGGATAGGCGTTGTTTTACTTAGCTTAATAACAGAACGCTGAAAATCCAAAAGCTTATCTTCGTAATCACCAGGTAAAGGCTGGGATATAGATGTTCTTTTCCTAGGAGTTATATCAAACCTCTTCATAAAAAAAACACCAGTTTTCCTGAAGCTTTAAATGTGTTTCCAGGATTCATGATTTTCATAAGTTCTTTTTGCCGTCATACTTATTTCCACAGTACTTATGGAGCATCCACTTGATCGTCTTTTTCACAAATTCAACTAAACTTTGTTCCATATCTGGATATTGAGCTTTTCTTCCTCTACGTATTACTTTGACGCTTGATTTACACTTTTTATTCATTTTTATTCTTTCTCCATAAACGTATGTTAACCTCATTCAACTCATATTCTCCAGCTGCAGCTCTGTTTCCTATTCTTTCTACTAAATCTGTTCATTTTTGTTTAAATTTTGCGCTATAACTAGCACGTTTTGACGACATTTTGGCGATAAAATAAAATGTTATTTTTATCGGGAAAACCGCATGGTATTTTTCACCATTATTTTAGTCGTATACTTTAAATTTTTTTGTTAATATCAAGGCCGACAAAATGTCTTTGTAATTAATTTTGACAAAATATATAGATAGTGTATTAATTGTAAGATAAAATACATGATTGTCAGCAAAGTTTAATTCCCATTTTATGAGTTAGGTATCTCAGCCGTCCAAAACAAAAAAGGATTTAACGCCCCTCAGTTGTTTAGTAAAAAATGAATATCTAATCTAGCAGAGAAATCTGAAGGGCGTCGGAATAGTGAAAAGTGATTTTCACGATGTAGACCAACATATTAAAGTATCAGAAAATCTTTTCAAGTGAGTTTTTGTAAACTATACACTATCTAATCACGTCCAGAATATTGTGAACAATTTCCTTTCATATGCAAAAATCACCTGAAGCGACAGAAATGCTGTTCTACTGAGGAATTTTGTGAATATCATGTTAAAGAGAATTTACGAAATGAGATAGTTAAACAAAGAAAATGATCTGCCAAATATCTGCTGCTAGCTGTCAAGATGAAACAGCTGTAAGTTTTGCGATGTATAATGAGAAGAAA
Source organism: Acanthosepion lycidas (assembly GCA_963932145.1). Taxonomy (NCBI): domain Eukaryota; kingdom Metazoa; phylum Mollusca; class Cephalopoda; order Sepiida; family Sepiidae; genus Acanthosepion; species Acanthosepion lycidas. The sequence continues at coordinate 104,867,378 of OZ010577.1, read as the reverse complement.
TGGATGGGTAAATTAAAGCTAACGTGTTAATCTGAAATTCGAATGAATCAAAGAGAAACAGGATTGAGATAGCTCGTGTTTACTGTTGCTTCGAAAAAAACAAGGCCCAAGAGACTCTCAATTACAAAACTGTCGATCATCGAATTGAAAACTAAGATTATAAGGATCTGAAAACGATCCAATCAGGGGTATGATGTACAAGTAACAATCCTTGTGAAGAAACTTTTCGAATGGAACGCCATACACAGGAATGAATACAAAGGAAATGAGTGTGTTTCGTCCCGGTATACATAACATGGTTGGTTTTAGCTCTGAACTGGGGGGACTAAGTATGTATCTCATCAGAAAAATTCCAGTAAAATAGCGATAGGGTTGCGAGAGGCGTATGACGTTTGTTGAATGGAAGGGAATTGTGGTGCATACAATTAGTAATCCCACAAAAGGCCAAGTAAACACATCTGAGCACGAACAAAGTTGGAAAGGAAAGGCTCCTGCCCAGATATAGCATTTTTGGTTTGACAGACTTCTAAATATAAAGCGTGGGAGGTGGAATCAGATAAATTCTGAAACAATACAAGGAACCAACTATATTCCTTGTCTTTTTAGCGATGGGTCATTTATTTGAATTATATCTCTTGTCTAGATTGAATCTGAACGTCATTAGACATTCAAAGCATACTTATTGTGAGCACAGGCTTTCATCAAGTTAGGAGAAAATTCCATGTACTGAACCTACTTGGTAAATTTAAGTAAATTGATAGCAGAATAAGTACTCTAAAGAGAGGATGTAAAGGGAGAATTAGAGTTGCATTTCCTGAATGAAAAAGACATAAACAAAGAAAATGGGTTATATATTTATAATCTTCTGAAGGAAGGATATGGTATAGCGATAATCAGAACTACAAAGCATATGGGATATGGCTCTAATCCGAGTTTAGGCTATTCAGATCAACATTGCATGAGGTCCCTAGAAAACGTATACACACTTTTTCTCTGTTCTCAAAACAGTAAAAAAGCAATCTAATTAAAATGTAGCTTTATTGTCCGTGGAGAAAGGATGTATCGGTTCTCCGTTGCTCTTTGCCATACAGACATTATAACGTCACTTTTCCTTTAGGACATTGGTGACATTGATTCTACATATTTCCTTTGCTCAATATTTCAGAATTGTTTTGGATTCTTCGGGAAGATCATGGTTCATTTTCCCGTTCCTTTCTCTACGGTTTTGAATTAAAAATAGTAGTTCTTCTAAAGTGACAGACATCCCAATCTAGAAAACACAACATAGCCTGCTTCTTACCTCACAGCGAGGTGATCGAATTTTTTATTCATCCATTTAATTATTGATTTATTTGTTTTTAAGACTTATCAACAATTTTTTATGTTATTTAAAGCCGAAGCATATTTCTGATTACAAGAATATTTTCCACGTGAGAATATTGCAGACAATAACATACTTTTTTAGATAATTATTTTTCCGTGTAGAAGTAATACTATTTAACATATAGCTGGCGGAGTTAAAATGGATTCTTATATATTTCAAGCGTATTTTGACGTATGGCATTCGATCTAAGCTACCCGATTTTTCGGTGCAGGACGCTATCTATTACTCCACCATAGTAGATGGATTAAGGCATTACCCACGGAGCGATGTGCGAAATCGAATGCAGTAGACTAGACGGGAATTTGAACTCAGCTCGATGATTTCATTTTCCGCCTATTGTTACTTTTGCGCCACGAAGATTAAGCGAGATATTAATCGATGAACATGAGCAAATCTAAAACATTAATTTCTTACTTGCCCAGGCAGGAGCAAATATAAACTCTTCTTTTCTCTTGACATGGGAGAGTCATCATGTTTTGATGCAAGTAACAAACAAGCAAACAAACAAAAAAAAAAACAAAAAAAAGTTTTCTTGGTAAGTAATGAATAATAGATTACCTACTAGTCCGTTTCATGCAGTTATATACAATCATTTTTACCGGCTTAAGCATGACAAATGATACAGAGAAAATGCATCAATTACGAGAGAGGAGATACGATGCTTTTAACAGTCTATAAATGATGGATGTATACAGCCGTGTTCTTTCCGTGTCTTATATGTGTTTATGTCACGATTGTTTTCATCTGTTGCTTTTATTTAATTCGTCCCTAGGATAACTTCCAGTATCTTTGAAAGTATATTCATTACGGAAAGTTGCAGATTTTTTCCTCGCTATCTTTGTTATGGCAATATGTAGAGCTTCACCTATTGAACAAGGACAGGCCGAGATAAATAGAAGAATAGAAATAGTTCCTTGAAAGAGCACCCACTAGACAAGTTATCTCTTTCACATAATGACCACTATAAGGTTTCTCATGTCGGTTTGTACATCTTTATCTATTGGGCGGGGGTAGAAACAGGAAAACAAAGAAAGGCAAACAGAAACAGAGTTCTGATTTAACAGAGAATTCAGTTTTGAAGAATATGTTGCGTCAGTCTTTTATTCAACAAGTGTTTTTCTTACGTTAAACTCAACATTGTAATTATTTATTTTGGATGTCATATGCTTTAATTTCAAGAAAACAATATTTATTGATACTTGCATAAAATACGTGACTACGCGTCAAAAAACATATGGAAATATATGTTGGGACACATGGGTAAACAAACTCATCAAATTTAATGTTTTATCATTTTTCCCAACATTCATTACTCCATAATGGTAGTATTAGCCGTATCCCCCTAAAAGAATGGTGCTATTAACCGTTTCCCAACAGAACAAAAAAACAATATTTGGCATTTATTGCCCAAGCTGCCAGTACTGTTTACTGTTGAAATATATATATATATATTTTTTAAACACTTATTTTAGGAAGACATTTTTCTCAAATTCCTGTAGCTTTAATCATCTTTTTCAGTATTATTAGCTTGGTGCAAAAATAATGACGTTATAATGTCGTTTTTTGACGTATTTTTAACGTCAAAAAACGACATTATTACGTCATTATTACGTCATTATTTTGCACCAACCTAGTAATAGAGATTTCCTTCATAACCTTTTCTTTTTAGTAGTATGGAATGTCTTGGTTATTTTCTTATTGTATCTCCGAGTTAGCTGGCCTATCCATTTTAGTTGTTGCCGAATTTGGCAGTCCAAATGTAATGTCGTTTCTGCTGCTTGGCACAGTTCGGTGTTAGTGATTCTGTAGTTCTAGATCAAATCAGTGTTCAAAAAAGAGTGATCTTTGTCAAGCCCCTCAAGATTTACTTGCTATTTGGTTTTAACGACAAATGCTGCATATGCAAGTTAGATCACGTGGGTGACGATAACATTTTAACGGAGAATAAGAACTAGATAATCTATATGATCACAACACTACAAAAATGAGATATAAGAAAGTTCCCCAATTATATATCCTTGACATATAAGGGCGAAAAACGGTTTAACAGTCACAGAAAATATAGAAAGCCAGGCACATTTCGACGTCGTGTTATTGTTATTAGGTTGGTGCAAAGGTAATGTCGTTTTCTCACATGTGTTACTATGTGAGAAAATGACATTATTTTTGCATCAACCTAATAACAAGCTTGCCAGCCTAGATCACTTACGAATCCGTAGTGATTTCAATATCTCTCTGGGTGCTCAAAACTTTCAGTCTTACGCTACATCTAAGTTACGCTTACAAAATAATTTGGTCACCTCATAGTGTTGTAATGGATAGCAGGCTTATCTCACTAGAGCAGTTACGATCGATTAGTTTGCTTGACCCTGAATGAGTTTTCGGCCTTGTGCCACATCTAAGCAACGCTTACAAATTCACTCTATAGGAAGTCAGATAGGCAGGACAAACTCAGCAGGTAATCTAAGTAACGGGTATAAATATCACAATAATGTAAAGAACAAATGAAACGAGGGAGGGTAAATGTTCAAATTTTCTCAGGGTGACAAAGGTCCTAATAGGTACAGTACCTTCATTGTCAGGAAGGCTTAAAAGAAATCATATATATATATATATATATATATATATATATATATATATATATATATATATATATATATATATATATATATAAAGAAAGAAAGAACAGTAAGATATATAATCCGGGGTTCTTATAAATATTATTATTTTTACAAAATAGTGCTCAATGTAAATTTACAGAGCATTAATATTATGAATTAATTGATTTAAAATATGGTTTTTCGCTACACAGTTCTAACCATGTTTCAAAAATGGAAGCTAAAAGCTTCGAATTTTATTTTGTAATTAAATTAAAGACATTAGTTCAATTTTATCCTCAAGCGAATTTTGGAGTAACTTATTTATTACTGGGTTTTAAAGGCACAGCAAAAAATCATATTTCACATTTCCAAGGATACAGAGAAATCCATTCATCTAGACAATGGGTGCTTGCGTGTTCATTATCGCTGTATTTTCTTGTATCAGTTATTAGTTACGTTTTGGTAGGGGTAGGGATGTATTTTTCAATGAATTCTGACATCCGTTAAATGCATGTCGTCTGAATATTTTAAAAAAATTATTGTTAACGGCAAAAATTCTTACGGCATTATTTTCTAATTGTATACTTAAAAAATTTTTGTGGGGTGTTTAGGTTAGAATACGTTTCATTTAAGTACGATTTTAAAAATATTTTCACATTTTATTTTTTAATATACTATATTTCTTTTTAAAACAAGTATATGTATTAGAATCACTTACAGTATGTAACATTATTTTCACATCAAGTATACGTATGTATATTACTAGGTCAAAATTTAAAAAAAACTATATTTAAATATTATTTAAGTAACATTTATGACAAAGACGGCAAAAATAGCTAATTAATTTCTCTGATTTAGCAAACTTTATATTTTATAAACCTAGTAATATATAGTTTCTGATGTAAGTACAAAGGACATGGGTCATTCATTGGATTTCATCTTCTAGCTTTTCATATTCATTTCATTTTACTGTAGGTGTTTTATTGGATTCTTTTAAGTGCTTCTAGTACATTGAGAGAGGTGTTTAGGTTAGTATAGGTTTTATTTAACTACAATTTTAAAAGATGTTTAGGTTAGAATTCGTTTTATTTAACTACAATTTTAAAAGATGTTTAGGTTAGAATTCGTTTTATTTAACTACAATTTTAAATACAACTTTAAAATATTTTCACTGTTAATTTTAATAGACTATATTTCTTTTTAAAATAAGTAAATGTATTAGAATTACTTGCAGTAAGTAAATTTTTTTCCATATCAAGTATAATTATGTATATTACCAGATCACAATTTTTAAAAATTTTATATTTAAATATTATTTAGGCAAAATTTATGACAATTACGGCAAAAACAGCCAATTCATTTCTCTGATGTAGTAAACTTTATTTTTTATAAACTTAGTAATATATAGTTTATCATGTATGTGCAAAGGACATGAGTCATTCAAAGTCCTACATCTTGTAGCTTTTCATCATAATTTCCTTTTTCTGTAGGTTAGAATTCGTTTTAACTACAATTTTAAACACAACTTTAAAATATTTTCAGGATTCCTCTATAGCCATGGGTGGTTTAGAATCACCGAAAGAAATGGCAAGCTAATACTCTTCAGTCAGGTATCGAAAGATGCATGATTGACTACGCGTGTATCACGCAAAACACATAAATGACTGAATGTTAGGAAAATTCTGATAAGGAAATCTCAAAATTACAGAAAAGAAAATTCAAGTTTCTTCATATATTGTTTTATGAGCCTAGGTTTTATGCGAAGAGTTGAGAGAAAAAAATGTATGGCTTTACTAATGGCTTACTCTAGATGTTAGAGAATCCCTTGTCATATGATTCTCACAGGGGTCACTGATTGCTTTGAAGCTACACAAGTGTCCCAAGGGCATAAAAAACAGCAACATTTTCATGAAACCAGACTACATTCCTATCAACATTATAATCACGTTTAACGTTTAACATTCCACATATATTCTACTTGCATTGAGTGTACGTTATGGCATTGATGAGTACCTGCATGTTCACTTAACACTACCCTTAATAATCCATCATGTACAATAGAAGTCCTATATGAATAGATGGATTCTTGCCTTTGTATAGTATTAGGTTGGTGCAAAAATAATGACGTAATAATGTCGTTTTTTGACGTATTTTTAAATTCAAAAAATACATTATTACGTCATTATTTTTGCACCATCCTAATAAAACTTCTTGAAACTTCTCTCAAAAGAATCAATGAAAAGCGCCATTCCGATGGAACACGTTCTTTGCACAGACCGTGAAATAATTCAATAATGTTATTACAGAAACAAAGCGGTCAGCCCACTGGGAATAAAGTTTTCAGTTTCTAATTGTTTATTTTTTTCTGAAATGAGTAATACAGACGTCGTCATTAAGTAGGCCCTTTTCTTTGAGTCAAGCTGCATCAAGTACAGTTGTTTCCATATGACGAGTAGTTTTTTTCAGAAAGTACAAGTTCGTCAGATATGCTATTATGTGATGTTAATGGAATAGGAGGGTCATCATCGTTGTGTTGTACTTGTCTTCTTGCCGAATCTAAGTTCGGATAACGATCTTATGCTCGATTTTAACTTTAAACCCACATATATTAAAAAAGCAGAAATTATCCTTTAGTTGCCTTCACTTCAAATGGCATAGCCCAGTTGCTTTCATTAACCCCTTTCCTTGATCATTCGGAATAAACTGAGCAGATGATATCTGGTGCCCAGCTCTTAACGTGATCCCCAGAGAGACTCCAAAAAAACAAGTTATAGATTGTATTGATTTCAGTTGTGATTTTGTTTCTGAGCTTTGGTGGTAAATGAACCAGGGACAAAATATACCAGATCTGTAATTGCAATGCCTTAACTTCTCGAATAGAGTTTGATGATACTGATGATGATTATGGAGGTGATGATGATGATGATGATGATGATGATGATGATGATGATTATGATGATGATGATGATGATTATTGTGGGGGTGATGATGATGATGATGATGATCGGACACGGGACTTTATGGGTAACAAGTATCGGTTAACTGCAAATAAAGTGTCAAATTAGTTGAGATACCAAATATGGCGAATGGAATTATTTTAAGAACAATGCTTAACTAAAACAAAAAGTTAATAATTAATGAAATTACATAATATGCACAATTAGTAATAATATACAAATCATTTATTAACTGTTTAAAAATTTTACGTATGGTGTTGCGTCTGATCCGAGTTTTATGCCAACCTCATCTCATCAGATGTCCGTTAGCTTATAGACGATATCTGATTTCATCAGTAGACAAAATTACGGATAATACAGCCCATAACATGCTTGATGAAACGTGATTGTTGGTCAGTATTCTCCAAACCAGGGTTATGTAGAATTTTCTTGCATTCCAAATGATGACATAATTCATTAGTAAACAATAGGTTGGTACCATCAGGCACATGAAATGGACGGGAATACAAGTAGACAAATTATATATATATATATATATATATATATATATATATATATATATATATATATATATATATTATTATTATTATTATTATTATATATATTCGTTGGGAAATTAAAACATCGCTATAACACTAAAACATACACATAAAGCACACACTGAATTAAACTGAAAAAGTAAAATCATCTTTGATAATGGCTAAACGTTTAACCGAAGCGAGAACATAATCATGGCTATCAAACAATTTCTGCAACAACATCACACCTTACACCTGTCGGCCTAACATCCCTGACTACCTATTGATTGATATGTGTGGGGCGCAGTTGGGCGAGAGACCGCCCAAAAATTCCTAACACCAAATATTAACTGAAGGCAGGGATTATGACAGCATTCACCAACGTAGACAAGGCGATAATCCCGAAAAGATACAGTAGATTACGATGTTGTCTAGAGGCTGTGGCTTTTCAATTTTGTGCAACTTAGACGACCATTTATCCATCACACTATCTCTATCTATCTTTCTCTCTCTCTCTGTATATATATATATATATATATATATATATATATATATATTTATAATTATTTATTTAAAAATATGATTCCATTCCAACACGCTACATAAGAGAACTCATGTTTAAAAAGAAGAGCCGAAAACTTCAATATAATTATTTGAATTAAATTGAGTTAAAGTAAGCTCTGTTCCATTTTTTGGGGGATCAAAATTATTTTGGCTTCCAAAAAAAAATTAATATCAATTATATTGACCAGTGCTTTATCAGTTTAGTTACAGAGAAACGACTCTATAACAAGGCCGATTTTACTGCTTTTAAACTACAATCTTCAATGATTTCCCTCGAACGGTCATATCTGTTCGAAGAATAGCTCAACCTAAACAAATGTCAACACACACTACGAGATGGACAAAGTCCGACAATTATTAGAATTTGTTTTTATTGCTATACGTTCTTTATATACACACAGATATTTAAGTAAATGCTCTGTTTCTAATAAACAGTATTAACGACATTTACCTGCCTTGATGTCCGAGAAATTTTCATAGAAAATATGACGGTTCCTTGCAGGGTACAGTTTCGATTCTATGAAAATTTTCTCGGACATTCTGGCCATTACGTTAGTAGGTAGTTAATGCAAAATCCATCTCCCTGTTGACCACGGACATTAAATCACGAAAATAAATCAGCGCCAACAGGGAGATCATGTAGGACAACTAAAATATCGGAGACAAAGTATTGGCCAGAAATAATGCCACGTAGGACATCTTGCTGGTCACTGAAGACGCACGCAGTCAAATCACTGTCTGGGAACATTCTCACCCCAAAATCTGTAAGGTTACCGACTGAGTACATTGCGACCAAAAATACAACAGTTACCTAGTAAGATGTACCATTCTACATCACGTAGGAGCACTTGGGGTTTTGTTGAGGTCGCTGATGTCTGGTCTATAAGGATTAAGGCCGTAATCACAACCGGTGATTTCGAGATAATGGTCACATATGCTAGACACATTTCATAAAGATACTTAATATTTTGATCTGTGGCGGCCACTCAATCTATTTTGTGGTGGAAGGGCGCCGTCCAATTTACTTGTCTTGTGGAGCCGCAACTTAACTTTCAAAATCTTTTCTTGGAAATAGGTCGGCAACCGAAACCCAACTACCTCAAATCAATGGAATAAATGAAGTAGGGTCAAGTAGAAAGACCCCGAAGACCTCAGTGAATGGACGGGAGTAGTGAAGAACACGAAGGCAGCAAATCGCCCCACCAGTAGGATGTCCAAAATAAGGATACAAAGTATCCGGTTGCAACAAAGAAGCAACAAGAACGTCAGCGAGAGAAGCCAGCTCCGAATAACGATCAGCACCTGCACAGTGAAAAGCAACAGGAGGCCCAAGCGTGTTGGCAGAGACAGCAGCAAGAGCTCCAATAAAACCAGCAGCAACAAAACCAGCAGCAACAACAGCAGCAGCAACAAAAGCAGCAACAGATTGAGGATCAGGAAATGGAGGTGATGTATACACCCCGAATTTCCTCTTTAAAAAAGAGGAGCGATGAAGAAAATGGCGAAAAGCGGTGGAATTATAAGAAAGAAAAACGAGCTGGCTTAAGCAAAGCCCAATCCTTCTGTCCCTGCTTCGCCAGCCAAAACAGAAATTCTTTCTTTGCTAGGGCTCCGTATTTCCCCTCTCTAACACTCACAAAAATAAAAGAAGTAATCCTTCCATAGATGGGAAAAAGTCTGTCACGTTGACAGACAGACTTTAGAAAGGGACCATCGCTCTAAAAACAAAGGCTCTTTTGAGACCCCTATTCAAAGTCACTTCCGTCGACTTCCCGTTGACGGAAGACCCAAGAGATTTCCCCAAACCACTAGTGTAAAAACCTGGATAACAGATATGAAGAGTGACCACAATGTTTGGGACCACCTTTCGGGGGCAAAGGACGCTTTCTCGGGAATCAGCATGGTTAAGGTGGGAAACCCAGATTTTAAAATTCTGCGAAGTGAGGTTCCTGTACTAGTTAAATCCCATCACTTGTTATATAGGGCTCTACATTTTTAGGTATGCCAGCGACGTCGGCGGCATTGTCCATGATGGATGTATGACGTCAGAGATGGGTACATGGGCCAAGGTTATCCATTGAATTCCTTTCATCGGTAAATTTCCACCCAGTCTGGGTGGTGGAAACTTGAAAAATATTTCTCAAGATATCTACCTTAAATGTGAGGGGCTTGTGCGATGGTACCGCCTGCTTGATTCGTGATCTCCTGTCCTTCGGCGTAGATGTGCCTGCGGTCCAGTAACATACTTTTTTTACAACGTTGATGCTCGTTTGCTTGTTGGTGACTTTGCTGTCTATTCAGTATACGGGGACCAGTTGGCCAGAAGTTTTTCCTTGCTGCTTAAACGTAAATGTTCGAGGGTGGACCTTGTCCATGTCGATACGGGGGGTGGTCCTGGACGATATTGTCGTGAAGAGTAGTTCGTTTCGGGTTGTTGCGGTTTATGCGCCAATGACCCGACGGTGTGTGTTTCATTTTCCTGTCAGTTTGTCCGTTCCTGGTATTTTGACGCGCTTAGTCTTAGTAGGGTGCTTAGTCTTAGTAGAGTCTAGAACACCATCCTGGATCCCAAATTAAAGGGGCGCGCGGAGCTAGCGGGAGGTTGGACGATTGTAGCCTGCTTGATCTGATTGGCTAGTTTGGTCTAATCGATACATACCGGGTCGATCACCCTGAAGAGAAGATGGTGACATGGGTTCTTATGTAGCCATCTACTCAGGTAGCCAGTTACCTGAGCAGAATGTTAGTGAGAGGGCCGTTATAGACTTGCTAGACTGCCCCAGGTTCCACTGATGAGGTTATTCGGTCTATAGATTTATCTGTATCTAGATACCCTTAGGTACTAGTCCTAGAAAGGATGGACACTGGAAGTTCAATATATGTAACGAATAGGCATGACTTCAGGCAACAGCTAATTAGACTTGTGAGCCGCGCTAAGTATTGGTGGTTATTGGAAATAGGGAGTGGGAGAGGATTAAGGATAGCATTAGGTCATTCATCACCGAATATAGCCAGCGGCTCGCACTAGATAAGGCTAAAATGGTGAAGGAACTTTCTCGAGTCTCGAATCTGGGGCGATACACTAAAGATACATTTACCTAGGCAGGCTCATGGCATGCGGCTAGCGAGCACTGCCAGGGTCAAGTAAAACAAAATATCTAACGAAGCCGTGAACACGGGCGAAGTATTGGACAAGAAAAGGGTCCGTCTTGGTTACGACCGATACATTAGTGAGGTCAATACCCCAGAAAAGTCTGCTCTAGGGTTGGTTGATAATATGTGCGAGGCGTTTCGACAGCATTTCAAGATCCGGTTTACCAATGAGCATGGTTTATGTGACGATGAGTTTCGCAGCTATTTGTCTGACTTTCCTCAGTTTTGTCGAGGACTACTTGGCATTATAGAGGTCCGGCAGTGGCAAGTATGCAGGACTTGATGGTTTGCCCTATGAATTGTACTTGACGCTGACGCCCATCTTTATGCCGATCTTGACTGTCGCGTTCAACAACTGTGTCTGGAAGGGGTTCATCTCCAAAAGGATCTCCAGGGGTGTGATAATGCTGTTGATAAAGGGAAAGAATGGTAGGCGGGAATTTGATTATTACAGGCCCATAACTTGGCTGAACACATTATAGTCATCATCCTGAGGATTCATTTACAGACAAGTGTCGAGATTCTGTTGGGACGCAGGAAGACTTGTGCAGGGAAGGGCCAAACAATTCACATCAACCAGCATCTTAACCTCGCGATCCTAGAGGGTGTAAAAGACGAGGAGAAAGCCGGCCTGATAAATTTTTGATCAGCCCAAGTCCTTTGAAACAGTCGATCATCAATACCTAGTTGTTGTCCTAGTGTCTGCCCGATTCAAACTCGACTTCTGCTAGTGGATTCGCCTCCTGTATCGCTAACCCAGGGTTGTAATAGAGGTCAAAGGAAAGCGATCACGGGAAATCTCCTTCTCTCCGTCGATTTCCCACTGGCGCCGTTACGTTACGGTTTGGTGTTGGAGTCATTCCTTCGCCGGCTGAGTTCCAGGGCGTGCAGTCCATACGTGTGGAATCGCTATTTCTAGTGGGTCCCTGCGTACACTGATGACGTATGTATTTTCGTGTCGGCATTAAGAGGTACAGAAAGCGCTTGAACGGTACGAGAAGCTCACGGGGACCTAAGATTAACTATAAGTCTTCAGGATCGCAGTTAGGTGCCAGGAATGGGGTTTCTCTTCCGTCGTCATTCGGTTGGACGGACGTACCTGTCCGCATTCTTCGAGTTTGGTTCGTGCCTGGCTTCAGCAGGAAATACTTGGAGAGGCGGTCCGGACTTGGATCTGATGGCATTTGTCTTTGAAGGGTAATGCTGTTGGGTGTGCCACTTACGTCTTTCTTCTCCTTCTTTACCGGTTGTCTGCACACATCTCTGCAAGGACCGATCGCGCGGTTGCTGTTATCCCTCTTGTTGGTCGTCGCAGGGACCAGCGTCTATGTTATGGGGGCTTAGAATGTCACACTTGGTGAATTATTTACACATCTGGAGTTGCTTGGAGGGGAGTGTTAGGGACGCCTTCCCTATCCTTATAACGATTCGTCCAGTTTCGTAGCCTGGGGGCAGTAGAAAGTCCTGGAATCAGTCGAGACACCTCAAAGAATATCGAGCGGCCTCTAAGGTTATTTCTCGGTCTAGTGAAGTTTCTCTGTCTAAGAGAGAGATTTCTGTCGGGATTTAGCGGAAGGTTTCGCGGTGGATCTAATCTGTGGGCGGCTCGTCTTGTCGTTGAACGAGTCGCGGTCTGGCTTTAGGCGACAGGTTTTATTCATCTAAGCAAGCCTGAGTTTTCTCTTACCTGGCTATAGATTCGGAACGGGCTATCTCTCAATGTCATTATTTTCAAATGGGGCGAGATGGATTTCCCAGACTGTCATCGTTGTGACCTTGCTTTAGAGGAAACGGACTCGCACGCTTTCTACGATTGTAACATGTGCGCCCGTTTTGGGACTATGTTGGCGAGTTGATGTTTCGAATATTTTCCTAAATTATCACGAAATCGCATGCGGGTGCGAAAATGTGCCGTTCTCTTTTTTTGAGGAGAATCGGGTGGTATTTCTAACGTGGCAAGAATTGTTATTTGGACAACGCGAATGGAGGGAATATTATGATACGAACATTATTCTCATCATTTGATGGCTAAATTTCTTCAGCTGAAGATGAAACTCAGAACTGGTAGAAAGTGTTTGATGTCGACAGATTTCAGCGAACTCTTGGTGAAAGTAGCGAGCTTGTTTCTTGTGAACGGGGCGGACATTGAGGTCCTTTTTTTAACTACTCTTGGTCACAATGATGTTGTTAGCCGTGGAACCCTACCGCTGATTAAGACAGATTCTCTATGTTTAGATAGCTAATGTGAGTAAATGTCGTTCCCGGCCTGTTTCCAGCTTTTTTTGTTCTTTTTTGTTGTGATGGAGTTCAAGATCCCTAACATCCCCAGTTTGTTTTTAGCTGTCTTTTCATCTCGTCTGGGTCAGTCTTTGAGACTTTCACTCTGAAATTTATTTTATCCTTCTCTCTCCGTTAGTGTATGAACTTCTTGAATCTGTCTGAAGTCAGAATACAGCGATCAATCTTATTTTTGTGGGATAGACAGATCCTACTAACAACTATTTATTTCAGTTTGATATCTTGATATATTTTACAGTATTTACATTATGAGGACCATTGTCCTCATCTTTGTCGCCATATTTGTCACAACGTTTCGGCCGTTGTACGCTCCGGCCTTCTTCAGGTGGTTGGAATTTCGAACTGAACCCTTTATTTCGATCTCTGGGGTAGACTGTTCTAGTTCCACGTGTCATGTTTGATGGATGTCAGTTATCAGTTATCTCCTGCTAATTTTCCCTCTGAAAGTTCTCCACTGCCTTAACCGGGTATTGAACTCACACTCTTTGGGTCTGTCACTGGATCTAACCAACGCCTTTATCCACTGTCCTTTTTTTTTTTTGTCATGGGGTGTTTTTGTAGGTTCCCGGAGAATATTGGGCATTGTGGTATATATATAATAGTGAATGGTAAAGGATGAATTGTTGTGGTTAATGAGATATTTGTAATGAATGAACGGGCCGTGAAACAGATTTGCTAGATATAAGACAGTTAATGATGACAAGCCTCATCCCACTTGCTCTTTTGGGCTTGTACCGAAATTATTGTAGTTTACAATAATAAATAATGAGTCGTTGTATTTTGCAACCTTGTTCGTTGACTTGTGCGTTTCAGTTTTGACATTGAACCTGTGATTCTTAATTTAGACATTTCTTTCTGTCCTTGGATCTTCGAGTTTAGACCTGCGATTCGTTTATTTGCTTGTAGAATTAACTCACTATATCAAGAATTGAACACTCTGTTTCAAATACGCTTATCACTTGTAATAACGTTTGATATAATAATATATCAGATTAAATAGTACTAATATAATAATAATAATAATAATATATCAGATTAAATAATAATATAATAATAATAATTATAATAATAATATCAGATTAAATATAATTCCATTAATTACTTAGAAAGAATGGGTATGTTTCTTTGTATTTGTGTGAATGTGTCTGTGCGGCTGTACATGCGCACACTTAGAGCAGATGCTTTTTTTTCATTATGAAAAATCGCCTACTTTATTCTGTTCACGTAAACTTTCAAAATTATATTCACAAAACATAACGGATTTTTTTCTTTCAAAAACGTTTAATGATTAAGGTGTTTTATTGTTGGTTTTCTTGGCATAACCTGAGTCTGGAATTCTGCTTTTTTACAAAGACATTGACATTACTACAGTAAATAAATAACCAAAGTAAATAAAGAAGTACTAACAAAAAAAAAATAATATAGCATTTTGATAAATATTTCCAGGCTTAAAATCTATATATTTACCAAAAAAAATGTTAGGTATTTTAAAAGGAAAGAAAATGAAAATTTCCCAATTTAACCATGAAAATGTTTTTTTTTTTAATATTACATCCTGAAAAAAAATCCTAAGAGATTAAAATTTATATTGAACACACAAATCATACGTTTCAGGAATATCGTAACTATTATATATCCATGTGTTTATTTTCGATAAAGCAAGGGGATTCATGAATGATTTATTTTTTTAAATATAATTCATATATCTTCATTTTTTCTGGATAATTCTCGTTGTACTTGAGAAGAAAATTATTAAGAAAACATGAGAAATGAAAAGAAATAATAAAAAGAGATTATATTTAGATGAATCTATTAGAAAGATTAATGGAAAGTTAGAGATTAACCGAAATAACCCTGAAGCAGAATAAAAAAATAATGGCAAACAGAAAGAAAACAGTTTTGATATGTCTGGAGAAATTAACCTTTAACTCCTCTTGGAAGATATCATCTTTCTTATATCAAAAGTATTTTTCTATATATTGCTATTACTGATAGAAGCAATGAGATCATTGTCAAGGTGGTATGAACACAATTTTCCCTTATGGCGCAATAGAATACAAGAATTGTAATCAGATTAATATAATTGTGTTTGATCTTCCGTTAGTTATTAAATTAGTTACCAGTTACGACAAGCAATTGCCTCTAATAAATAATGGACCATCCCCTTTTGTCTGCAAATAAATAAGAAAGAAACTAAAGAACCCCTTTTTTTTTCTTTTAGTAAGAAAAAGAAAGAATGCATAATAATAAAAAAGAAAGCATAAAGGAATGAATGAATGAAGGAAGGAAGGAATAAAAGACAGAAATATAGATAAAGCCATAACGCTCTTATAGGTTTAACCTCTTCTTCAGTGAATATGATAGTTTTATCAGTTTAAATTCTATTCACTTGTACGCGCCTATTTCTTTAGCAATGTCTTACATTCCTACGCATAATTGTTATTGCAATATTTTATTGAGATTGTGAAGGTCTAATATTTATCAGTGTAATGAAGAAAATTCTAAGGATATTTCATAGATTTAGATCTCAAAAACGATTTATGCAATTAATTACATATGAATTATGATGAAGCAGACAATTCAACTAACTGTCTCGTCAAGTGATTTTAGCACATATAGAGACGTAAATATGCGATTTACCATTGCCTAACGTGGGCATAAGAGAATATGGTAAGAGGTGCAGTTCAGTAGGTTGCGAGAATTACACGAATTAACCCTAAACTTTAAAAGGTTAACTTTGTAACAGTTGAGGAATCAATGCCTTAGGAGATGGTTCTACAAATTAGCGGTTTCTTGGGAAAATTATCTGAATGAATCTTACTGCTTTTAAATGTAAGAAGAAAGGAATTGAAAAGGGTTTGTTTTATTGCACGTGGCATGGCGAGTCATGTTTATGAGGGTTAAAATGGTGGAACCAATTAACGTAGGCCATCAGATAATTTTCCTCAGTATACAACTATAGTGTCGCGAGAGGTAAGCGCCGTTTTGTCTGTGGGAAAGGGGTTTTGGTTTTTTGATGTATTGAATGTTACATACCACTTTTCCCCCAAATGAGCTAGAGTAGATAGGATATCGGCTACCAGGCTCTGGTCATACCTCGCTAGACACTCGATATTTTGTTATTTTTATGGCAATACTTCTGACGAGACAGATTACATTAGATAGGTTCCACTAGTACTTATCTTTGCAGAGGAGACACGCAATGCAACGTGCACGATAATGTATCCCTCATTCCCTTCGCATTCCATTCGTAAGAAGTAAGATCCACATGGACAGCATTTTTTCCCAAGAACATCAGCATTGTGCAAAAGACCCCGGCATGCTTATTTTTCCCCAAAAATTAGTCTTAACATTATTGTGAAACTATTTACCTTGCTAAAAAAAAAAAAGAAAAGAAGAAAGAAAAAGAAACGCGAGAATTAAAGTTAAGTGATAAGAAGCCATAGCGAAAAGGACACTAAGCCGTGTTATTTTTCTGACAAAGAAAAGTGGTAATTTTTTTTATTTCCATTGTCGAGAAAGGAAGATACTGGATTTAATCTGATTTATGTTACGGGGCGGGTTAAAATTCCAGGCTGGTCAAATGACCCACAGGGCAGAATTCTAAATAGATAAAAATTAATTAAGCACCCGCTGACCAAAGAACGAAAATGTCCATTGGACCACACAGAGTTACAAAAAACAAAAGACGTCACATTTGGCGTAGCGACACCGGGGGGACGTCACATTATCATGTCTAAGTTCCCCGTTATCCTCCCTACGTGGCCTCTGAAACTACACTTTCTCACAATACCATAGTGTAACCATCTAACTTGGAAGGATTTTGGGTGAATATTAGTATATAAAAGGGAATGTGTTTTTGACAAATCGTTAATATAAAGCAGAAAGCGAGTAAGACTTAGAAACTTTGGAGGACGCCGGGTTTGAACTCATCAGCCTCCGAATACTGGCCATTAACAATGAACTTCAAGGATCTAGTTGTTAAGAATAACTTGATAAATGATAAAAAATTGCTGTATGTTTTAGATTTTATCGGAAGCACAGTATAGTAGAATCACATTTGGGCACCGTCTGTGAGAAAAACGGGACTATGACGCAATTCAGTCTAACAAGATTTTGGAAACAACATGCAGTACTGCTTGTCATTCGCGCCGGAACATTTTAGAATAAATGAACGACAATCTGAAGGTATTGCAGAAGATTCGGAAAGACTTGGGTGAGTCTAATGGTGATTAAGAAAGTTCATCTTCACACAGGTATTCATATGAAACACGGAGTGCTATTTTAAGTTACTTGAAAAGGTATCACTTCCCTGGGTGAAGAGGTTGAATGCCGGAAGACCCTTTTATTTAGTAACATGACTCTGTACACAAGTAGTTGTATCAAGTCATGGCTGTCAGACAATTTTGCAACCACATAACACATTATATCTACTCACCTAACTCCCCAAACTGCAAAACCCTTGATTATTATGTGTGGGTCGCAGTTGAGCGAGCGACAAACAAAACCCGTTGTAACGCCAAAGATGCCCTGAAGGCAAGGATTATGGCAGTATTCCTTCAACAAGGTGACAATCCAGAAGAGATGCAGTCGAAGTCGTCTGGAGGCTGTGGTTGAAGACAGCGGCTATTTTATTGATTAAATTTACTCTTTAGTATTTCAAGATATGTTGATGTGATTTTGGTAAATATATCAGGTAAAATTAGATATCAATGTTAACTTTTATTTGGGGCGTAATTTAGGCGACAATTTATACATCGCACATCGTATTTACATATCTCCGCCTTCGGCAGACTGCGCAATAATCTGAGATCGTTCACGCCAATGGTACGT
Organism: Acanthosepion lycidas; assembly: GCA_963932145.1. Lineage (NCBI taxonomy): Eukaryota > Metazoa > Mollusca > Cephalopoda > Sepiida > Sepiidae > Acanthosepion > Acanthosepion lycidas. The sequence continues at coordinate 104,849,071 of OZ010577.1, read as the reverse complement.
TATCTGTCCCCCTGTATTTTTTTTTATTCTGCCTTTGCTCGCATGTAACACACTTTTCTGAGAGTGCTTCGTGTGCTTCAGTCATCACCTCCTTCAGACGAGCTTCGCTCTACTGATTCGAACATTTTTCGTGTTACATTTTTTAGTAAAGAAATTTACTTTATATGTTTCAAACCGAAAAAAAAAAAACGAAAGGAAAAAAAAACTCATCAACACTCATGGACGCGTGGAAATGCTATATTTAAAAAAAATCACACACACACACACACATGACAAGTGAAGACGCAATATTTAAAAAAATGTGAATGAAATAAGAACCATGTATAACAGAGACAAAAAAATTATTGCTAATATATCATGGAAGATTGCGCAATTTATATTTAGTGGTAAACATTCTCCGGCAGCCAAGATAACGTATCAAATAATAGGAAAAATAAATAAAAAAATGGAATTTATCAAAAAGAATATATTTTGACTTTAACCAAACTCTTATAAATGATTAATTGCTGCCCAAGCAGATCTCGTAAAAAGCACATTATATACAAAAAGAGTATGTATGGGCACAACCCCCACTACACACGAATATATATATATATATATATATATATATATATATATATATATATATATATATATATATATATATATATATATATATATATATATATGCAGGCACATTGGTATTGGTTCTGGATTATTTTAAGCTGTTGTATTTATAGATTAAGAGTTCAATATCCGTGATGGAGTGTGAGTAAATATAACAAGTTTAGAAAGTAATGTTATTAGTATTCACCTTTTAAAATATATAAATATAATATATATATATATATATATATATATATATATATATATATATATATATATATATAGTGAAGGTGTTCATGTGTGTTTTTGTGTATTTATATGTTTTTTATATGTGCGTTGTTTTAATGTATGATATATTTATCGGAAAATTAATCAATATCAGAGATACTCTGCTCGTATACAAATATATAAGCGGATACTGAGTTCAGCACCAAATGGCGACAATCTATTTGCCTATTTTTGGTCGACTATTTATATATGATATATTATCTTGGTTTATTAAGCGTAGAAGATATTTTGCATTATCCTAACGGATATTGGGTGGCGGTAAAGTTTGTTTCTAATTTTTCTAGATTCTGTTGATTAGAAATAATTGTGAATCTAAATGCATTTATTTAGTGTTGTTTGTTCATTTTCGCATTATTTAATAATGATTACTTAATTATTTCTTCTTCATTATTATTATGTTTACTTTTTTTTGAGAAATCAGAGATTGTTAATATATTTATTATTTACTTTATTTATCTATTTAGATTTGTGTCTATGTTTTCGTTATTTTATTTCTTTCGTTTAGTTTAGAGTATTCGCTTTTTCGAAAGTATGTTTCATTAGCTGCGCTGTATAGTGCACATATTTGCATTTCTCGTGGTATTTTTCAAGTCATTAGTTTAGTTGTTTATTCAAAAGTAACGTAGTAAAATTTGTTTTCCTGACTTTATTTCGACATAAGTTCTGATCGATTGTTTAGTAATTTGTGTTGGAAGAAGATTATAGTTATTTTCTCATCCAGACAGTTTTAGAGTTTTTAGACTTAGTATTGTAGACTGATGGTGTCTTCCTAATTTTCCATTATATCTTTGGTGTACTTTTTTTTTAGTTTCCTCTATATATAGAGAGAGTGCATTGTGTTGTTTGCGTATTTACTATTTGTAAGGAAGGTTTTGTGTGTGTCGTTTATCTGTATCTGGGGTCCTTCGTTTGCTCCTATGTATATTTTTCTTCGTTATCTGCTAAGTAGCTTATTAAATTATATTGTTTTACAAAGAATTTACCATGTTGGCCATTTTTTTGTTGTGCTTTTTTATTAATATTATTATTTCTGCCATGTTCTGATTTTTACGGTTTCTTTTGACTAACGTTTGGAGAGTGACGGAGAGAATTATTTGTGTGTAATTTTAATGAATGTTTTTATACCATATATTTATACACGGGCACCTTGAAAAACACGCACACATGAAAACTCATACAGTGACAGACAGACATACACGCACATATATATTTCGTATTTAGGCAGCATTCCTTCATTTATACATGTTTCATTAAATACAACAGAAAATATACGGTGATTAAGATTTTTATTTAATTTTTTTCTTTTTTTTCGAACAAGTGTTTTTTTTTCTTTTTTTTAAAACATATTGTGAGTAGAAACTGTCCAAATGTTTTATAATTTCGATCGCTTTCGGCATTAATTTTAGCAATTTTCAAGGATGATTTTATTTTTTTCATTTAAATTAGGGTTTATTAGTTTTGTGTATGTTTTTAGAGTTATAGGGAAGGTTTATTTTCCGAACACAGGTAGTACCTTTTCGACCGTGTCCGTAGTTAATAATATATCTAATTAAAAAGCCACCGGTCGTGATACGCCCAACGTTACTACCTGACGAATAGAATTCCTCGACATGTGAGAAAGAAAATAAGATGCTGGGTATATAACCGAGTTGGCCATTTTGCTGCCATCTGCCTTGTGCCAAACCTTACCAACAAAAAGAAAGTAAATTTTACCAAGTCAACTTCCGATTTAAATGCAGCTGGGGCTGATAATTAATTGCATGCGAAATCTCATATAACAATTTATTGTACGATGAACTGATATAAAAAAAGTTTTTACTTTTGTTCAATTTATTCGAGGGTTGTATTTTCCCTGTACGTTTTCGCCCTGCTTTGACCAGCCCAACACACGGATACCTGCGACGATTCAGTCTTGGTCTCTTTATGATCAAACTTAAATCACAATGTTAGATAGGGCAGGTCTGAGATCGAAGCGATTTTCATCGATCAGACACGTTGTTGGAAGTCTTGGACGTCCAAACATTGGAAAACAAGGAGATAAGAAAAGGATTGAGAACCAAAGGACTTTGGTTAATTTGGCCATACGGTTAAAAAATACACATCGTATTATTTTCATTATTCTCTCGATATCCTAGTAACAAGTAAGGGGTAGGACATTTTTCGGATTTTCCTTGATTTTTTTCGATTTTCTTTTTTGACTAATGTGTCTCGCCAAGTGTATTTGCTATTTTTTCGATTTATTTTGATTTTACTCGATTTGAGTTGATTTATTTAACTTGAGTGACCACGGATCAAGAGAGGTCTGAAGTGTTAGATATGGAGAGTGAATGAGGGAGGCAATAATCCCAAACGAAGGACTTGCTCGCTAAGATATGGGTTCTATGAGCCCACACCCGCAAGTTATTGGCTAATCTAAAGCCATCGGGGTCACAGAGCAGTCAACGTCCCAACAAAGTAGGGATTGCTCCTGGATTTCAAAGATGACGAACCCACAATTTGCGGTCGTAGGGTACGTAAAACTAAATGGTGCAGGATTAGAAAGGTAGCTCACCAATACAAGTTAAGAAAGACGGCCCTGGAAAACAGAACTAAGGAATTGTCAGTTGACCATCCCGGAAGTGAGAGGGAGGGTAGCCCATGTGAGAAAGAAAATGAGATCCTGGGTATGTAACCGAGTTGGCCATTTTGCTGCTATCTGCTCTGGAAGGAGCTACTGATTCCCTAACGAACCGGGACACCTGAAGAAAAATTGTCCTTACAGGAGAAGGGTGCGAATTTGGCCCTGTTCTCGGGGGGGGGGGGTTGCCGCCAACTGCCACTATAGAAATAGACAGTGTTAACTTCGGGAAAGCTGCTTGGGTGCAATACGGCGTACAAGAAGACAGCTTTGAACCCTGCGCTCCAGTGATGTTGAAGACTCATTGTTGTGGGAAACCTTGTCTGAATGAGCAGGACATCGTCTCAGAGGAACGGTAACCAAGGTTTTTGTCTTGCTGGACCAAGAGGAAGAACTTTCTTGCGAGACTGTAATAAAGGGAAATTCATTGAAGGTATTCATATACACGGGGCGTCGGTGTTTTAAGAGGGGTAGAGCAGTACAAAAGCCTGAAGTTGCGGGATTGGTTAAGAAGACCCGATATAGAGACTGATCAGGTGGACGGGAAGCCAATGAAGATAACAGGAATAGTAAGTCTCCCGGTGAAGGTAGGAGGAACAACAAGTGTTCACAACTTCTATGTGGCCCCGGATTTCCGTGGGAAGATGATCCTGGGTGGAGATTGGTTGCACTAACAGGGGTCGAAATTGAAGTTCAACCCCTCAGTCTTAACGATCAATGGTGTTGAAGCACCCCAGATAATTTAGCGTCAGTGGTGGGTGATGAGGACATAAAATTATCACCAAGGACAGCTTTAACAGGTAAGGGTAGGATTGTGTCAACGGAAGAAATAGGAGAAGTGTTTCAAATGACCTCGATAGAGGAATATAGCCCCGGAGAAGGCGAAGTGGCTTGTGTGAGTCCGTAGTGGACGCAGCAGATGTAACAGAAATTATGCTGGCCAAAAGGTAGAAAGGGTTCTACGATTGAGGTCCATCCAAAAGGGTAAAATTCAATGAAGAAAGAAGTAGAGAGCGGACTCAGGAAAAAGAACGAAACGATATCATCTGTGAAGATTCCTGGATTTTTGCTTGAAACCTCCCAAGAACAGATAGGAGCTGAGTGATTAAGAAACACGTGAATTAAATGTTACTCTCTAGACACCAAAAACCGTTGAGAGAAATCGTTTCACGTTGCTGGAGAGAAGGAAGAAAGAGACGAAGAATACTTTACAGTGAGAGGGAGAAGAGGATTATAATGTGGAGTTGGGGTCGTTGCCTGCTGCTAGAGTGAAAGAAAGAAAAGTATTAAATAATGAATATCTCTGTGAAGATTCCCTTATAGTGAGAGGAAGAGAGGAACGGCACCATTAGAGAATGAGGCAGAGGTACCCCTTAAGAGGAGATTGAGAGGGGCGTGAAACCCCGAATCTCAGTAAGAAAATATTGCTGTGAATAAAGGTACAGATGAGCTTGGTGTCAGTGCGCGACGACGCCGGGCCCGTTCGAAACATCATTCAGTAACAAACAATAGGATTGTTTGGAATGGATGGAGAAAGAATGAACGCCCCGGAGGTTGAGAGAATTACTTACTGGTGATGTCGGTGGTCGGCACAGGGCCCGTGTAAGGCAGGCAGTAGTATTGGTGAGACACTACCTTTGGGGCGAAAGCGAATCACATCTGTATGCACCAATCGGCCTGTGAATGCTGAGTGAAAGAAAGAAAGGTTGGAAATATCATTCTCTAATGGTGCCCATGCCCCCCTTCCTCTCACTATAAGGGAATCTTCACAGAGATATTCATTATTTAATACTTTTTTCTTCCTTTCATGGAAATGGGAAACTAAAGAGAAGGAAATGGTAAGAACATTTCAGAAAAATTAAGTAATGTATTAAACTACAATGAGTGTTTAATGGAATGCAACAAGGAAATCTTGTTAACCCTTCAAGTATGGCTGACATGAGAAGACTGGTACCACTTACGAGGATGATTATAAAGACAGGAGTTAAAAGACACAACCAAAATCTTTATGAAAACGAGCGAAGAGATAATAACACAGTTGATGAGTTTGGACAACTTTGTGATAGATTTGCGCCCATTAGACAGATTGGACTGTGAGATAATTAGAGCTGATTACAGTCAGTGTGAGAATAGCGCAGAATTATGCCAGGGAAAGAAAGTATCTTAGATTGTTATATTCCGTAGAATTGGAAATGGCTAAAATGGAAGACCAGTGAAAAGATGTAAAGAATTTACCTAAAGGGAATTGAACTGAACTAAAAACGGGAGAAAATATGGCAGTCGTTCCCATAGTGGGAAAAGCGGTAAATGCCCTTTTTGGAACAGTTACTGAAAGGGACTTCCAAGTTATAAGATGAAAACTGCGGTGATATAGAGAAAGGTCAAAGAATTCTAACCAAGGTGGCAAGAGAAAATGCATCGATACTGAATGTGACAAGGTTAGATCTGGCAAAGAATAGTGCCAATATCAATGGGTTAACAACCTGAGAGAACTATGACAGGAGGTACTTAATAGTTAAGAAGCTGTAGTATCTGAATTGCAAGATTTGAGCGGGTTTATCCAACAGTGTTTCCATTTGATAACTGTTGCTAATAAGTTGCGACGATTTTATTACAGCATGGGAGGACTCAATTGTATATGTTATATTTGGGACACTTGTCTACAAGCATAGTGACCACTGAGCACATGAAGGAATTACGGCTAAAATACAAGCTGAGGTACCCAATCATTTGAGGCTACCTGTGAACCCAACCAAGAAATTATGAAAATATTACAACGCACTAAATTGTCTTAACTCTCTAGAAAATAAAAAGTTACAGGCTGTTTTCCATTCCATTGTTTAACGGGGAAAGTATTTTTTTAAATATATCAAATTATAAATTTAACTATTCCGTACCCCCAAGTTGAACAAGGCCAAGGGATATTGACGAGATATCGAATTGAGGCAGAGTATATAGCTTTGAATTCAGCTTGGACGAAATTTATTATGCTGGCGGAAGAAGAAGCAAGGGAATGTAGGGATGATGACTTCGTAACATGTACTTCGCTAAGTCCTAAATATATGACAGTTAATCACATGATATATATACTTGAACTGTACAATAGAGAAGGGATTAAGAAGGATTGCCAAGTAGAGTTACTAAGAAATACTGTTTTGACACAAGCTGTCAGTATAGCTGATGCATTTTGGGTAGTAATTACAAAAAAAAAACGCTTGCTCTGTCGAAGGTAGTGGGGGAGAACCTACTAAGACACTGAGAATGAAATAGCAATTGTCTTTTATAGAACTGCCATTGCGGTTTTGAGCATTTGGGATATCGCTTTTCCTACCCCATTTTACCAGACCGAAGAGAGATACGAAGAAAATTACTCAATTATAGACACAGTTGACAAAAGCCTATGTAATTGCACAGAATAATGGGAGCCGTTAATGAGCGAAAATTCCTAACGTTACACGACAAAAGATGCCAGAGGTTATTAAAGCCGATAAAAATGATTGATACGAGTCTATTAAATTGTAGATTAAAGGATTTGGGATGAGAAAGTATGGTGTGGACAGTAAATTGATAGTGATAAATTGATCCACTGCGGAGAAATGAATGATGCCCAAAAATAACAAACCATAAAACACATTCACCATCACAACAGAAATATAAGGAAATTTGAATGAAAAGAAATAAGAAGAAATACATTTATGAAAACCTTACATAGGGAAAAAAGTCTTTTATAGAATCATTGCTTGATTAATAAAATGTTGCATGATAAATAAAAAAGGAGGAGGACCAATAGAAACATTGCATGACATATAGAAACGATGCATGAATATAATTATTTTTCTATTTCTACTGCATGATTTAGTATGCATGGCAAATAGTATACTAGTAGATTTGGTTTTAAGATGTCATTTAATAGTAAATGACACGAGAGTAATGTGATAATATTTTTCATTGCCGCGGTAAAACATAAGAAAATTTTGTTAAAAAAAAAGAAAGTGTTACGTGCTGACAGACGTGAAGTGTTAATACCAATATCCCGTGATATGTACTGAGGATTTAATTCACATATAAACCACTTAAACTGTATTTCAAGCTGTTTGAACAATGCATAAGTGATTCAGACTTAGAGGGCAATGTTGATTGAACCACAGCAGCAAATGAGAGCTAGAAAGCGAAAACGTAGGTTCTGTAAACAACTGAATTTGGACGGGAAATGGCCGAGGTACACCAGGCGCAGATAAGACAACAAGGAGAATGGAGGAACTATCCACGCTCACTGATGAGGTCACTGAGAGAGGCTAATAAAAGGGAAGGAGAAGAGAGGGAAATCCGCAATTTATGACGTAAGCTGGAGGGGATTCAGCGAAATATTCCTACCTTGCCATACACACCCACCATGCAAGTTTGGGGGAATATCCATGAATACGAATGCGCGAAGAGAATTGGTCAGTAGAATAGAGACGAGTCGCAAACGGGAGACCTGAGGGTAGAGACAGTTCGTCGCAGCCACCCGTCGTGATACGCCCCACGTTACTGCCTACTGAAGAGACCCCCTAACTTTAGCCTTGTGTAAAACTTTACCAACAACAAGAAACCAAATTTTACTAAGTCAACAATGATATCACTCCCGATTTAGATATGGATTGGACTGATAATTACTTGCATACGAAATCTCATATAACCAATTATTGTACGAAGGACTGACATCAAAACAGTATTTACTTTTGTTAAATTTATTCGAGTGTTATTTTTCCCTGTGCTTATTTGGCCTGCTTGGATAAGCCCAACACGAAGATACCTACAGCGATATATATATCCAAGTATATGATTGGTGTATATGGAATGAATTCCAATAACCAAAAATTACTATTCTTAAAAGAGTGCTCAATACAAAGTAGAGCAGATATAATTATTTATTTTTAAAGAAAAAAAATTTATAACATAAATATGTTATAAAATCACTACAAAAATAGCCATTTTGTTTCAACACCCTCGGTGTCTTATCAAGTGATGACGTTCAATGTAAAATAAATAAATAAAAAAAAAACATTTATTTTACATTCAACGTCATCACTTGATAAGACACCGAGGGTGTTGAAACAAAATGGCTATTTTTGTAGTGATTTTATATCATATTTATGTTATAAATTTTTTTTCTTTAAAAATAAATAATTATATATATATACATATATATATATATATATATATATATATATATATATATATATATATATATATTCAGTTCAGACCATTTTATCATTACATTCCCTAATTAATAAGAAACAGGCATACAGACTCAAACACGTGTGCTCAATAAATTTAGCGCGTACAGTAATCGGAAATATATGTATACCACAGATTTGATCTTGTCTTTGTTTAATGTTCTGTTTATTTCACTTCTTTCTGTATAATTCAGTTAAATGATAATATACACACATCTCTGACTGAGTGTTTACAACTAGGTTTCTAGTTCCATGTTTTTTTTTTATACCCAAATAGACTTAAATTATACAGGAACAAATACAAAGTTTGCTGTAGTCGCTAGCCCGTGATAAAAACATATTATTCATTGGCTATATCATTTCAGTAGCTGGACAGATTTAAAACTGCATTTATATATTAACATTATTTTTTTTTTTAATTTCAGGTTTTTCTATATACCAATCACCAGACCGCGATATATATATATATATATATATATATATATATATATATATATATCATGGACTCTCTCCCTCGTCGGTTGAAATCAGCGAATATGTCCACTACCCCAACTGATTTCTTCTTTGCTTATTTTTTTCACTCGTGTCAGTTGCCAAGTAAGGGGAAAAGAAAGCCAACTAGCGACACTGTCACCGCGGCAGACTATTTAACTGATCTCTAAAGGGGTGGCATCTTAATTCCGTCAGCAACCGGCTAACTCACAAGTCAGCTTACACGTTTTCACAATTTAACTGCCTCCGCAAAAACACTTTACCGTGCCCCAATTCATAAACAAACTCTTTCTTTTCCGTTTCGCCTTTTGTATGGTGGGACACTTCCGTTTCCGGACCGAGACGCTTCTAGAATCACGTGGGATCTTCTAGAAAAGACCAGATTTCTCCTGATCTATCTCGAATCGGAAGTACTTCGTCAGTTAATTATTTATCCAGCGGATCTGATTCCCGGCTTAATTATAAATACCACCGGTCGATCTTATTAACTTGTAAAAGCATGGCGTGCTCCAGAGAAATGTTGACCTTTCTCACTAGGAGGGGGGTGTCAACTTTAAACTGTTTTCATAGAATAAAGTCCATCGTTTGGTAACAGGATGACCAGTTAGCCCTACGCGGTAGTAATTTCTAGTGTTGATAAAAATTCTTTTTTTTTTTTTTTAATTTCTTAAATTACGTTTGATTTTGATTTTTAAATGAACCTAATAAAAATTTACCCTGAAATATTTTCACATGCCACCAATTACAAAACAGTGAAAACCTGAAATGAGAAATAATGAAAGCTATTGTGACTTTTTAAGGCGGTTCCGCTGAAAAAAATTAATAATATTAAGCCTTTGGTGCTATATCTTATTTATATGATCTTTATCTCTACTTACCTTTGAAGATAGTTTATGTTTAAAACATAATCAATTTAGCGCTTCAATTATACTTCTTCAATCACGGTATATTGACCAATAATGTTTATCCTTTGCGCGTAGAATCAAAGAGATAACACATACACTTGACGGTAAAATAGGAAAAACATGTCATTATTAGCTATATGGCTTTTTAATATTTTCTTTACTGTTCAGTCGTCGTAATCATCATCATAATAATCAGTTCCACCGCCGAATATGGACGTGTGGTCGTTGCGTAGATGTGCAACTCCCGTAGATCACCGAAGTTAAGCAACGTAGAGCCTGATCAGTACTTAGACGGGTGGCGGCTTGGAAATAACAGGTGCTGGAAGCTTAGTTGTGTGGATATTGTAATGGTTAATGGCTCGGATTTGTTAATCGGAAAGCCGAATTAGATTTCCCGTTGGGCTTGATATATTCATTTACGAAGAAAATACTCTTGGGAAAGGTAGGAGTACACCCCTCATCCTCTCAAATATCTGTTAATGAGGAATACTTGTACAACTAAACCATTATTATAACCCCCTAAAATACTTACAATGTAACAAAAAATATTTTCTGGCTCTAAATAACCTGATAAGCCGTAGAAAGTGAATTACTCAACCAATCGATGGACACTTACCGCAATGTATCAATTTCATGCCAATATATGAAGATATTCAATCATAAACATCGTGTTTTTGGGAAAGTATATCTGGTCATCTCTGTCTAAGTTAGTTCAGAATTGGTTATTCGTCTTGGTTACAAATACGTGGCAGTTACATCCATCGGGAGTAAACCCTGCCCTTGCACTTGAATAAACATCTACTAGTAGAACCTGATAAAACGAACCTTCATGCGAACAACCATCATTCTTTAAACTTGTCGTATGTCTTATATTTTTTCTGATGGAAAATGTATATATATTTGATTATCAGCAAAACAAAGTTGTTTATCCAATGCAATAAAAAATATAGCTTTATATTATCGTGACAATGTTTGTATATGTGCGGAAGTCAACAGTACATAATGCCTAGAATGTATGCCCTCAGGATGCAGTATTTTGCAAGAATGAAATCAAGACATCAAGTAAAACCATAGGCGATGTGGCAAAGCTCACAGAAATTGGGCAAAGTTTCTATAGGTCATTAGATAGAACAATATGTCGTTTCAAGTTAAGTAAATCAATTTCAAAGTAACGGGGTGACATATTCTTTTTCTCATAAAATACAAAACTGTTTCCTCCATCTCACATGTAGTATGATACTTATAGAAAATATCAGTGAAATAGAAATAGTATGCGTCGCTTATAATCTTTGTTCTAGCCTGATTGCATTCTTGAAGTCGAATATGTATTGTTGGACAATAGATGTAGAAGTTTTGCAGATTTTCAAATTAAGTGGATTTCAGTAAATATAAATTTTAAGTGCAATATAGATTGTTTTGCGTCGAGAAGACACGCTAAAAAAACTTGATTTTTCGGAATTACTTATTAATTACCAAAGAGAACCTTTTTTACCTGCCATGAACATGGCTGACACTAAACTCTATAAGAGAAACACCTTGTGTCTTCTTGCTCTACTTTTTAAACTTACATGAAATGGACCGTCCATATCCAATCAATTGCTACATCGACTGTCAAGAAAGTTGTTTCAGTGTGTCGTGCCAGAAAATGTTTCACGTTAGAATCAATTTTGCACATTTATAAGCGTCCGTGCATTGAATATTCTTGCTATATCTGGTCTGGTGACCCTGTTGTACATCACGAGATTATTGACAAAAGAAGAGTCTATAATCTAGTCAATCTTGACAATGCATCTCAACTTAGTCACTTTCTCACTGGCGTGACTTGGCTTCCCTATACTTTTTTTATAATTTCACGGCAACTATTCTGATGAGATTTTTTTCCATGTTACCTTAACTCTATGAATGTATTCGTGATATTAGATTGGGAAATAGGTCTCGCCTTTTTGCTGGTGAACTAGTTACATGCAAGCGCCACTTCTACTTTATCAGTTCCTTTTTTCTCACCTGCCACCAGTGTAACTCCTTTCCGATTTCTTGCTTCCCTGATAACTACAACATTTCAATGGAACATCAATCGCGATTTCTTGGACCCTATTCCTATGTTTTTCCTCAATCATCCCAATTTTTAGTCTTCGCATTCTCTTTCACTTTCAATCCCTGTAATCCTCTGCGTTATAGTGGGACTATCGCCTTGCATGGGGTGGGACGATTAAAAAGAACAAAAAAAAACAAACATTGTACGTTATTTAAAAATATTTTCAAAGAAAACGTCTAAAATTTTGAGGATTATATTGAATTTTCCATTTTTTGACTGAAAGAAAAAGGCCGAATATTTCTGGAAAAAAAGGTGTCTCGTTCCAAAGAATGAAGAAATAGATTTTTTAACACTGCACAATAAAAAGCCCGAGGTAGAGTGTTAGGTAATGAGGTTGTTTATTGCCGTAAGAGATCTTGAAATGGGAGGTTTCAAGAATAGTTAAGGGTTCACGCTTGAAATGGAGAGGTTAATATTGTAGTGGTTGGGAAAGAATTCTCTTATAAACTCAATTTCTTTTACAGCCGTTTCAACTAAGTTGCAGAAATCACTTCCTATTATTGCGGGCAGAGATATGTTTTAATGTCTTTTAAACAGCTTATTTCTCCACTCTGTAGGCTACTATTTGCCTTGACCCTTCAGGACATTGGTGATCATGGTTCAACTCAATCTCCTCTTTGTAATTCGTAATACATTTCATCATTTTATTTCCTAAAATTTGATCCACCATCCATTAACTCAAGATCGCTATGTAGGTTATGCGTTGTTTTCTTCTGTCTCTTAAACCTGCCTTATGAGTATAAAATTTTACAAGCCTTCTTTCCTGATTATGCGCCTCACAAATTTCAGCTCTCTTAAATATTAGGTTGGTGCACAAAATAATGTCGTTTTCTCACATATGTTACTATGTGAGAAAACGACATTATTTTTACACCACCCTAATACAGCGTCCTTTTTGTTACAATTTTCTCTAAAACATCGTCGTTGCCCACATGTTCAGTACATGGTATTCTCAGAAGCGTTTTGTGAAAACACATTTCTGTTGCTTCTTATTCTGCATGTCGGAGGAGATTGTCCTCCATTCCTTTCCATATAAAAGGATTGATATTACAAGTTTGATGTTCTTTTCTTAGTTTCTATCGAAATATTTCTGTTTCTTAATACTTTGCTTAGATTTTGCAAGACATCTTACCCTGTCGCAATGCGGCTTCGTATTTTGGTGTCGCACTTTCCGTCCTCCGTTAAAAAATTCCCAAATCATATCACGTGTTGTACTTGGTAAATCTTTCCATATCCAATTCCTAATCAGACTGATAGCCTTTTCATTTCACTAACGACCATGTATTTTTTCTTCTTTCAATTGGTGTTTAGTCCTTGTTTTTTTTTCCTGAACTTCTCTTGGAATTCTGTAGCTTCCTTTTTGTGTGGACTATTGACACTGTGTCATCTGCATATCTTATGTCGTTTTGACTGTGGCTGCCGATAATGAATCATGGGCGGACTTCTAATTCTCTCGAAATCACCTGACTGTATAAGTCAAATCAATGCGACGATAAGACACAACTTTGGCTTAAGCCCTAGCTGTTACGCGTATATTTACTGAATTAATTTTCTCTCCGTATACAGACAGTTTAATATAGATTCCGGTTTATTCTAATGCCCTTCCTAATTATGTCATATTTACCAAGCAGTTCCAATATTTCTCTGTGACTTATTTTATCAAACGCATTTGCATCATCTTTACTATGATTAGCTCTATATAAATTATTTTAAGTCCTAAAACAACATTTCGTATTAGCTGCGATAGAAGCACTAATATTCTGTATCCAACACCTCTGTCAAATTAAGTAATTACATCGGAATATCTTTCACTAAATTATATTTTCCGAGCTTAAAATGTGCCTTACGAGGAACACTTTCTCCAAATATGATGCAATGTAGACTTAAACTCTAAATTATTACAGCAATTTCCTTGGGTATTTATGTTATATCATGACCTCGCATTTTAGGGGACAGCGTAATGAAGTTGTGTTCAAATTTTGGACTGTCTCATGTCATTCTCTACAGTCTCCAACTAGATGATAGATAACTCGGCATCCATATCAGAAATCTGGACCACAAATATTTTGTGGGATCTCTCAAGCTTTGGCCATATGTCTTCATAGCAACTATCTTAGAAATAATACACAAATAGAAATATGATTTCATTCCTTTGATACTCTTAATTCCAGGAGATTTCTTTTTTATTCGGCCGATTCCACCTGCCACTGGCACCTATGCTTGAGACGATCATTGAAAAAACACAGGAAAATCCCTCTAGATCGCTAAATTCAATCTAGAGTTCCTGTCTTTTCAAAATCTAGTTCTATATGGTTCTAGCGTTATATATTTAAAGAAAAATTTCATATTAGCTATTGTGATATTAGACTTCTTCCGTGTTTTCAGTAGTCCTGCTAACTTATGGAACTACAAGAATCGTCTTTATTATCCGTGATTAAAGATATGATATAACAAATATAGGCTTTATTATTCGACTTGAAGTTACTTTTTCATGGCTAAATTGAGCAAACATACTAATCATTATATAATGGTTTATTTTGCTTTTATTATTTAGAAATATAAAAAAGGGTAAAATCTTATACAGCAGCACATATCCATGAACCCTTTTTATAACGGTAAAGAATAACAGAAAATATCAAATATTTATAACTAAACAGTGTCGTTGATAATGTTTTTTTTTTTTTTGTTAAATGGCTTTAACGGTTACACATTTCAAAAAGGTTTCTTTGGTAAAGAATATCGCCTTTGTCTACAGCCAAACAAATGCATATTTCTATGAAGTATCAATATTTTTTTTTCTTTTTCGAGTAAAAATAAGAAAAAAGCAATCAATATTTTACGCATATTATTATTTATTTAAAAATGAAAGTCACTTAAATGCCAAATACGTGTTTGTAGCTTATAGATGGATATCTTGAATGGTCACAAGTATTAAAACGAGATTCCAAAGTTTCCTACGGTTCATCTCTGTCTGAATACTATTCCAGAATTGGATAGACAACATGAGTTTTTTTTTTAAATATCAAATGAATATAGAATAATATTATTTGCATTAAATACATGCGAACATATGGTAATTGTTCACCTAGACTTTATGAATTTATGTAGAGTACTAGATTGGCGGCAAGTTCAAATCATTTTACGATTGAAGTGGCGACATGTAAACGAAAGTTCTATGCTAGCAGATTCTTTTATTGCATTTCTCGCTTGTCGAAGTCACTCTTAATTTCCAGTCAACGTTAAACTCAAAATTTTAAATACAATGTCATTCCTTTTCTTATGTCTTCCTAATTTTTTTTATTTTCTGGTTCTCAGTCCTTAGTCATTTTTCTCGTATCCACTCAAAGTCAGTAAATCATAGCGCCTTAGTGGCTTTCTTGCTTTGCTTGAAATGAAGTGATTTACGAAAGGACTGTTATCCTCATCTCTGCTGTTTTTTTAAAATAATCTTCTGCCCGTTGTGCCTCCACCCAACAATAAAGATGTAAACGAAAACAACAAAGATGAGGACAAAAGTGCAAGAGTAAATAAATAATAAGAATAACTCTTCATCCCAGAAATTCAGGCATAAATTAAAAGATCATTATATTCATAAGGATAATGAGAGATTGAATTTATATTTATCTATCTTTATTTGATGCCCATGTAAAGATTGTTACATTTTTTCAGACAGTTTCCAGTCTCTATTTGTATTCAACATTTATTGCATATTTGAATTACCTTTTATTACCTGTTTCAATTCTCTGCAAAAGCAACAGAGCGCAATTCGTTATTGCGAAGAATTTTCCACAGAAGCAACTAGATTTAGTATAATGCACGTGGACTCCATTTCAAGCGATATTATTCAGTGTGCGGCAGAAATACATCCCATATATAACTGCCAGAAATATATTCCGCATAATATTAAGACATTGAGAGATATTTATGGGATGTATATGTGGGAGGTATTTCTGTCTAACAATATCTTTAAATTCTGGTGCATTCTTGCGATATATCTCATTTGTTTGCCAAACGTTTGGTTTGTTGTATTTGGTTAGCGTCATATCAACCTCAATAGATTATATAACACTGAAATCTAAATATTTTGTATGTAAGTTTATTCATTTATTTAATAATTTATTAAAACAAGAATTACGTATTAAGCCATAGGAGAAGAGAAGGTGTTTTAATATTGCGCGTAATTGAATATAATGAACACAACTGGAATTGATATTCGGCTCTCCGAGTAAAAATTCCGAGGCATTGTCCTTAGCCCCATCCACAAATCAAATCTTAAAGGACTTGATATTCCCGAGAGGTCATTCCTCTAGATAAAGAAAAGACACGGTATTGTTTAACTTTGGTGATTGCACGGGCATTGGAGTTTCAAACTGATGTTGCCGTAAGCTTATTTCCCAAATGGTAACCACTTCTTGGTGCCAGGGTACCTTAAGAATATAGATGTGGTTTTTATTTTCATTGTGATATCAAATCTCATTAAGAAAAAATAATAATTTACATGAAGATGAACGGAAGGAAAGTGATTCCTCTAATTACCTTCTACCATAACATTATTTTTTCATGAATTTTTCGTCTGTTACAATCCCAAATTACTAATATGACGCTCTCATGAAGCATTACATAATGGGTGAATGTATGATCATGTAATGCTTCATGAGTGCAACAAGTTATTAATTTCTTATTCTGTCAGAAGCATATATATATATATATATATATATATATATATATATATATATATATATATATATATATATATATATATGTGTGTGTGTGTGTGTGTGTATGTGTGTATATATATATATATATATATATTGCGGCCCTCTCTATATACCACTCTCTCTAGCGTCCTTCTTCCTCTCTCTCTCTCTGTATATATATATATATATATATATATATATATATATATATATATATATATATTATGTGTATTTCTCACTATATAACTACCTCCTCTCTCTCTCTCTCTCTTTCTCTCCCGTGTGTCCATCTATCTCCCTCTTCTGTGTAGGAAAGTTTCACTAGAAACAAGGATAACAGCACTAAACTGTTATGTGATATCTGTCTTCCTGTATGGCAGTAAGTGCTAGACGATCTCTTCAAAGAAGAAAAGATTAATTGAAGCAACAAAAATGTGGTTCTACAGTAGGTTACTCAGGATATCTTGAACGACACATGTGAGCAATAATGAAGGATTGCAGAAAACCACTTATACATAACATAACGAAGAGACAGTTGACACATAACCAGGAATGAGGTCTTTGAAAAACTGATACTTAGGGTAGAGATAGAAGCTAAGACGGACAGAGGAAAACAACGAATACCATACTTAGTGAGCTGGAGTAGATAGACAAAAAATAAGTTTATTAAAAGCTATACGTTACATAATGTTGTGGATAGCCATGACCGCGTTCGTCCTGTGGGGACACTGCTAATAAAGAAGATATATCTCATTTTTGCAAGATTTATCTAAGGTAATAATTTTACTTCCTCTTTAATAGAATAAATATCAAGAATTTTCATTATATCTAAATACCGACAGTTTCTACTCACACATGAACGTTAAAAAATTAAATCGTTTTAAGAAACGAGAAATCTTTACAGAATAACATGGATTGGAATCAATGGCCGCGGGTGATGTGTGAAATCCAGCCTCATGAAGTTACTAGATTTATTTCATTCTTAATGTCATTATGCATTTTTGAAAGGATACATATTTATAATAAGAAAGTCAATTATTATATTTTTTTTATAATTTATTATAAAAAAAATGCTCACGACAAATATCATTATTTAGATTTTACCAGCGAGGCACTCAAATTGATATCTTGCAAAGATGTTGAGAGTTATTGACAATACAGGTTTCCTAGTTATCAATGCAAGCACCATTACCAATATTACAGTTCTTCAACAATCTAGCAAATGCTGTCAATGATGTGATTTCCTCTAAAACTGAATTCATATGCTTCAACAAGCAAGGCTCAGTCTATACAAACGGTCTCAGGTGAATCAGTAAAATATGTCAAATATTTTACATATTGTTATATAGGAATAAAGTCTCGTTGTCGACACTTGAGTTTGAACATAGATCGCCAGTGAGCAAATACAAATATGAATTAAGTGGATCACGTAACCACAGAGGTAACGTATATTGGAGGTATCGAGACAACTAATGATTGCTATTTCTATTCTATGGTCTATTACTATTCGGATCGTTATTTCTCCTCAGTCACGATATTCTCTATTCTTTTCGCTATATTATTTCTCACTTCGTTTCACTACATGGGTTACTATCAGAGAGAGTATTATCGAGCAAATACTCTTAGTGCGAGTGATATTCTGACACTGGTATTGTTCAACGGCCTAGTCTATGTTGTATCTGCGATTAAAAGTCTCTTTTACAAAGGGCATTACAAAAGTGACAACGATTATTCGTTGGCATAACAAAAGATATCTAGGAAGCGAGATAAATTCTCGTGAGAAGGATGTGAAAATTTTCATAACTAAAGCCTGGGACGTCACAAATAAAATGGATGTAATCTGGATATCAGATCTACAAAACAACCTCAAATGTGATTCTTTCGGGCCACGGTAGAGGTGTTGATAATGTATGGCACCACTGCCTAGGTATTAACACCCTAGAATCTTGGCTTGATGAAACTTAATATGGGTTGCTGAGAGCTATACTTGACATCTCTTGGATACATCAACCAATTAAATCACAGCATAATGGGCCCTGATATTTCTACAATCTTGCAAGAGCTTGGGATTCATCTACCTTTCTGGAAACCTAGCCATGTACCAAGAGGGTTTCGTCTCCCAGCAACCACCTACAGTTTCCAGAATAATGACCTGATTACCTTCTCACCTTCAGGACTGGGATAGTTGATATGACAATCATTAATGTCCGAACTAGCTCGACCGAATAAAATAATGAAAGATAATTTTTGTATAATGACCATGAAGGTATTTAAGAAAAGGTATATAAATATATAATTGCGAAACATTTTACTAGAAAGAACAATCTCAACTGTTCATATTGTTCGGTCCTTTGTCCTCATCTTTATGAGGATATTCACGAAGTTTTGTCCACTTCGCTTTATTTTTGTTATTAATGCTTTTCTTCAGCTCTCGGTATTACTGTGTCCGATATTGTATTCATATCTATTCTATGATTGGCCGAATTAGTAAATTTTTGTAGCTAAACATACAACAAGCGAACCAGTAATACAACGAGCTACAGAAAAACAACAATAGCAATATATTGTAATATGAGCTCTAGCAAACAATATTGAATCTATAAGCCTCAAGATTTCTCTTACTGATATTCTTAAGAAAACATAGCCTAGAAAATGAAAACGTTAAATGATCCAAAATGATTTGAAATCCAAGAGTTGTGAATTCATTTCATGACCACAGAAGAGAGAACAAAACATCGACAGCGGAGATACCATAGGGAATTAATAAACTGAGATATGCAAAGGCACGACACGTGGAATTAGAACAACTTATTCTTGTGGACTAAATAAAGTGTTCAGTTGGATATTCTAACTAATATCAACTGAAGAATGGTGGAGCGTACAAATGCCGAAAGTTTGTGAATATAGCGATAAAGATGAGGACACGTGTCGTAACAGTGTAAATCATAACAATACCTCATCTCAGAAATACAGAGAAATGTAGAAAGAAGAAGTTTTATGTAAATATATTCAAAAGAACCGAGCAGCACGAGAATCTGTATGTTTAAAGACCAATACTGACATTTGTGAATATATTTTTCAGCTCTTACGAATTTTTCCCGCCTGGACAGCAGCAACTGACACAGTTCAACATTTGGTGCCATTTCAAAAGAACTTAGATAATCCAAATTTAATATGGCTACCAGTCGTACCACCACTTTACGTGTCCCGAACTGAGTATCTCGGCTGTCTAGGGAAACGCTTCAGGATTATATGTCAATCATAAAAAATCTAAAAACTAGCAGTGTCCAATTTGTGGTTAAATCTCCCTTGAGGGTTATTACCTTTGACTCAACAGAACACTTCAAACAAACAGAAAGAAAAATCTTTCAAGTGTAAAAGATCTCCTGTGTGTGTGTGTGTGTGTGTTCCCGCGCGCGTGTGTTCCCGCGCGCGCAAAAGTGTGTTTAAATTATTAAAAAGAAATAAAATCAATTTATACTTCTTAATTTTTTAAGCATAGGAGAATGTGCAGTTTGCAGCCGAATAAATTTCGATACGCGTTAGGTGGTACTAATTTCGTTAGGCCGGTGGGTATTAATTTCACTGTCTATGAAAAATAAAAAGTATGGAGAGCAACTCACAAACTAACAATAAGGTTTAAGGTAATGATATTAGGTTGGTGCAAAAATAATGACGTTTTCTCACATAGTAGCATATGTGAGAAAACGTCATTGTTTTTGCACCAACCTAATACATATACATATATTAAGTTATATATATATATATGCATGATTGTATATATACATATATATATATATATATATATATATATATATATATATATATATATATATATATATGTTTGTATATATTTGTGTGCGTGCTATTGCTTTACAAACAAGATATATATATATATATATATATATATATATATATGTATATATATATATATATATATATATATATATATATGTATATATATATATATATATATATATATATATATATATATATATATATATATGTATGTATATATATATATATATATATATATATATATATATATATTAAAAAATAGTTTGTTTGTATTTCTCGATCTAGGACGGGTGACATTAATTTCACTGTCCAACAAAAATGAAAAACAAGGACAGCAACTTATGCATGTGGACCCACTGAATATAAGGGTCATTGTAATGATATATATATATATATATATATATATATATATATATATATATATATATATATATGTATATATATATATATATGGTGTGTGTTTGTGTTCGTGTGTATTATTACTTAACACATACACACGCATATATATATATATTTCTGATTTGCAAAATTAAAATTTTCAGAAATATACAATCGAAAATATTCAGTACCCTATAGTGGTTATTTATTATATATAGATAAACTTATATTTAAAACTGAAATTCATTTATACCTAACTAGCGGTTGAATGACATATAAATGTGAATTATGCCATTCAACTTGAATCGAATCTTTATTTCATTCTTAACCTGCATAAAAACATTTCAAACCAATCGTGGTTTAAAAATAGGCTACATGAACCCATTGCAACCTAGAAACACTGTATTACCCAAATTGGCTGCTTTTGTTGATACCTCGATATATATCCATATATAAGTGCCTTCACACACACAGGCGCGTGTGCGCGCACACACATATATATATACATATTTATATACATATATATATATATATATCTGTTTATGTGTATGTGCTCTCTGGCGTGCTCTCCCGTGGGTTGAATAATAAAGAATTTGATATTATGAGTTATTATCATCGCAAAAATCTTTGTTCAAAAACGAATCCTTCCACTCTAATCAGATCCAATTTGTACTTGCGAATGAACTAAGCTAAGCATAGATAATATCGGCTTTATATAGGCAATATATAATTTTGGGATATTAATCACTCTTTTAATGAAAGAATAATATAACGACAGAACGAGTGAATTAAAAGCAAATGGCTGCAATATTTTGTCGATACCTTGATATATATCCATATATACGTGCCTTCACATACACACACACACGTGCACACACCCACACACGCACAGCATCTGTGAAATAGAGATTAAAAAATTTCATCATCCTTAAATCAAACTTGCCACCAGAGATGAAAGATAAGAAAGATAGTTCATCATTCCAAAATCTGCTTATAAAAGATCACATTTCCAAGCATAAAAGAAAATATTTTCAAAATTTACATATTATTTTTATACAAGATTTTGAGGGGTAGTTTTAAGTTGATTTAAGTAGATAGCGACAGGGGGAGGATGAGGACGACAGATATAATCGAAATTAGAGAAGGAAGGGAGAGTTGGGTATACGTCTAAATCTATCCTTATTAAGATATTTAAGAGTAAATGTGGTATGGTAAAGATATTTGATATATTTAATAAGTACTTTCAGAAGAATAGAAGGAAAATGACAAGCAGAAAATTGAAGAAAAGCGATAAGACATAAAAGCAGACATATTGGGAAGGAAGCGTGGGGATGAGAAAAGAAGAGAAATAAGCAAAGGATGAATCAACTATCATATTTAGGCATACTGCAGTTAATTTAAAAAAATACAGATTAATATAATTTACACTACAGTTAACTTTTGACATTATTTTAAAGATTACAAATAATAATATTACAAATAAATTAACATAGAAAAAAAGAAAGAAATTATTATTATAAATATAAAAGAAAAGAAAAATAATAATATTATTATTAAAAACAACTAATAGTACAAATAAATTTAAAATCTAAAATCTAAAATTAAACAAAATAATTTCAAATAATATCGAAAAACATATCGAAAGGAATAATATTAAACATAATAATGATCAGAAGAAGGAGAATATTATTATTATTATTATTATTATTATTATTATTATTATTAGTAGTAGTAGTAGTAGTAGTAGTAGTAGTAGCATTAATAATAATAAAAATAATAATAATAATAATAAGAGTAATGATTTTAGTAGTGTTCTTTTGTAGACTCTAATGGGAAATTCTGAAAGGTAAATGAAAGGCCCACTTTAATATGTATATATATATATATATATATATATATATATATATATATATATATATATATATATATATATATATATATATATATATATATATATATATATATATATATATATATATATATATATATATATATATATATATATATATATATACACACACACATTCGTACATCTATACAGGAATATATACATATATACACACAAAAATATACCTGGATACAAATACCTAAATATTTACACACGTATATAACTACGTATATACTCATATATACACTTACATGAACACACAAGAAACAACACATATATGTGCATGCATACACCCACACACACATATGTATACATACCCACACCCGCGGCCTACACACTATCGTGTGTATATATATATATATATATATATATATATATATATATATATATATATATATATATATATATATATATATATATATATATATATAAATAACTATGAAATTAACAAAAATCTGTAAACGTTAAATTTTTATAAAATATATTGTGAGCTAGCAAAATAAATAAACAGAAAATAGAAAATAAATTTTTCAGTGGTATGCAATAATAATAATAATAATAATAATAATAATAATAATAATAATAATACGAATGAGAAGAATAAGTGTAGAGTGGTAATAATGAAGAAACCATAATATTATATCAGTTATAACCATTTCACCATATATAACTGCACACACACATGAACACACACACAAATATATATATATATATATATATATATATATATATATATATATATATATATATATATATACACAGAAAAAATATATTAATATGTATGGGCATATACACATATACATCCATACATACATATACATATACACATACATACGCATATACATCTGTACCCACAGATTCAACTAAATACACATGCAACTAAATACAAATAAATAAGCGCATACATATACGTACACAGATGTGCATAGTTATTAAAACCAGATTACTACCTAAAAATTACTATACATATAAGTAAATGAACACATATCGCCATAAATATACCCATACATACATCTGTACACATATAAAATTTAATATAAGCAATTAATAATATATCTAGAGAGCAGGGGTTATTTCATGTCCGGATAATTTAAAATTCCAGAGTTTCCATCGACAAACCTCCGAAAGAAAGGATGTAGTTGGTTATTTTGAGTTGAATTTCTTCCTGCATCTGAAGCTAATTTCATTGCGAGATTTAGCAATTCATCGGATCTATAATTTTGGAATTTTTAAGCTTTTCTCTTGAATCCAGAGGTCCCATTCTCTAAAGTTTCTAGGAAGTTCGAGCCCTGGATATAATTCTCCATCTGAACATCCGGGTGAAACGATTTTCTTCAAGATCCCATTAATATTTAGACAGCGCTGTTTGAAGTTTAAGTAATGGATTACTGAAGCGATGGTGATCTTTATTTAAAGCGATTAGAAAACTGGTAAAGTTCACAATAATATATGTCTATATAATTTAATGAGATATGTTTGAATATATATATATATGTGTGTGTGTGTGTGTGTGTTTCTATATTGAATACAAATAAATATACATTCACATTATATCTATATATCTATATATATATATATATATATATATATATATTTAAGTTATAAAGAACTTGGTAAACCGAATTGGTAAATCCAAAGAGGATGAAATCCTGAGAGCTCAATGTTAGGACAGAGCTAATATGTAATGAAAAACAAACCAATTTAAGCTACCATGACGATAATTTACTTCACCTAAATTTTTTTTTAAGGATTCAGGATCATCAGGTAAAACTTCCAACAACGAATTGAGAAAAAAAAAAAAAGTGGCATTTTTTTTTCTCAATTCGTTGTTGGAAGTTTTACCTGATGATCCTGAATCCTTAAAAAGGATTTAGGTGAAATAAATTATCGTAATGGTACCTTAAAGTGGTTTGTTTTTCATTACATTTATATATATATATATATATATATATATATATATATATATATATATATATATATATATATATATATATATATGCATGAAATTCAGACAGTTCGTGACAGAATTTCCTACTAATCTTATAAGTATTATTCGTTAATTTGAAGAATCCTTCAATAAAATTAATCGAATCCAAATACATACCGTTTTTGGCATATATAATGGATTCAAGTGGATGTCGAACTCGGTTCTTCGATTCCTCAAACCTAGCCGCTATCCACTGCTGCCGATTGCCTCCACAACATTCGCTTACGTGCTAATACACTTCAGAAAGCTATTAATTCTATTTATTTTCCCTCCAAGTAAGGATAAATAACATGAGAGACTGTGTTGTATAGGCTTTGATGACAAATGGTCTAGGAAAATTACAACTCTGAAATCAAAACTTGCGGAGTTTCGCTTGGGGAACTTGTGGCACGTAGTGGACCAGGTCTCTGTATTCGGCCCTTCAAGAGTTCGGTGAGTTCTGCACAAAACATTCACCTCTATAATAAAATGATATGTACTGGCGTCTGGACTGTCGGATTCTATGAAGTTAGCTGCTTGACCCTCATGCTTTGAATATCACTCTATCTATCTATCTATCTATCTATCTATCTATCTATCTATCTATCTCTCTCTCTCTCTCTCTATATATATATATATATATATATATATATATATATATATATATATATATATATAACGATTACTACAATTTATTTGCTGGACACTGAGAATAAAATTTTCTTTACCATTCTGTTTCAACGACTTCAGAATTATCTTGTTGCCAACAATAACATAGATACTTCAGTACCTAATAGAGAGGTTGCATGCATCCCATGTTGACTGGTGCATTTTGGCGTGAAAAAGAAGTTCCTAAGAGAATAAAAAAAGCGAAAATAAGTTCCTAAGTGAATAAAAAAAAGCAAAATGTGATCTAGACGTACTGTGGCTGGACCTGGCTAAGAATTGGATCCGTTCCACGCAAAATAGTGGAGGAAGCTCATAGAAGATAACATGTCGTTATGTTTGTGAGGAGTCACATACAAGATTATTGCAATTACTTCAGCAGAAAAGCCACCATCAATAAAACGACTAGTTTGTTTATTTTTCAGTTAATTACGAAATGATAGCCAGATTTTCAGTGGTTTTTATCTCCACAAAGTATTTTCCTTCAACATTGTATTTTAGTTATTCACCTTTTTAGATGCTAGCAAAATGATAAATAATTTCATAAGAAACTAGTCAGAATTACCAAGAGGCAGATGTCTAGGCTTTTCTAACTTCGCCAGTGGCAGTCTGATTTGTTCTCTTGTCAAACACAACACTCTTAAATCACTGAACCACGCGTGACTTCCTCCATCTTTGTTTCACTTCCTCTAAGAAAATTGATGCACAGAACGAACCCGGAAAACGGGAATAATTTATTGCTGCAACTTTATAGCCTTAAACTTTGAATTTAAATAATTTATGAAAGGTATGCATGAAAAAAAAAACAAGTAAATGTAGACTAACAAGCTGATACCAAGCCCAAGCAGCACCAAAAAGAAGGAAAAGATTTACGACGGTTTATATTTGAAGACATTTTATATTTTAGAAACGTAATAATTTATATTCTGGGCTAAGATGTATTCGATAAACTAAACAAAGTAATAATAAACGGTCAAATTTCGTTAGAACAAGGAAAAGTGTGCTGAACAGTTATGCAATATCAGTATAGCAGTGAATGCTGGAAAATCTCCTTACAGATGAAAAATAATGGAGGTAACAAAAAGTGGTTCTACGGAAGAATGCTAAGAATTTTATGCACGCACCAGGTGAACGCTGAAAAATTTGAGGGAAAACAGAAGAAATAGGACACTTATACACAAAATCCAAAAGAATCAGCTGTTATTTCTTGGACGTATTTAAAAACAGTGTTGGAGAATGTGACACAAAGAGCACATATCATTGGCAGAAGTAACAGGGCATTACAGTGTACCACATACATGAATTGCATGTGTGAAGGATGGTGGAACAGAAGCCAAGGGCTAGACTAGTTAGTAGATTGTGCACAGTCAGTTGCTCTCGTGAACTGAAAGTACGTAACACTTGGAAAAAAAAGAAAATCTATATATTGTGAGACCGGAAACTACCTACACAATAGACTCTTCCAGGTCTATATTAATTAGGCGACATAGCACTCTACAGGAGAGTGACGGAGAGTGACACACGACTACAAGTGTTGGACACTAACTTATAGTAAGCTCTGCTTACACTATCTCTGTAACCTGTTGTTAATATATTTTTCTTACTTCTAATCCGTGTTCCGTGTTTTACTTCTGTGGGCCCAACTTTGGCACCCACATCAGTGGCGACGAGGATTCTAGAAACGCACTCACGGCGAAACCTAAATACCTTACCAATCCCACATCTGGGTCGACGAAGAATTCTAGAAACGCATTCACGTCGAAAAACACAATACCTTGCCAGTCACACAACAGTGGCGACAGAGAAGATTCGAGAATTTCGTTCTCACCGTATCAATAGCGACAGTACTCGAAAAATACACAAACTCCACGCGTTCCCACAGCAGTGTTGAACGTGAAATTAAGCTGGTATTAATACATTAGCGATTTAAACGCTAAACACCCAGTGTCTACATATATTTCAATACCAAACGCCATTGACAAACTAGCGATTCGACATCTACGGAATATTAAAGTCTGTCCAATAGGAGAACGATTTCTACACACCCACACACACGGAAAAAAAAACAGTTGTTCGTAAAAAAAAAAACTGACAAGATCAAGTATTACCAAGTACTCAAGTTTTCGGATAAAAACTATCGAAAATTTTTTATGTAACTGAGTTGAACTCGGGCATAAAATTATTCACCCCTCAAATTCACTGAGGTGAGTTTTCTTCTTTTTGTACCTCTATAAAAAAAAAATACATAAGTGTGGTGAAAAATTATTCAATTACGTTAAAAATAACGGATCCACGGAAAAAAAAGCTAAACACACATAATTAGTTTAGTTAACTATTGTCTGTCCATATTTTTTTCTGTAAAAGAAAAAAAAAGGAACAAAAATCTATCAAGATTTTTTTTTACCTCCTCTTAGTACACGTGTTTCAAAGCAACCAAAAAGCGCTGTCATTTTTAAATATGGAAGTTTTGCAAAAAGTAGTTGCCCAAATTTTAAAACTAAATTTGAATCAGCAATAAACATCAGAAGAAAGACAACTGTTTTTGGATTTACATAAACAGCAAATGGAATTCCAAAAAATTACGCTTCAGAATGCTGAACTACAACAGAAACAACTTAAAGAATTACTCGTAAATGCATTAAAAGGCTCAAACTCTGAAAAATATACAATATTCTCCGAGAGTACAATCTACAATTCAATGGAAACCTTTGAATACGTACCAGAGGAAGACAAAACGTTCCAGTCTTTTTACAGGCGCTACGAAGATATTTTCAACGTAGACTGTGAACAATGGTCCAATAAAAAAAAAGGTACTTCTACTATTGAGAAAACTGGGAACTACAGAACATAGTAGGTTCGTAGACTTCATACTACCCAAGAAAACGACTGACTTCGATTTTTCAGAGACGATTAAGCTCCTATCGGAATTATTCGAACCTAACACAACCTTGTTCCACAAACGTTGGAAATGCCTGAACACAGTCAAAGACAACCAGCAAGATTTTCTAACGTTTGCAGCATCGGTGAACAAGCTATGTAATGATTTTAAACTATCCGAACTGTCTGCCGATGATTTTAAGTGCTTTATTTCCGCACAAGGTCTAGTATCTGCAGAAGACACCGAAGTCAGACGACGGGTACTGACTAAGCTTGAGAACGAACAAGGACTGACTCTCCAAAAACTGGCAAGGGCTGTCAAAGAGTAATATCTGTAAAGCGTGACTCAAACACTATCGAGGAATCAGGTGTGACTCAGATTAATAAAATCAGAAGCAAGTCTACCTCCTATTCCCCTCAAAAAGACAAAAGGCAAATCTCGTGTCCTAAATTACGCAGTAACCAAAACTCAAATAGGTTAAAGAAACCGCCCGGACTATGTTACCATTGTGGTAAATGGCATTGGATGAAATTCTGTCCAGTTAAGAACAAAAAATATTTCAAAAATTGCAATAAAAGTGGGCATAATACTTTACCTTCGTGCTGGTACGCCAACAGAACGAGAAAACCCAAAAATAAAATTAGGCAAGCTCAATCTGACAATATTGTTGATAGGAATTTAAGAAAATATGTAACAGTGGATATTTTCAATTGACTCGGGTTCTGATATTTCAACCATTAACTCGCGTACTTGGCGAAAATTGAAGAAGCCGACCTTATTAAAAACGGATAAAACAGCAAAATCCGTAACTGGCGAAAAGATTAACATTTTAGGCGAGATAATACTTACAGTAACACTAAATGTAGTTACCAAAAAGCTCAAAGCCTACGTATTGAAAACTTCAGATAATTATTTGGAACTGATAGGATAGAAAAATTCAATCTTTGGGGTGCCAAATGAGTACATTTTGTTGCAAAATACAAAGGGCAACGTCCAATTTTGTAAATCTGAAAAAACAACTATTCCCCAGTTTTTTTTGTTTTTTTTTTTTTTCTGGCGGCTTTGGAAAATGTACTAAAATGAAAGCTAAGTTCAAGGTGAAGGACGATGCACAACCGGTATACAAAAAAAAACGGAATGTCCCTTTCGCTGCTCTAGAGCAAATCAATAAAGAGTTAGATAGACCCGAACAAGCAGGTATTCTGTAAAAAACAGATTTCAGCGAGTGGGCAGCACCTACGGTCTACGTAAAAAAGAAGTCAAATCAAATACGAGTATGCGCAGATTTTTTTCACAGGGTTAAACTATGCCTTGCAAGATCACCACTATCCTCTCCCAAGCCCTGAAGAAATTTTCAATAAACTCAATGGTAGAATTTTTTTGTCTAAAATCGACCTCTCGGACGGATGCCTTCAGATAGACGTGGAAGAAAAAAGTTCCAAATTGCTCTGCATAAACACCCATAGAGGGTTGTACAAATACAACATGCTGGCTTTTGGAGTAAAGGTTGCGCCTGCAATTTTCCAGCAGGTCATGGACGCCATGCTGGGCGATCTTGACTACGCAACGCCTATTTGGATAAATTACTAGTAAAACTACGGCAGAGCACCGGAACCATATAATAAACGTATTCGAAAAGATACAAGAATACGGATTTAAGGTTAAGGAGGCAAAGTGTGACTTTTTCTTACCAGAGATTAAATACTTAGGATACATTATAAATAAAGATGGTCGTCGGACGGATCCAGAAAGAGCCAACGCAATCAGAAACATGCCGGCCCCAGATAACGTTCAAGCGTTACAAAGCTTCCTCGGCCTACCTAATTTTTACCAAGTGTTCATTAAGAACATGCAAAATTTGAGAGAGCCTCTAAACCAACTCTTAAAAAAAGACAAGCCATGGTCATGGACCCCGGAATGCCAGGACGCATTCGAGAAGATCAAGAGAACTCTTACTTCAGACCTCTCCCTCACACATTACGACCCTAGTCTCGACATCATCGTCGCAAGTGATGCAAGCTCGTACAGCATTGGTGCTTGCATTTTGCATAAACTGCCAGATGGTTCGCGCAAAACTGTGGCTCACGCATCAAGATCTCTACTTCCAGCTGAGAAACAATAAATCCCAAGAGGAAAAAGTATTAACAGTTTTATTTTTTCTCTCCATTTCAAAAAGAAAACACTTTGGAAGGGGGGTATTGTGAGACCGGAAACTACATACACAATAGACTCTTCCAGGCCTATATTAAGTAGGCGACATAGCACTCTACAGAGAATGATAGAGAGTGAGGGAGAGTGTTAGAGAGTGACACACGACTACCAGTGTTGGACGCTAACTTATAGTAAGCTCTGCTTACACTATATCTGTAACCTGTTGTTAATATATCTTTCTTACTTCTAATTCGTATTTTACTTCTGTGGGCCCAACTTTGGCACCCAAATCACTATATTAAAAATATATCATTTAAAAAGATATTTTCCACAGATTCACATTGTAAAAATTGATGGTGGGAGTGTTCCCAGTTGGGTAAAGAATCCGCATTCATTTACTGAGCATAATATAATCTATATTCCGAAATATATATATATATATATATATATATATATATATATATATATATATATATATATATATATATATATATAATTTTAAGGTGTATTATGTTTACGGGTTAAAGTGCTCAGTATCAGAGAGTATGTAAACCAAAATATAAAAGTGAACATGGAAATGAACTCTCGCTGCCTGACGATTGCGTCTAGCATGAAAGAGCCTATCGCATTTGAGCGTTGACTTCAATGTTTCCTTTCATACATACATGTGTGTGCGCGCGTGCATGTGTTATATATATATATATATATATATATATATATATATATATATATAGCTCGATGTATTTATTATGACAGAGCATGTGTATTCTTTAAAGCTAAAAAAACAATTCAACGTCGTATAGTCTATTTCAAGCGATTCTGTACTTGGCTATCATCAGCCAACAAGTATCTGTCTCGGAGCATTTGTCTTAATTATATTTTCAATGGTTGGAGCGTAAATTATCTTATACGGGGTAAAGAGGTCTGGAGTTTAAGTGTATGTATGGCTTGAATCTTTCGTAGTTTGTAGTTTAATATCACTTCCTATTATGTGGCGTTTCTTATTTCGATAAACCAGAAACATGTGTTTCAAAAATATGGAAAACAAAGCACAATGTATTTGTTTTAAAAATGCACAATACAAGCAAAAACGTTTTGGTTTCTCTCTCCATTTTAATATATTCACTTTTCTCTCGTTGGAACAACTATAGAGTTTTCACTTTATATATATATATATATATATATATATATATATATATATATATATATATATATATACAGTGTATTTGGGCAGCAGTCCTTCTTTAAAAATTCGACACTCAGAAAATTAATTCGGTAAATTTACAAATGGAGCCTGAGAAAAGAATGTATCTTCTCGCCGGTTTTATTAAACATCTACGATGAAGCAATCCTGAGAGAATCAGAAGCCCTCTCTGTATTATTTATTTGGCGGCCGCAATCCGAGCCACATACGTTATGCAGATTTAATCCTACTGAATGTAGCAAAGGGATGCAAGAAAAAATTAAAAATTATCCATTATAAGAAGACATGACGTATGTTTGTCAGACACGGAAACACTCTTACATACGAATTAACAAATTTGTGAGATCAAAATTAAACGAGTGCAAAATTGTATATACCTAGAAATTGTTTCAACAGAGGAGGAAAAACATGGCACCGAAATCAGAAAGTGAATTGTTATAGCGAAAGATTGTTTTAAAACGTCTGCAAAGAAATATGAAATAAAAATATTTTATGGGGTCAAAAATTACTTCCTCAAATTTTGTTTAATATCAGTTCTCCTGCATGGTAGTGAAAGTTGCAGAAAGACTTGAGACGACAGACAATGTTTAATAAAGACTAACGAGAAGGCACATCTTTGTCTAACGCCCCATTCGACTTTTGTGAATTTACCGAATTAATTTTCTAATTTTTGAGTTCCTAAAGAGGGATTGCCCAATCTAGACAAAAATGGCACTTATATGTAAATATGAACATGCTCAGTTAGATAGATAGATAGATAGATAGATAGATAGATAGATAGATGTGAACATAGATAGATAGATAGATAGATAGATAGATAGATAGATAGATATATATATAGATAGATAGATAGATAGATAGATAGATAGATAGATAGATAGATATGAACAGGCAGAAGTAGATAGGAAAAAAGTCCTTAGGAAATGTGACACTCAAGCGGAAGGCAGTCGGCACAGAGAAAAGAAACGCCTAATTTAGCTAACGAGTTTGTGTCTGGGGTGAAAAGAATCGACATTAGAAGAAACAGGCAACAGTTCCACAAAGAACAGGAAGTTGTGAAGAGCCTTGATCGCCCGCGTTACAAAGATGACTTGCGTAAAGTCAACCTTTTGATTCTATAATTATAAACCAGTCTCGTCGAATGTGCTATCAATTCTATTCGTTTTCATTTTTATTTTTGTATTGAAAGTGACTAGGTTTATGTTGGTAAAGTTATTATTCCTATTATTCTATAGCACCTATCTACGCGATATATTAATTTAGCTGATCCAAAAAAAGACCAACTCCCAGCTTCCATTAAAAGTAACTTTTTATTTGCCGCGTCTGCCAGAAACTTCTGACTATTCTCTATTCTTTCTCTTCTGTAATTATATTTAATAATTAGTTCCCGAAACCTCGGCCTCAGCGGTATTAGTAAACTTCGTTATTATATTTTTGTTCATTTCTGAGAAAGTTAAAGTCCACAATCCTCCCAACTCGTTTCTTTCTTTCTTGCCAGTTAACAGTCTAAGCAATACTGAGAATACTCTTTGGGCATTTCTTTGTCTTTTACTCGAACTAATTTTTCCTAATTCACATACTGATAGATATGTTGAGGCGACTGAGTGTTCTTATCTTTCCACAAGTCGCAGTTGTATTTATGAAAACTTGCGACGAGATATCTACCTCAGTTTATTTTTTCCAAATCGATATTTACTAGTGTTAGCTCTATACGCTATAAGGTTTTGAACAGGAAGTTCCTGTCGTGCCATTTTTCTACTAAACACTTCAGAGATAAACACCTGCATCCTATGAGAAACTGGTTTCTCTAACAAAAGATATGAGTTATTGGCAGGGAAGTTAAATGTCTGTTGTCATCCAAAAATCAACACTATAATAATATCCGTATTACCGGACCTCGTGCGTATGATGATATATATTAGTTTCGGAGTGGATATTATAAAGACAAAAATTGTAGGAATGTTATGTTAGGGGAAAACTTCGGGATTAGACGATATGGTTGTCTTGAAAATCGCAATCTGATTCCTGCATGTTTTACTGTGCATAAACTTCAACACTCGCCATCCTGCGTAACTAATACCTCTAATATATATATATATATATATATATATATATATATATATATATATATATATATATATATATATATATATATATATATGTATATATATATATATATATATATATATATATATATATATGTGTGTGTGTGTGTGTGTGTGTGTTTCCAATTGTTTTTGACTCTTAGCCCCTCCATCGCAGAGAATTTCTTGGATCTAGCAAGGATATACAAGTGATTATTTTGGGAATTTAGACTAATCGTATAGTAATTCGTCGAACCTTGAATAATCCTCAATAAAATGCCTGAGGCAGTGGACGGACGTTTCATTCTATCTGCGTCTCATCATCAGTGAGCATCCACTACCGAGAATCCATTGTTCCGAATGGTTGAATGAGTATTGTTGCGGAACTAAGTTAGTAGCAGCGCTATAGCGAGTTTGTGTTTTCTTCGTCACTGCGGTACTGTTGGTATGACGTTTGAGTTGTATCGAAATGTTTCGGGTTCGATTCTCCGTAATGGATGCGCACTGCTGATGAGTTCCAGATACGGCTGTCCAGTGCATTCTGTTGAGGATTATTCTATGCTCGACGATTTACTATATGATTAGACTAAATCCCCAAAGTATATATGGGCATGATAGAATGGTGTTAGCAGACCAGAAAACAAATTCACCCCAGTAGTTTGATGTAAAAGATGTATATAATATATATATATATATATATATATATATATATATATATATATATATATATATATATATATATATATATATGCATTATGCATATGCGTGTGTGTAATAGAATTTATGCAAGATACAACGACAAAACCACACATTTCTCTTTCTTTTATAAATCATAGATCTGTGAAACCGGTAAATTTACTCTAAATAAAGAATTTTAAAGTATACAGATGCATTTTCATATTTTTTTTAAATTTTTCTCGTGGGGAATATTCCAAAATACTTTCCCATATATATATATATATATATATATATATATATATATATATATATATATATATATATATGAAATAATCCATTGGTAAATAATCCAAGTGAATCCTTTTCATAAATATATAAAAACTTATTCACATAGAGAAATGGATGTTTTATTAAAACAGACCATACCTTACGTTCAATAAGGATTAAGATTACTTCTGCGTAATAGCCATTTCACCTACAAATTAAAATTATTTGCTGGATTTTCAAACCACCCAAAGGATATGAAACAATCAAAACATATTGGCCTGAAAACAATCCAGGCCATAACGAGAAAAAATGTTAAAGGAAAAAACGAATAAAATAAAGACAGGGTAAAGCATTTAGTGAAAGAACAAATTAGGAAGCAAAGAGAAAGAGAAGAAAGAAGGTATTGAGAGAGTAGCAATGTCCGCCCATGGGGGAAGGTGAAAGGAGATTTATAAATTAGACTGACCTAATCTATGCTTTTCTATTTTTCAACTTCGGTTCAATAAATGCCCTAAAGAAATACACAGATGTTTAGTGAATATCTGTTCAAGTGACGCAACCAAGTGTATCTTTATATAAATTGGAATTGACCAAAGCCTGTCTTCTGATCTCTCCCGGAACTATCTCTGGCATATCAATGGGAGAATAACAATCTTGTAATATTCAGTACTTCAAAAAACTAGTAACGTTGCATCATCACCGAGCACACCCTGAATTTTCGCGTATAGCAATGAACAGGTTTTCTCTCAATGAGACAACGTGTTTTTAATGCCTGCTGTGATTCAGTTTATCCTAAACCTCAAGTGGATCGAATATACATTCCAACACTAAAGTTTTGTAAACATTGTCGGTCCCCAATTACCGTCAAGTAAGAAACTGACTCCTGCTGCTATGCTCTATATTTAAAAGAATCAAACCAGACGAAAAATGAATTACTGCTGGTATAACTGATTTGGAGCTACCCAATTCTCATATGTCTGGGGATAGAGTTTAAAATCATTTTAACGTCATCAAAACTATAATGAAACTATAATATTCCTGAACTGAATTACAGCCACCAGATTTATTATAATACTACAGGTTAACAAGGACATTTTCTTTTATTTTGATTACTTTTTGTGCAATATAACGTCATAACTTATGAATGAATTTATTGGTACCAGTCTATATTTCTGAGATGAGGTATTATATTTACATTATTTGGACTATTTTCCTCATCTTTTTCGCCATATTTATTACAACACTTCTGCCGTTGTACGCTCCGGCCTTCTTCTGTTGGTTGGAATGTCGAACTGAACGCTCACTGGGGTACAATGTTCAAGTTTCACGTGCCATGTTTAATGGATGTCAGTTATCAGTTATCTCCTGTTAATTCACATCTCCAAGTCGCGTGATAAGCGCTTTAGTCGGCTGCCTATAACTCAACGATGCATCTGTTAGAACTGGTTGACCAATAACACTCATAGAATGACCTGACTCAGTATCTCTCTATCTCTATCAATCTAGCACCATTCCTGATATTTTTAATCAGACCTCATAGACGCACACAAACAAACATGTGAGTATGTTTCACACACACACACATATATATATATATATATATATATATATATATATATATATATATATATATATAATTAGACCTCATATGTGTATGGATGTGTATGTGTCTATGAAGTCTGGCTTAAATATCGGGAATGGTGTTAAAAACATAAAACTACAACACATATAAATTCGGTATTTAATCTCCTTCGTAATTGCCCCTTTCTAATCCCACATACTTCATCCAACGTCCTGTCCATTGACAGCAGTACTTCAGAAAATCGTTCTTGAACATCGCACAGCCACCTCCTCCTATTCTCTTACATTTCCGCTACATCTGGAAAACTTGTCCCTTTCATGTAGGATTTGATTCTTTGAAGAAGAAAAAAAGGCACAAGTTGCGCGACTTCGGGAATATGGGGGCTTTTTCGCTCATGAAGAATGTTGAAGTTGATCAAAATCTTCTACAAAAGCTATGGTCACTGATGGAACCTCTGTGCTGTAGTAAGACAGTCACACTCTACACACATTCCTTCCAAGCATTGCTAGCAACAATTAAAATAAGCGAGAAAGTTATAAATTAGTGAGTGCGACAGAGATGAAGGTGAAATTGTCCCAAGCGTCTTCACACTGCGTACTTAACTCGTTTACAATAGCAACCGTCCCGATAATTTTTCATCACACATAGTATGAATGTGTATGTGTGTATGTGTATTGTAGTATTTAAGTTAATAAAAAGATGGAAAATATTCTTAGAGAGACATTGATCCGGGGCGTAATTTCTTCAGGCTAAAAACAGATTTATTGTTGGAGCCAGTCATATATAAAAAAGGCAATATATGGAGGGAGAAATGCAAAAAAAAAGCCGATTGTAATTTGCATCAAAACCGGTGTTTGTTCTATTTTTCCCCATCGCATTTACCAATGTTCATATAAAAAGAATATTTCCATCAATAAAACCGTTTTTAGTCTAAAGAATTCAATTCTCGGAACGAAACGCGTCACTACATGCTTTTCTATTTTGCCATTAGCTTAACCATGCTTGGCCATATAACACACACACACATACATACAGACACCCATATACAAATGTGTGTGTTTGCTCCCTATATACACAAACACTCAAAAGTAACACATATATACTGAGACAGAAACACACACACATACACAAACGCACATAACAACAAACACGCATACATGTAAACCCCACACAAACGCACATATACATACATACAAACACGCAGGAACACATATAAACACATACACGTACACAAACACAGACATACATACAAAGACACACAAATATATATAAATATAAATATATATATATATATACACACATACGCCCGCACACACGTACTCACACACTCTCTCTCTCTCTCACACACACACACACACATATATATATATATATATATATATATATATATATATATATATATATATATATATATATATATATATATAATTGTAAATATACACATATAATTGTTAGTTATATTTTCCTGGGTTATTCATTCATATATGCACATACATTTATATGTATCTACATAGAAACAAAAGTGTATACACATACTTATACATAAATTGTACGCAGCTATTCGAGTCCTTTCACGTCTTTCGTTTTCATATTTCATTTGATTGTTTCCTTTTCTGTCTGCATAAAAATATTTTATTACAGTTGGAAATAATAGTTTTCAGGATAGAATTACAGACAATGATAGAATTGGACTAAACATTAGGTAGAAAAGGATTGTTTATCGAAAGTTATTTTAATAAAACCTCCATTCCAATTATTTGTTGGCAAGTGCAATTACTTGATTATCCAGCTGCTACACCATATTTCCCTTGTTTAACTCTCGAATCCATCGCTTTTCTCTTGTTTGCTATTTCACTGGGATTTCACAAGTAATGTTTGTAAGCGACTCTATTGGGTTAGTCTCATAAGTAGTTCTTACATCAATGCTATTATCCGTGGTACTTCATTTTGCAGACATATTGCCAAACACCGCTTTAGTGCAGCAATTATCAACTCCATTGATTTCAACATAAATGAAAGTATAATCCAATGTTTATGCTTAACGTCTCCTCTGAACGTTAAATTTATAGGAAATCTTACTTGGTACACTGATACCGTAATCCGCTATGATTTGTACGCGCGTATTGCCAAAATTGGGGAAAAAAAGCATCAAGATATGTAATTATCAAATGTTGCCACTGCAAAAGACGGATTTTCAACATGAATTACAAAATGTATCGAATCGTCATTATTTATGGGTGTGGTAAATATTGTTAGTGTAAAGAAATATACAGAAAGCACTCATTTTCTTTTCAATTCGAATATTAGGAAACAAGATCTTGTGTGGTTTGATTCAAGATTCTCAGAAAAAATGCATAATTCTAAAATGCCAATTATTACATTATCATTGCGAAAAGCCGCACTTCATGCCTTACATTGACCTTCTGGGAATTAAATTATTTTTAAGACAATACTCAAATTCCGAATTAATATTAATAATAGAAATGGACTGTATCTGGTTAATACGGTGGATCAGATAAATCATCCCATTCCTCCATTATTTGAAAGCAATCCCTTCCTGTCCAACTACATCAATCACTTACGTGACATGCGTGATACACGCTTAGGATGAAATTATGTTTAAGATAATTCTCCAGTTACGAATTATTAGTTATTAACATAAATAAGAGAGAGAGAGAGAGAGAGAGAGAGAGGGTGGAGAGAGAGATGATACATAGATATGAGTATTTTCGCAATAAACCTTGTAATTTCCAGAGATATCATTCAGTGAGTGATACACGTTTAGGGGATCATGTATCTTAAATAAAA
Source organism: Acanthosepion lycidas (assembly GCA_963932145.1). Lineage (NCBI taxonomy): Eukaryota > Metazoa > Mollusca > Cephalopoda > Sepiida > Sepiidae > Acanthosepion > Acanthosepion lycidas. The sequence continues at coordinate 104,809,825 of OZ010577.1, read as the reverse complement.
ACCTGTTTCGACAGTCATGTATCTGACGAAGCAGATTTTTCCCGCTACAGGTTGATATTTCTTTCATCGAAAATGCCTTCCAAGGATATAGATCCCGGTCTCTTGTGCTATTTACCCATAGCGGGGGAGATTACTTATCCCATTAGCACGTACGTGAATGTAATGGAATCGCTATCCATTACTCCATCGAGAAAGCTGTTCAACGATATACTTAGAAGAATATACTTTCGAGGAGGATAAACGATGATATAATTAGTGATGGCTCCTTGTGCATGCTTAAAAATTTGTTACATTCTACATGATTATGAATTATCTGTTTGCCATCGTCAGCGCAAACGTGTCTCAATAGAGAATCATTTCACATTCATCGCTCATCAACGCAAACAAATCAACCGTTCTTCAAAGGATGATTGGATATTCTGCACAATTTGGCCATCTCAAATATTATGAAATATACTACTTGTTCAATTTCTATTAAACTCAACTAGCTGTGGAGCATTGTTCCTCCAAATCCATGATACTTAGAGCATAACAGACTACCAATAACTTTCTAGATAACTGACCATTAAAAAAATAACTCCATAACATCCACATTTTTTCGAAGTTAGACTCGTTTCAACATTTTAAGAAATGCTAACATTATCTAAAAATGTTTTCACATTTTCTTCTGTCTTCAATCGACAAAGTAAATGACCAAAAATTCACTAATAAAAATTCAGTAAATACACTAAAAACAGAAAATGGCATAAGGCAAGAATGTGTAGTTTTCTTCGTCGTGCTTATTCAGCTTTTAAAATGAAACAATCTATAGAAAATGAGAAGCCCTAGGAAAATTCATTTTAGTGGCCAGAATCTTAACAACATCAGATATGTAAAGGATAGTGTTGGCAGAAAACACAAAAGGAAGCAACAGACAAACTATTAGGTTGGTGCAAAAATAATGACGTAATAATGTCGTTTTTTGACGTTAAAAATACGTCAAAAAACGACATTATTACGTCATTATTATGTCATTATTTTTGCACCAACCTAATATAAAATATCTGTAGCAATATGAGAACTGAGAATATTGCAGATATTGGAAGAAGATAAAACGGCCCTGAATGGTTTGAAACAGTGAAAAGAAAAATATAAATTCCCAAGGGCTACAGAATTTCATTCACTCACGTCTTTGATTACTGGGCGAATTTCGAGATTTGAAGCAATATGTATTTTACAAAACAGCTGAGAGTGTCAAAATTTGAGAATTCTTAAAACTACACTGCTAGGGGAAGAATAAATAAACGGTGAATACATGCGTTTCGGAAAATCTGGTACCCTATACTACATTTGGGCCGAAACTGAGAGCCCTGTGAATTAAGATCGCATCCTGGGTAGTGTAGTCGTGTTGAATCCTGGCTGGTGGCGACATTTGATAGAATCCCTATTCCTTTACGTACACAGTCATCAGAAGCCAGTGTTTGGAACCAGAATTCGAGAGTAGTTACAAGAAGTTATCAAATCTTGTGGACTTTTTCTAGATTATATCGTATCGTAGTGGTTCCCAGTCTTATTTACTTTGCTCGGCAGGTATATAGAGATTTATCTTAATCATCGGTCAAAATATTGTGATAGCTGTTATTAGGTTGGTGCAAAAATAATGACGTAATAATGTCGTTTTTTGACGTATTTTTAACGTCAAAAAACGACATTGTTACGTCATTATTTTTGCACCAACCTAATATTTCCTCTCGCAGAACAAACACAAGTGAATTTTGCTGACATCAAATTAAAGTTAGTTCTTATTGTACATATGAACGGTGTGGACATACTCCTTGACATACTCCTTGATAGAAGTTATTAATGATACTCCTGTAATTCGACTAATACATTCCATATAGTCTTGTTCCTGAGATCCGGTAAAATTACCGGATACATTTTTTTCCTAGAATCTAAACAGTACAACGTGGGCTGGGGAAAAAAAAACAAAAGAAGATTGTTCACTCAACTATCACCTGTAATGAAGAAGTGACGACTTCACAACACGGAAATGACGCCCAGAAGGGATTAAACCCAAGGGACCGTGGGTCGGCCATAACAGCTGTCAGAATATAATGATTTTTTTTTTTAAACGTGTTTATTCGATTCCATTATAACATCCCTACGGTTATTTTTTTTTTCTTACTGTACACAATACAAGAAAAATCATTCTAGAAATGTATACGCCAGTCATACCCAAGTTCTTTTTTAATTCTTGCTGTACTCCAACAAATAATAAAATTATTTAAATCTGAACTAATTATTGACTAGTAGCAGTTGTATTTTTTTTAAGTATAGAAATAACAATCAACGCTTCAACAGGTACAACGTTGTTTAAGAAAGAAAAGGATGACATTTTTCTTTTTATATAAAATATTATTATTTTTATAAGGCCTCACAACAACAAAAAATGTCATATAGAAATAAAGTGTCACTGCCGACATTGAAGTTTGAACATAGATCGCCACTGCAAACACAGGCGATGCCATAATTGAAGTAAGTAGACCACATCGCTATAGAGGAAACGCATATATGGGAGATAGCATATATCTAATTGATCGCTATTCCTAGACTATCCTCTATTACTATACGCATCGTTATTTCTACTCTATCCTCTATTACTATACGGAACGCTATCCTCTACTATATTCACTATACTATTTCTCTATTCGGATCACTATAAGGATTACTGTCGAGCGAGAATTAACGAGCAGGTGCTGTTTGTACGAGTGATGTTCGAAGGAGTCTGACACGAGAATTGCTTAATAGCATACTATTACTTTCTACTACAACGAATATTACGAAAGTGACAACGAGAATTCGTTGCAATCACAAAAATGGCAAAAGATTGAGTCACAAAAAATTGAAAAAGATTGGGATATTAAATGTATTTCATTAAACAGTTATATACAACTATTATTATAACTTGAGTATGTTTATAGTGTATATTTATCAGCGCTATAATTATAAATACATATCTCCACTAACGAGTACAGAATAAAGAGAATTTTGAATTGAAAACTCGTTAGTCTTGGAAGTACACTATTTTATCTTCCAAGACAAATATTCTGCAGAAAATTTCACAACATCTACTACATTCTCATATGCTCAATTTCATATATATATATATATATATATATATATCCGAAAATTATAATATAAATATGTTTTAAATTCACTACAAAAATAGCCATTTTGTTTCAACACCTCTGCTGTCTTGTCAGGTAATGATGTTGAATATAGAATAAAGGGTTTTAATCACTATATATATATATATATATATATATATATATATATATATATATATATATATATATATAGTGACTGGCTGCTCGTAACACAGGCAAAGGCACATTGGTGTTTTTTTTTAACACAGAGAGAGTAAATATCGGCTTTAATTATTTTAGTTACAGTTTCTAAGAGAAACGCATTATCAGGTGTGAATAATTGTCTAAACAAAGCCAGTACGCCTTAACCCATGGTCACGATGATTTTTGACTTTGTGCTAGAAAGATCATCGACGGTCCCCAAATATTTCAATCTACAGAATTTAATTCGCAATTATAGGGTCAACGCTCAGTGTGATTTTCATGCACTTTCTAAACTATGCCGCACGCCGGGAAATCTCATCTACAATGTCTACTTAATAAGGTGTGTGTAATTACATGCGTGTATTTATACAGGCAGATATTATACTTCCATCTCGTCGTGAGAATAACATATAATCTTCATGTTATATGTAAGGATGTTTAAGAATATGAATTGCACATAAATCTTTACTTACAATTAGTACAAGACACTTGAAAATGTTTAAGGCATAACGTAGGAAAATCTCAGAAGTTAACACTTGCGGGATAATTCGAAGTCACTATTAGCAAAAGTAAGAAGCAAGTATACGAATGAAGAAAATGTATCAAGTAAAAGATAATTGAACTTAGAGGTGCTGTCGGAATATAGTAATTATTATTATGAACGAAATGAAATAAAACTGATGATAACCATTATCACAGAGACTCAGACTGCGAAAACAATAGTGAATATGCATTGCCTCTGATGAGGTCAAAATAAATCAACCTCAAAATTTTTCCTTAATAACAACTTCAAACAAATAAATAATAAATATTCATTTTATTTGTACGTGCGTATGTTTGAGTGTTTGTTTTCGTGTGTAATAATGTCGTAATTGATATCATTTTTTTTTATTTCAGATATGCGAAGATTAGCTTCAACAGGAAGAAAGATAGAACATCTAAAGAGAAGCAAGATATTTTGAAGTTCATGAATGAGGAACAATTTTCTTTTCAAATTTAAGATGTGTTGAACAAATATAATAGAACAATCAAAAATAAAAATGAAGCAATTGGCAAAATAAAAACTAGAAAAAGAGATTTAAGCATGGTAAAAAAAAATATTTGAGAAAACGAGTAATAAACAAAAACATGTATTGACCAGTGTAAAACATTAACCCTAACCCTGAGAACAGAATAGAGATTTGAACAATAGAACGAAATCTGTTTTAAAATAAAAGCAACTGAACTATTAAATTCAAGACAACATCCCAAACAGAATCATGTTTTGGTGAGCAACGAAGAGCATGCAAACTCTTTCTATGACGTAGTTTTAATATTGGATATAGAATAACACTGCCCTGTCATGGTGGCTGGTATAATATGAAAAATGTCATCCAGCATAATATAAAGGCTGTTCCAATAACTTTGACCGATTTTATTATGTTGGTGCAAAAGTAATGTCGTTTTCTCACATAGTAACATATGTGAGAAAACAACATCACTTTTGCACCAACCTAATAAATGTGAATAAATTTAAGCGTCTAATGATTTTTTATCTTTTGCTTTTAGATTTGGCGGTCATTTGGGCGATATTATTTTTCACACATAATTTCCATGACTTAAATGACATGATCTAATAAAGAGATAAATAAATTCTCACCAGTAATACAGATTTATCGACTGCTGACTTTAATCTGTCTTAATGAAACACCCTTTTATATAACCCGTCTTAATGACATACTTTATAAACAACAACGATAAGTAATTTTATATTTTACTAATGTTTACCCCAGAATATGTAGATGACTTGAAATGTGGTAACGTTTTTAAGATGGATTCTGAACGATGTCGTAAATTATGGACAAGACGTCTGTTGAATTTTAAAGATCACAAAAGAATTATAATTTCCTTTACAGAGTATATATGTGCCGTATAACACTCTTTTAAAATCCTGAAAATTACTTACATTGCAAAAGTATGTTTGCAATACACCAAATAATTGGAAATGCTAAGACACTCTCCATATAGTAATCGAATCAATTACATTGAAAGCGTTATTAAAATATCGGTGTATAAGAATGGCAAACACTATCCAATCAATAATCTGTAGAAATCAATTAAATGGCTATAAATAATTAAATAAGTCAAAATAACTGATATATTAAGAAGCTTGAAAGATGAAGAAGAAATTAAGTTTAGAATACTAATCAACCCATAACGCATCTCAGATAATAATATATTCAACTGTATGTACTATTGTAACAATACATTGTTAAACGAAGTTTAAAACTTACCTGATACATAAAACATTGTCAAATTAATTTTGCTTTATACGGATTTTACCATTTTGTACGCATCTAAGAAAAAAAAAAGATATGTATGTTCTTATATATATATATATATATATATATATATATATATATATATATATATATATATATATGATTTCAGATAAGGATAAGGATTTTACAAAAGAACCTGTCTTAACGGCATAAAAATGGCAGCGATTCAATTTACATTAAATAAAAATTTAGGTGGGCAGTTACCAAACACATTTTTTTTTTTATTACATTGAGCACTCTTTTTTTTTTCAGTGTGAAATCTTAGGCATATTCTTTTGGGAGTTTCTTATCCATAACTCTAATTGTAAATGTTCTGGCGTGGGTATCTTTCGTGGCCCTGTGTGTAAAACACCTTATTTGCTTGAAGTTCTCAACTCCGAAACAGGGGTAATATTGTTCTCTGTGACATTAAGCAATTTTGTCAACATTTTTGTGGAAAAATTTATTTATTTTGGTTTTCGGGCACTTCGATCTTGGCCGATTAGGTTACACTAGCAATAGCGAGTTTGATTGCCCCACCATCTTGAACTCGCCTGTTGGTATAAGTGTTCCTATTTTACGAAATTCAGCTGGCGAGCGCCTGTTGATTGCGCGAAATTGCATGAGCCCGGAAGACATTGTCAGTCACTCCCACCTGGAATGTGTGTGCGTATATATATATATATATATATATTATATATATATATATATATATATATATATATATATATGTGTGTGTGTGTGTGTGTGTGTGTGTGTGTGTATGTGTGTGTGTATGTGTGTGTGTGCGAGTGCGCGCGTGTGTGAGAGAGAGAGAGAGATACAATAATATACATACAAGGACTTATACTTTTACGTCAGGTACTGAATACAGACTGACTGACATCGAGATATTATAAAATTTGCGTTATAAATTAATCGAGTTTGATAATATGGGATTCTATATGTGTATAGATATATAAAAATGTTATCAGTGATTAGTTCTTTGAATATTAATACTTTTAAATATATTTTAATCGGGGTCAATGAGTTTGAGCAGATGTTTGGCTTTAGGTTTTCATATAGCTATAAATTCGTTTCTCGTAAGTTAAGTTTAAATGTTTCTGAACGTAAGTTAAGTTTAAATGTTTCTCCAACAAACAAAATTTACGACTATCTCCCTTTCCATTTTATGGTTTACATTTCGCGATTATCTCACAGTTAATGGTTGGTTTCTTGTAGTTGTTTTTTAATGGCCAAACATACATGAAAATGTCCAGTTTGGGGTATTTTATACTGTTCAGTGTCATTATGTAGTGATAAAAACGCGACTTTTCAGCTCTTCCCGAATTTCTATTGGCTCTGTAGATTATGACTTCAGTCATGCATTGGCCATTTACTGGGCAGGTTACATTCTTACGGTAGCTGCATTGACTTTTATTAGGATTATTATTTAATTTTTTTTGTATATTTTCTTAATATATTATTGTTAAGTTGCGATACATAATTATCGATGTTTTTTGTAAGGTTATACCGTAATATTATTTTGTTGAACATCTTTTCTTAGTGTTGGAAAATGACCAAAGTGTTTGTGAATTAAATTTAGGAAAGTTCTACCAATATTACTTTTGACGTAACTCTCGTAAGGAGGGTTGAACCATATTATGTTATATTTGCGTTGTTTTAGCTTACTTTTATCGTTATTTTTTTTTTAATTTCTACATACTCTTCCTCATAATGCTTGATGAATTCTAGCGCTTTAGCGTATATAGATATATTATCGTTAATTATTTCTTTGTCCTAGAGATCGTCTATACATATTCACTAATATATATATATATATATATATATATATATATATATATATATATATATATATATATATATATATAACAAAATGGACAAAGTCCGACAATTTATTTATTAAAGACATTTTTATGTTTAACGTTCTTTTTATAGATACAAGTATTTAAGTAAATGCTATGTTTAAACAGTATTAAATAACATTTACCGGCCTGAATGTCCGAGAAATTTTCATAGAAAATATTCGTCCTTGGACAGGATTCGAACCTGCATCCTATACGGAACCGTAGCGGCCACCAAGGATCGCTCGGTAGGCAAGGTCGAATTTACTGTCATTTGTTTACATTCGATACAGCATGAGCAGTTATGAATGTACGAGATTCATGGAAGATTGAAGTTTAAAAACAGTAAATTCGAAACATAAAACATAAAAATGTCTTTAATATATATATATATATATATATATATATATATATATACACACACAGAGTGAGAGAATATTAGGAACTTATAGAATTTCAGGAAAACGCCGATTACGCTACGGTGGTTTCAACTTTCCGGGATCTTCAGGCGATTTCCATCAATAGATTTCACAACGCATGATATATTAAAAATAAAAATAATTGTGAACGCTATACATTTAAAAAAAATTAAATAAAAAGGATTAAACGCATGACATGAGATGTGGAAGAAGGTGGCCGGGAGTAGGAGGTGGGGAAAATGATGTGTATTGGAAATGTATAGATGAGGGATTAAATGAAATAGACATACGTTCTTTTTATCACACTCGAAATGAACACAAAAGAACTGTGAAATACGTATACAAGGGACCATATATATATATATATATATATATATATATATATATATATATATATATATATATATATATATATATATATATTGGTTTGCTGCTAGAAAGGCATAGAAGGCAAGCAGACTTTGCAGCAATTTGGTCAATATCGGAGATACCGATACAGCGTTAATAGAATTAATACGAATTCATTTTTTCAATTAACAGAACACTAATTCCATCACGCTGTCTTCTCTTTTGAGCGGAGTCGGACTATCCTAAACTTTTTTCTTATTATATATATATATATATATATATATATATATATATATATATGATAGCGAATTAAAGTTTAAATTTCGTGCCTTGATTTTCGGATATTGAAATCAAGTAAGCTGATGAAATTTCCGAAAGTTGATGAATAATTTGCGGGGAGTATTTCTGGTATTAAAACTTAATTTTACACTTTCATACTGTTTCGACACCACTTTTAGGGTCAACTATTTGTAGTTCAGACTCTAACAGGTGCTACATATATAGGAGTAGACATCGAGATGAAAATCCAGTGGCGATAGTCAGTTTCATATATGTATGCATTCGTCCTGGACTGAGTTTGCATTCTAGAATGAAACAGACTGAGTGTCTCTATTCATATATATATATATATATATATATATATATATATATATATATATATATATATATATATATATTAGGTTGGTGCAAAAATAATGAGGTAATAATGACGTAATAATGTCGTTTTTTGACGTATTTTTAACGTCAAAAAACGACATTATTACGCCATTATTTTTGCACCAACGTAATATAAATACACACACACATACACACAGAGAGTCGCGCGCGCACACATACATGCAGAACCAGACCATCATACACATACATATGTTTGTGTGTGCGTGGGTGCGTGTGTATGTGCGCATATCAAAAACCTTTCTTTGTTGATGTTTTCATTATTTTTATTCGATGTAGACCATTAAAAATATACATTTCAATTTGGAATATATGGAGACACATAAGCAAAAAAAAAATGACTTCCACTGTCAGGACGGCGGGATCATCGGCATCTACAAAAGAAACAGCGCATTAATCCACAACTTTTCAATTCGTATGTTCTATAAAAAGGAAATATATAAATATTAACAAATTTCCATGCGTATTCTTCTGCGGTCCATTCTTGCCCTCTCCACAAAATCTTTGGCTTTAATTCAGTCTATTCGCATATCTTGTGGCGTATAGGTTGCGCTCGCCATCCATGAAACACTGTACCCTTGGAAAAGAGCAGAGAATGTTATAAATTGGCGCATGATCACCTTGATTTCAGAATTCATTTGATATGACAAAGCCGGAATGAAGATATATATCATCGTTTAATGTATAATCACATACATTTCAGCACAACACAGGATGATAGATTATATCTCTACCATCTTAGAAGACAAGGATATGAATCATACATTAAAAGTGTGTTTGTATTGAACAATGACGAGAATTCGCATACACCAGAATTCCCTGACTTGAATTACACTGAAAATTTATTGCACAATTTGATGAATCTTATTCATGAGAAATATCGCAATCTTCGTAAAGATCTGAAATGTGATTGTACAGCAGAATGAGTTCTAATCCTTTTACAATATTATGAAGATTTCTCTTACTGTGAATCTCTGGGCAGGAGTTACGAAAGAATTATCTACATTCTAATATTAATGTTGTGGAATTTATGTATGTGAGAACGTTTTTCCAAATCTATTTTCTTAATCATTTATAGCTCTTAAATGAAAACATCTTCTTTCGTATTTGCAACTATTTTATTTCAGATGTCTACTAACTAAACAAATATGAATTCTAAATACACAACATAGATGTTATATACGATTTAACAACGAATAAAAGCCACAATGAGATATTTATATAATATATTTATATTATTGTATTAATCCCTAACAAACAGTTTGAACAGAGCAATTCTAACTTACAGAAGAAAACAAAAGTAATAATGATGAAGCTAGAGTTAGTTAATAAAATAAAGTGTAACTTCATTTTTTTAAATGCCAGTATATTGTGTCATAATAAATCAATCACATTTGTAAAGGTAATATTCACTATATTTAATTTAATTTAGAATTAACATCAGTTCATATTCATTTTATTTACCATGTCCAATCAAATTTAAGATTTCATTAGAAATCGACGAGTTGGCGCGGATAATGCGAAATGGAATCAATCACATATTATCGTAGGGACTGAAAGTTGCTACATACAATATGGTAATAAATTTAAACAGTCTGAGAGAATTTTTAAAATACGAATTAATCAGTATAGTTATTTAATTGGAGCTGTGCAAGTGATATATTTTTTGATCATGAGATCACAAAATAATCACAAAAAACAACAAATATATGAAGTAAAATAAAATAAAAAATACACTGAAAATTTATTATCGGCTAAAAGTTGAATTAATCGGCGAAACCAAATTACCAGATATGGTCTATCTAAACTAATTACAAGCTGTAATATTTCAAGCTTAACATTTATATCCAAATCATTGGAAAATATACAATTAAAATAATCAGCTCAATCTGTTGCTGCAGGAAGTACATGACACCTTCCAACTTTTTTTATATTTACAAAACTCAGTCTAGACCCCAAAATAGGTTATTACTGTCATATCTGTCTTAGAGCTGTTCGGTTTTCACTTTCTTGACGTTCAAAATCGATTATGTGATTTTACGTTGTAAAACTCTCTGCTCTATTGTTATTTCCATGGAAAATATTTCAGAAGAGTTCCATTCTATTTTTTCTACTAGTTCAGACATCTAGCAAACGAACTATTGCACGGGGACGAACCAACTTCATTTTCAAAGGTAAGAAGACATTTCCACTCTGCTTTCTGCCAGTTGTTGGAACAGACTACGGTGTAGACATTTTCTTGAACAAAACGATCTTAACTTCTTCGATTTACTTGTCGTTTTTTTTTTTGTTTTTGTTTTTGTTGTTGTTGTTTGAGTAGATAGGTTCGACATTCGTACGGTTAATACATCTCCCCAGTTTCGTTTTTTTTTTTCATCAATAGTGTGTATCCCTTGTTTCCTATTTAGAATTACGATTCCTGTTCTTCTAAAACCTACTTCAAATCTATACTTCTATTAGGTTGATGCAAAAATAATGTCGTTTTCTCACATAGTAACATATGTGAGAAAACGATATTATTTTTGCACCAACCTAATAACAACCCCGCATAAACTCGGAAATTGTATTTAATATATATATATATATATATATATATATATATATATATATATATATATATATATATATGTTTTAAATCTTAACAGAAATAGATACGTTTGCCTATCGAACTGTTCACACTCATCAGCGGTCTTTTCAACATGAATAGAGGTTTATGCTTTTTTCCTGTTTAAAATTGGGTTTGCAGATCTTTTATTTTATTTTTTATCTTCTTTCACTATCAGTATTCCCTGGAATCTTAGTGGCACTATCACCTTGCTGAGAGGAATTGATTAAAAATATATAAATCTCATACGCAGCGATGCTAGTCTATGCCACCTTTTTTTTCGTTCATATCCCACATCAAATTTCTCATTTGCATTTTAACACAATCCTTTAGCTTGAGTCTTCAGAAGCCCCCCTGATAGAATCTAAAGAGTTCTATTTTATGTATAATTATAAAAAAATAAGTATTTAAGATTCATAAAAGTTAAAATAAGTTCCTCCATATTTCGATATTTACATATTTTAGTTAAACAACCAGATTACGCTAAAAAATTTTATAGTGTTTATATGCATAGAACATAAAACTTCCCTTTCTGTTGATTATATGACTTGTTTTTACACAAAAATGTCAGCAGAAAAAAAAATAATGGTTTAAAACAGATGTGGGAAAACGTATTTTGACGTTTATTTCCTTTTCATTTGTTTTCTATAAATCTTCGATTTCTCAGTTTATAATTTAAGACAGCACATCACTGATTCGTTTCGTTTACAGTTTTTTGTCTTTCCCAATTGAATTATTTTTGCCTTCAAATCTGACACATATGACCTGCTACTTCTCATATGTATGTAGAGAATTTTGAAAATCCAAAGAGCTGCAGCGTCATCGGCCCTGATCTGGCATCTGGGTTTCACTCTCTTCTCCACAACCGTAACGTAGCTTAACTCTAGCTTTTCTCTAAACATTTTAACGTCAATCCTCTAAGGAGCTTTCATTTTTGGTACATCGACTTCACAAATGACAGTTTGGTATCACCGCATTATTTTTAAACTGATAAATGTAACTGTAAGCACTATACTAATAGTGTTGTCTTTTTCACTAGAAATTCCATCCCATGTGACTGTCTTTCGGTTTCTTGTTTTATTGGCAACTAAGACATCAAAATTTGAAATCCAATATTAATCATCATCTCATGTGTCCTTGAATGCTGGTTCTGTAACGTGTTCCTCACTTCCATGTGGGCTTGCGACAATATCACTTTGAAATCCCGGTTCCTGTGCGATCAGCGAAGTTAAGCAACGTCGAACATGGTTACTACTTAGACGATTGTTCACTTTTGAATACTAGCTGCTCTAAGTTTGGATGTGTGAGTAGTACAATGGATAATCGCCCGGAATTGTTAATTCGAATTAATTATATTCACTAACACGTAAATACCATTGGAAATGGCATGAATCTTCCTATTCTATTCACAGCTATGTTTTTATTAGTAAAACTGTTATTGATAAATTATTATTATACCGCCAAAAAATAAAATCCCACAATCTAAAAATATTATCTGGTTTCAAATATCCAGTAAATAAATTAATCTTCTCACTTTCACTCACGATCATTAAATATTTTCCCATTAGTGGCTTTATCGCCTTTCTTGGAGGAAACTGTCAAAAAACATATTTTTATTAAAAATCGTATGTTCTCTTCTAGTCTCTACTCTCTTTCTGCTGATTCTCATATTTAGAAAAAAACATTCGGGAAAGACAAAAAGTATTGCATATCATCCATAATATTCGTAAGTATCCTCAGGTCAGTTACTCAGTACTTACATGGATAAAGATTTTTGGCATATGAGATCTCATTTGTCTCCGTCACATGAGAGTACATCATTAATATAGGCCGTGAGTTCATAGTCATTTTGATGGTCTTGTTTTTTCTATTTTCCCTGAAGGTCGAATTCAACTTGTGTAGACTTAGATCTTATACCGCTTGCATTATTGTAGGAGATGTTGAATCTGGGATCCACTTTTGTTTTTCTCGGATTGGGTCTCTATCATCGACTTGAATTGGTAGATGTAATAGATGTATTGATGTATAAATGTATTGAGATTTTTGAACATGCGAAGCCGCGGTACCGAAAAAGGCCCACCCACAGGTAGTACGTGAATCAATCTGTTGGATAGAATTGATCGTAAATACAACCGAAACTGTAGTCTTCGTCAGGGAAACGAGATGATCAATGGGGAGTAATTATTCAGTGAAGATCCCATTCACTTAATGGCAATACAATAGCGTATAGTAAAAGATTATAAATCTGCTGATGAGTTATCATCTTCATGAACTAGCTTGCGTTTTGAATCCCAGACTATCATGCAGACAACACTAAAGCAGTTTACTATTTTTTATGTATTTGTTTTCTTCTGCTAATTGTGAAAAGGAAAACGTATAAATCTTTAAAAATATCGACCTGACAGTATGGATATTGGAATGAATTCGACATACTAATACCGGCCCCAAGACTACATCCGGTAGCAAGGCTTCTGTTTGGACGATTAGATGTTATGAAGAGTGTGGAACCACCTCTTACTGTTATTCCCATGCCCACCCTGACCATTTAGGTTCCATCTTTCACTATGGAAGTATAAAAATACATTTTATAGTAAATACCAATGTTACGTTTATATATATATATATATATATATATATATATATATATATATATATATATATATATATATATATATATATATAAAAGGGACCAAGATTTATAATAAATTGTTCAACAATACATATTTATGGTAAAATGATCAACAGTACATTTTATAGTAGAATTAACACCAATACAATTTATTACAAAATTAGCAACATTTTATTTGTAGTTAAAGGTATACAAGTGTGTTCAATATATATTTAGTTGATGCCATAGAATTGTGTTCAAAATATTTAGATTCGACATTAATTGACCCATTTAAATGCCGCTAAACACAACAAACTAAATCAGCCGACTGGTCTCCAAAATATAAACTAATGGGAAATGAATACGAAAAATAGCATTTTTTAATCAAGAGCTGCTTGTCGCTTTAATAGTTACAACCCCGGGGAAAATAATTCTCCTCTGCTATTCTAATCCCAGCATGAAGAGTTTACTTGAACGGCTAATCTGGCCACGCATATTTAGATTTTTGAGAAGTATTTTACTTTAAGAAATTTACTAATTCTTACTTCTCTGTCATTATTTAATCATTTCTTTCTACTAACAGAAAACAAATAATTCTTTACAGATTTCGAATTTAGCAGTTTAGTTATGGAAGAAATTTTTTACTATATTTATTTTTTTTTATAATATTTATAATATATTTCTTCTTCTTCCTTAAAGAAAAACCTTCAACAAAGTCTGTATATATGAGGTATTTTAACTATTTATATTATTTATATTGTTCGAACTGTTCTTTACTGTTATATTCACGACGTTTCAGTAGTTGTACGCCTTCTTCAGACGATATTTGTTGGAATTTAGAACCGAACACTTTATTTAGTTCCACGGAGGTAATTTGTTTTAACACCATGTACCATGATATTGGGTATTCCATTTATAGTTAATTCCCCTTGATGGCAATGTTTTAGTTATCTCCGCTGCGGCCAGGTATTCCGATCACATTTGTGTCATCAATTTCTGGACCAATCAGCCAACGCTTTTATCCACTGGTCCATCAAGAAGAAGAAGGCCGAAGCGTACAACAGTTGAAACGCCGTGAATGTAAGAGTAAATAGGAGGACAACAGTCAGAACGATGTAAATAGTTCAGCAAAATATTTGAAGATTTTATGTATTTTCAGGTTTTCGTTTAGATAGTAGGTTACGATATTTTAAATTTAAATTTTAACCATCCATAATATGCTTTTGTTGCTCACAAGCAGACTTGGATGATTCTAGCCAAAGAATTCGATATAATTGCGATCTGTTATTTTATAAAATTTAATCTCATTGTTTTTTTTTTTAATTTTGCCTTCTCTTATAACAAATATTGCGATGATAAAGCCATTCTAATACAGGGGCTCGTTGATATAGCTTATAAAGAGATCCCTTGGGTATATTGTAGAGGGACGGTGGAATAATATGTCTCTGATTGAGGAATCGGAGAGCAGAGTTCGAATTCTAAACGATATCGTTACATTCACTTAGGTTCAAATACAATTGGGAAATTTAATAATCCATATATCCCATCCATAATTTATGTCTATATAATTGGACAGGGTGGATCTTATATCCTTGGCTGGCTACCTGCGTAGGAGTACAAGAACACTGAATTCAAATGCTCAACCTGTGGGTTAAATATTCTCACCAACCTGCAATTGATTAGGCGTATTGAATAGGCTGCTCCCCGGGAATCATTGTCAATCAGGAAGGCGTTCTTTTAACAGAAATGGGATGGCCGTCGATTTGTGTAATATCTTGGATAAAATATGCACGCCTCTTAAATTCATAATGCATATGACAGGTTAAATAACTCATTCTATCGTAGATGAAGTGATAATAAATATGATCAACTGTACCTCCTAATTCTTATGTCTTATTATATTATAATATAAAACTTTAAATCTTTTTTTTTCTCTCTCTATCGACTTTGTCATCGTGGTGTATACATAAAATACTTCCGACGCATTTGTTACCAAGAGAATAACACTTTCATGATGCATATCTAGTTACGCATGTTTAATGAATTTGAACTTTGCAGAAAATGCGATATTTTCATTGCCGTCATTTTTTTCATTTAGTATTCAAAAAGCCAGAGTAAAATCAATTATATTTGACAGTCTGTTATATTATTTCTTAGAGCAAGTTGTTCTTCTAGGGATACAATTTCATGTAGTTTGCCCACATAAAATTTAAATGGTTTTATTTAGCTTTTAGCTCCATAGTCAATTGCCCGAAATAGAATAAGGCATTTATCGATGAAAACTTTGAATGATGGAGTGTAAATTACAATGAATTGTGAAATTAGAGATTCTAGCCATACATATGGAAACACTCCCTTCCTTCTGTGATCGTTCTGCTATCGTCAAATTTTAGTGAATAGATTGAAGTCTATTTACGAGCAAGGTATCTTTGGAAAGAGGCCGTACTGTTTCTCATCATTTCACAATTCACTTTAGAAACGAATAACAAGAATAGAAACAAATATTAAAGGCTTTTAGCTCCATCAAATATATTGCACTCTATTAAACATTTCGTGTGGTACTTTCAATAGCTGTATGTTTGTTTGTAAAATACAAAATCATAGGCAACATCTCTTTCAGAAAAAAAAATTACAAACAATATGCTTTGCATTCAGTTCGTAATTTTGGACCACATCTCATATCGAAATTGTTCTATTACAAGAAAGAGAAGTTGGAATTGAAGAGACTTTGAAATTAGAATTCAATGTCCATAGAAATGTTCTCAGGAAATCAGTTTCGAGAACTTCGAAAATATGTCAATTCACAAGAAATACAAATCTGTTAGTTTGAGGAAACAGTATAAAAAACAATTTAGACATTGGGATCTTCAATATGTTAACAGCTGGTAACGTGGTAAGGTCATTAGTTAATACAAGGATAAACAAAAGGAAGGAGCATAGCGATAACTAAAAACGTAAAGAAACCTTCTAATAGATCAATATATCAAGAATCACTGTTCAAGATGTTCCAGTATACAGAATATTCTTAAAAGTCAATTTCTTGCTGCGGAATTAGAAACTCATGTATAAACTCATTAGAAACTAAATTAAAATCTACCCCGGTGGAAGAAAAAGAGGGTTCAGTTCGAAAGTCTATGTATGGGCAAATTGTGAGCCCTCAGACAGAAACAATTCATTGTAAAATTAGAGAAGTGCCTCAATGCATAAATATATATATATATATATATATATATATATATATATATATATATATATATATATATATATATATATGTGTGTGTGTGTGTGTGTGTGTGTGTGTGAGTGAGAGAGAGAGAGAGAGAGAGAGAGAGAGAGAGAATTGACCAATACATTTTATTTGTGGTTGAAAGTGTGCAGTTGCGTTCAATATATATTTGGTTGACGCCATGAAATTTTGTCCAAAATGTTTCGATTTTGGCAACAAATCAAAAAGAGTTTGATGCTAAGCTAAACAAAATCGACAAGAAACGTACACGGAAAGTAACCAGAAATCTGGGTTTGAAATATCAAATTGAGCAGAGGCAATGATATAATATCCATTGCGCCTGCTACCCAGAATTTAATTAATTCCAAGCAATAAAGAAGAGTATCTGTTTAGACAATGTTATTTGTAAAATCAGGGGCAAATTTAGAAAGTATTATTTGTAAAATCAGGGGCAAACTTGTCTCGCTAGATCCTTTACGACTGAGTTGAAGTTCGATATTAATTTAGTGTCTGATACTCTCTTGTGCCACATCTAAGCTATGACTGGAAAATCATTATTATTTGTAAAATCTGCTAGAACACGAATAAATAATTAAAAAGATGTTGAAACTTATCCCTGCTTGATCTTCTAGAGTTTAGCAATAGATACTTCAGTTTATTTACACTATTTACATCGTTCAGACACTTGCACTTATTTTTATTATCACATTCACAACGTTTCGGCCGTTGTACGCTCCGACCTTCTTCAGGTTATATACATTGGAAGTTTGAGCATAACGCGATATTTATCTCACGGGGTTAACCACACGAATCATGCTTTATTGGAATATCTCAGTTCCAGTTAATTCCCTTTAGTAACTGTACTCTCCAATTTTTGTTCTTTCTGCTGTGGCCAAGTTTTGAACTCAGAACTCTTTGTGTCAATTCATTTTTTGTATTAGGTTGGTGCAAAAATAATGACGCAATAATGTCGTTTTTTAACGTATTTTTAACGTCAAAAAACGACATTATTATTGCACCAACCTAATATACAACCAACGCTTTTATCCACTGAGTCATGCGCACTACACCCGTGGACCAAATAAAGACTTCATTTCGAAATTCCAATGTACATCACCTGAAGAAGGCTAGAGCGTACAACAGCAGAAGCGTCGTGAATATGGTAATAAAGATTTGCCATTCTGAGTTACAATACTTCATCTCAGAAATATAAACAGTTATGATTATATTCATTTTCTTTTCAAATTACCAGTCATGGTTTACGATCTAATTTAGTTAATATTAAAACTATATATATTCGCTTTTTTCCCCATTATAGCCGTATTCCGTGTGTCCCTAGTTCTTCATATAAATTTTATTCCGGCCAAAATTTTTAAAACAGTACGTAATGTTTCCACTAGTAGGAAGAGAAGCAGTAGATTAATAGTTTCACAAGTTAAAACAATGACCTTTCTGCAAAGTGATATTCTAAGTTCAACTAAACTTATTTGTGGTAATTATTAAAAGGGGACATTTGTAATATGCGGGTACATTTTTCCCCGAGCTTATTACGAGTACCACATTTATGAATTGTACTTTAATGAAACCACACTGTTTGCTGCATATAGAAGGAAATGCAAACCCCAATTATTAGAACCCCTCTACGTTTATTAAGTACCCCTGAGACTTTATTCAGTTAATTTTGAAAAGTGTACATAGGTAAGAGGATATCTCCTGTTTTGCAACTGTTCCAAACGACTATGACTACTATTACCATTATTGTTGTTATTATTATTATTATTAGCAGCAGTACTAGTATTAGTAGTATGGTCTGAGAAAATAGAAAATAAGTGGCCATTAAAAGTTTAGGTGTGAAAATGTCAGATAATAATAGCAAGGCCTGAGACAGAAGATGATGAAGAGAGGCGACATTTAATTAGTGCTAAAATAGAGTCCGCTTTGTTTTGTTTTGTTTTTTAAAAGAAATATTTAAGAAGATTTAGTTGTTGTCAGTGCAGGCTTTTTTGTGTTGGAGACGGATGAGATTAACGCAATGTCTGAAAACATTTCGTGATATTAAAACGGAATTGAATAAAGTGCGTTTTAAAAAAAGAAAGAACTGTATAATCTCCGGTCTTGACGAAGTTAGAGCAACTAAACACCGATTGAGAATTTTAAAAGAAAATAAATAAAATATAGAGATGTGTTTCATTTTTAGATTTTTTTTTGTTGTTTTGTTTTCGTTCGCTGTACTCTACGCACTATTTCTTGCACAGTCAAACGTAAATCTAAAATGTGCAGAAACATTAATGCAATCGTCTATTTAAGGTGGTATTTTCTGGCATCTTACAACAATCTTATGAATGATTTAAGTATTGATTCATGCCTGCGACAATATCGAAGTTTTCTCCCTCATTTTCATTTTTTTTTCATTTTTCATTTCAATAGGGTTTCTAATTTCTATATCAAAATTTTGCTTGCTATTATTTCGTTTTTTCTATTGTCAAAAGATTTAAAATTAAATTCTTTTCAACCGTTTCCTATTTTAACTTATTTAACTTTATTTCTTGTTCCTTGTTTCTTTCCTCAGTCATTTATCTTCTAGTATTTGCCATTTTCTACATTTATCACCAGTCTTCATCAGTTTTCGTTTTTAATCTTCTTTTCCTCCTTACCTCTTTACACATTTCTTAATTTATGTCTTACCTCCTCCTCTTCTCATAAACCGCCGTATTCTTTCTCTTTTCGTAATTACTTTGTTCTTATATTCCTGCGAGGTTCCTTATGGCCGTCTTTTGCTATTTATTCGTTGATTACTCTTCTTCTTCTTCTTCTTCTTCTTCTTCTTCTTCTCTTCCTCCTCCTCCACTACTAGTGCTGCTTCTGCCTCTTTTTCCTTCTTCTCCTCCTCCTCCTCCACCACCACTCCGACTACTTATCCTTCTTATCATTGTACGCTCCTCCTCGTCTTCATCCTCAACCTTCTTCTCCCCTCATCCTTCTTCTCCCCTCCTCCTCCTCCTCCTTCTTCTTAACCATCTCCTCCTTTTTTATCTCCGCCTCCTTCACATAATACCCTTTCTTCTTTTTCTTCTTCTTCTCCACTACTGGTGCTGCTTCTGCCTCCTTTTCCACATTCCCCTCCTCCTCCTCCACTACGACTCCTACTTCTTATCCTTCTTATCATTGTACACTCCTCCTCTTCTTCCTCTTCATCCTCAGCCTTCTTCTCACCCTCGTCCTTCTTCTTCTTAACCATCCTCTCCTTCTTTATCTCCGCCTCCTTCACATAATACCCTTTCTTCTTCTTCTTCTTCTTCTTCTTCTTCTTCTTCTTCTTCTTCTTCTTCTTCTTCTTCTTCTTCTTCTTCTTCTTCTTCGTGCATTGTTATATCAAGAAATGGGCGATCATGTCTCTCCAAAACTTATATATTTCGTAGCCCTGATCTTATTGTGACTTTTTACCATCATTCTCAATTTTTCTTTTTGTGATGCATTCATAACATTTGCTTATTCATTCCCTTCTTCATTTCTTCTCGTTTTATTTTTGCTGCTTTTCTGTGTTGTACTCTTTTTTTCTAATTGTTTAAGTATTTTATATTATTTTTACTCGTTTTCATTGGTTAATATTTTTTCTGTTCAAGTCTCATTTAATTTTTATTCAGTTTATTTATCTTACCACAAATTTCTTCATTACTCTTCTTTCTTTTATGTTTTTCTTCTTATGATCTCATACTCCCTTTTCAGTTTTTTTTTTATTCAGTCTTAATCTATTGCATCCACTTTCTCCTGCACTGATGCAATTTTCCTGTACCTTTTCTCCTTCTTCATTATTCTGATATTTATTTCTATTTTTTCATTAAATTTCTTCGTCATTCTATCTTTCATTCTATCTTTTCTCTTTCAGCTCGACATTTTCGAACCGGTTTCTTTATTGTAGTTTTTATTTTCTCATTCCTTGAACTTTTCTTGTCATCTATCTTATTGCCATTGCTCTTTCTTTGAATGCCATTCTTCTTCCTACAATCTCGCCATTACCTCCTCTTACGCTCCCCTTCAGCTCATCTCTGTGGGTAAATGTTTCTACATAGTTTTTTTTCATCTCTGTGTCTTTCGTTTAAGCTAAAACTTTTCTATATTTCATTTAGCATTTTATTCTAGTCTAATTCGTTTTTCTTTGCAGACTGTTCTAGCCACTTTACATTTACATCTAATGGAATCCCATGTTGCTTGCTTCGGCAAACAAAACACAATAATCTATCTTTCATACTCGCCCAAAAGCGAAAGAATGCGACTAATTCTTGGAAAAGTACTTCTTTTATTCCTCCCAAGGTGCAGAAAAACAGAGATGATTCTCAGCCGTCTGATATTTCCAAGTGACACAAGTTGGTTTCGCCAAGACTTTATTAATATCATTGTCCACAGCCTGTTCTTTTGGAATTTTAGACCATTGTATTTGTGTTTGAATATATTTGCTCTGTCTGATTGTATCATGCATCTATTCATTTTTTTCCCGGATGTAGAAGTCTGAGGACATTGAAGTTGATTGGCGATGTTTGAAGTAAACTCAAACTCTGTGAGGTTTTTATATTCTTTAGCAGATTTTTCTCTCCTATTTCTTATTCTTTTTTATGGAATCAATACCCGGACTTTTGTCTATAAACATCCAGTCGGAAATTCCCAAATGATTTTTCTGTCCAGTATTTATAATAGAAATGAGAACACGCCGGAAGCAGAGATGATATAAAAACTTGAATGCCTGACTTGTTTATTTATTTTATAAAACACTTATTTAGGATGTCTAGGTTATAATTAGATTTGTAAGCAGAATATTGTTTCCTTTCGTAAAGTGGTCAAAGTTTGCGTTGTGTCTAACATAAGGATGGAAAATTATTTATTCAGTTGCCTACGTGATAACTACCAAGGGTAAGATTTAATATGGGCTTCACAAGTGTATACATGTGTAGAGACGCAATTGAACTGACGCCTTTAATCTTTTCCATTTTGTCTGTGTTTATTTCTGAAAATGACGCTGCCTTGTAGATCGCTTTGCACCTAACACATTCTCAACACTTCTTTGTCACTAACGGTAACTGATGAAGCAAATAGACGTTGAAAGAAATTAATTTACAATAAATTTACATTGAAAACTTTAATCATTATTAACTGTTCGAAAATCTGTCAAAAAAGATATATACGTAATCTAGAGCGCTTAAGAATAAGAAAATATTTCTAGCCCTTGTACTTTTAGCAGAACAAAACTGAAAATGTATAAACTTATAAATGATATACCAAGCAATATTGTGAGATAGATAGATTAACTTGAATTTAAAAAGGTTTGATTATTTCTTAACAGCTATATATAGCCATATTCAAATATGATTTTGATATATCCATTCTGTTTCCCACATCAGCAATTTATTAAATGCAGAGCCAATTTCCTATTTCCCATTTTGTTTAATTAGACGATAACTCAGATTTGAAATATTCAATATATTTCAATAGCTGCTCTTCAATTTTTAAGTTGATTTTTTTTTCAACAGGACATTTCTTTTCAAAGCAACAATGCGAGCTTTGATCCTAAAATGTACTCTCGTATTTTCACTGAATTCCTTGATGACAGTTTCCGTTTGTAAACGAAACAAATCTGTTATTTAGATCTCCCTACTCTCTCTTTGTATAAACAAAAAAAAAGTTTCAATAACATGGTGAGAGAGAGAGAGAGAGAGCGAAAGAGATA
This sequence comes from Acanthosepion lycidas, assembly GCA_963932145.1. Taxonomy (NCBI): domain Eukaryota; kingdom Metazoa; phylum Mollusca; class Cephalopoda; order Sepiida; family Sepiidae; genus Acanthosepion; species Acanthosepion lycidas. Next base: position 104,786,752 of record OZ010577.1, on the reverse strand, counting down.
GAATTGGGTACTAGCAGGATTGATGACTTAAATCATATACTAATTCATTAAGATTATTTTACTCATAATCAGAGATAAATACAAGCGAATAATTTCCTCTTTCTGATGAATTTGAAAATATACCGTGTACCAAAATATTTAGCAAATAAGAAATTTACAGTAATTATGAAAATGGTTAGAATTTAAGTAATCTTTTGTTAAATATTTGTATTTTTTAAATTATAATAATAAATATAAACTGAAAAATTATACAATAAAAATATTTTATTTGGATTATGCGCGAATAAATGAAACTATTTTATACCGTTCCATATGTTATGCAAGCAACTGAAAATTACCAATTCTCACGCAATTAAGGTTAAAATTTTGAAAGTCATTAATTAGTTATTCAAATAAATCGCATATACAACTGTTCTTGAAGTCTAGGTGCAGTAACAAAAGATAAAAATGATATAATTGATATACTATCTATCCTCTGGGATGATTCAATTAACCCACTGTCAAAATAACAAGCTAAATGAAAATCTCTTATGAGATAATGGTAACTGATAATTTTGCTTTCAAAAGTCATATTTTCTTATAGAAATTACTTGCATTATGAACACGCCTCTTGACATTATTTCCTTTTTAATTCTCAGTCAGTTAGTTATGTGCCATGCGTGTTACATGCTTTCGATACCTGACTGACGAGGCAGACATTTTTCCCTCAGTAGTTTGCCATTTCTTTCTGCTGTAGGCCAGTTGCCATCAAAGGTTATAGACCGGTCTATCCTGCTATTTACCCATACCTGGATTAAGAAGAACAAGTTTCATACATTTCCCAAATATATTAACACATAAGTAAATGTAATAGATTCAACTGGAATTCGAACTCGGCTATCCGATTCCTCAATCTATTACTCCACTGTGCCTCCCTTTTAATCCTAGTTAAATTAAATAATCATTAGTTGATTTAAAGCGTCGTCTCGTTGTCTTGCATAAAAATGACTATTCATTGAATTGCTACCATCTAATGATCTAATGGTTTGCCTTTAAGAATTCAATATAGGAAGAAAAGTTCATTTTAACGACATGGTTGATCAATCTCATTACCATTGATTCTACTCAGAAAGCTATAACAGCAATTGACGGAAAAAATCCAGGGTTGGTCTATAGTTGTTCATTAACAAAACTTTCTGGGATCCCAATTTTATATATATTTTTTTTCTGTCAAGTCGACACATTTTCTCAGTTGATTTGACTTCGAAATAGGATGAAAAATTGATTCCTTAACGTTTTCGTATGCAGCATAGAGACGTTTTAGGCACGCACAGACCTATAATGTTTCAACATAGCACTTCAATGCTCTTAAGTCGGCGACTGCGCATCTCAATTTTCAATTCAGATTTTATGTGCCGCGTAAAAATCAACGACTGCTCTAGCTTACATTTATCACATCAGGCACTGTATACAACTGTCTTTGTAACAGATTTCTTTACCACATGATGAATTCAACGTTCTGTAATGTGGTTCATAATGATCATGAAAACTCTGAACAATTTTGGCATCGTCGTCAAATCTGGTAAGTCTTTTACAGCCCGTATCACATAAAAATTGGAATGATGTCCATGAAGCGATATATGCAGAATGATTGTCATTCGTTCACTTTTGCCTAGAACAAAATGTTATTTTATACAATTGGGCACGTCTGTGATTTCAAGATCGTCTGGCCCAATTGAATTTAAGTATAAATAGGAAGAAGATATTTATGAACAGGTTTTCTTGCGGTAAATTTTCGAATGCATAGTATGCGAGATTTAAAAGAAAAATAATTTAGAACCAATTCTATGACAGCAAACATGAAATCTATAATATAGGTTCCTACGTTCATAACCATTTACAATTAAAGTAACTCCCGATTTTCGACAGTATTTCTATCCTTCGAAAATGGCTTTTTAAGTATTATTAGACCAGATCATCACCCTCATGCAAGAAGAAATACATGTCATGTATGCAGCATTTATCCATTCATCAAATTACTTGCCTGTGTTTCAGGGTTCATGCCATTATTATCCTTGTCACTATGAATTCAAATAATTTATCAGAGTTAAACGTGCTGGGATTGTAGAAATTCCTCGAACGTTGACAAGATTATTGGTTATCTCATTCTTCTGCTCTGCTCTCATTTCTGGACCGATTTTTCGATACCTTAAAATTTCATCTCTGCATTAAACGAGAATATATTATCTGATGTTATGCAAAAATGCTTTAGAGGATTTATTATTACCAACAAGTATATATATATATATATATATATATATATATATATATATATATATATATATATATATCCCGATATGCAAGATGATCATCTTTTTATTCATTCTTTCGAACTAACTATCTATTAGGTTGGTGCAAAAATAATGTCGTTTTCTCACATAGTATCATATGTGAGAAAACGACATTATTTTTGCACCAACCTAATATCTGACTCAAGTTGTGTGTGTGTATATATATATATATATATATATATATATATATATATATATATATATGTTTTAATCTTAACAGAAATAGATATGTTTGCCTATCGAACTGTTCACACTCATCAGCGGTCTTTTCAACATAAATAGAGGTTTATGCATTTTTCCTGTTTAAAATTGGGTTTGCAGATCTTTTATTTTATTTTTTTATTTTCTTTCACTATCAGTATTCCCTGGAATCTTAGTGGCACTATCACCTTGCTGAGAGGAATTGATTAAAAAATATATAAATCTCATATGCAGCGATGCTAGTCCATGCCACCTTTTTTTTCATTCATATCCCACATCAAATTTCTCATTTGCATATTAACACAGTCCTTTAGCTTGAGTCTTCAGAAGCCCTCTGTTGAGTGAAGGTTAATATAAATTTTCCTGATAGAATCTAAAGAGTTCTATATTATGTATAATTATAAAAAAATAAGTATTTAAGATTCATAAATGTTTAAATAAGTTCCTCCATATGTCGATATTTACATATTTTAGTTAAACAACCAGATTACGCTAAAAATCATATATATATATATATATATATATATATATATATATATATATATATATATATATATATATATGAAAGGTGTGTGTATCTCTATCTATAAAAGGCAGGATGCGTGTATGTGTGTGTAACAGAGCACGGCCGCAATTTTCGACGGATTTGCACCAAAATTTACATGCACATGCTCCAAGTTAGCGGGAAGTCCAACTCCCATCGATAGTGGAAATGAACGAATTTTTGCGACCATTTTCTACTGGCTAGAGTGACAGCCTATAGTTGGCTGCCACGAATAGGCAGGAAGATTCTATTGGCCAGCGTGAGAGCCAAACCGCTGACTGACACCAATGTTTTGCTAGCAAGTAAGAAAAATTTAAATCTGGATGGCACTTTAATCCAATTCGCTTGCTTAAACTCAAAGTTGATTCTGATTCCGCATGTTGTTAGCATTCTTTTTCATTCGGTTTTTCCAATTACGAATCCTTTTTTGAAGCTGACCGTTTTGTGTTCATTTTGTTTAGTTCTTTTTCGTAAGAGATTTAATGTTTAGTATAGAGCTTAGAAAACATTCGCAGTGTGAGATAGGCAAGAAGTAAGGCTTGTAACAACATCAGCACGGCAAAGGGCACTATTTAAAGGCAGGGAGGGGCAAAATATTTTAAGTCAAGTGATGGTGATTGCTGTATGAGTCATACGATTTTCGTGCCATGCTGCTAGTATATATATATATATATATATATATATATATATATATATATATATATATATATATATATATATATATATATATATGTAAACAAGCTGGGTCAAATTTTATAATTTAAAGCGAGCTTTTTCTTTTTTTTTCTTTAATGACTTTTGACCGCATTCCGTTTTTTCAAAAACTTCAGTATTATCTTTATAGTATTTTCTTAAAATCTTAACTTTGAACCATGTATCAATGTTCCTATCATCATCCTCTGCATATTTTAAAAAAAAAAAAAAAAGCTATATCTTGTGCTCGACGAGTTGGGTAAGTAAATAAAGTTAAGTCGCACAACACACGTAGGTATATGTATATTTATTAAAATATCTATACACATATGTGCGTGTGTCTGTCTTTGTGCATATATATATATATATATATATATATATATATATATATATATATATATATATATATGTGTGTGTATGTGTGTGTGTCTGTCTTGGTGTGTGTATATTTATATATGTATGTGTCTGTTTATGTTTGTGTGTGTGTCTTTGTGTCTATGTTTGTATGTAAGTATCTATCTATTTTTCTTTGTATAATTTATGGGATATTATTTAAATATAATGCCCAGCTATAATATTAGATATTTAGCGATGGTGTATCTTAGAATAAAATGCCGATTGCTATCTTATACAGATTATTATTAGTTATTGCATAAATTACACTAGAATTATATAATGTGCAATAAATGATATTTAAAGAATATCCAAATTCATTTGATTTTTCACTTAGAAAGGACACAGGAACGTCCGAATTTGAGGATTTCAAATATCTTTAATCATCCTAATTTTTTTGCCTACAGATTTTATAATATTAATAATAATAATAATAATAATAATAATAATAATAATAATAATAATAAGCTAACTTTAACCGATTGTATCCACCTAATGGTATTAAGAATCAAGTGTGGTCTCCACTAGCTTGGTTACTCTCATTTTTGAGAGAGATATTTCTGTGTATTGGGACTATAAATGGACACTATAGGCGGACCCTGTATTCTCAGGTGAATACGGCTTTCTTAAAGACTACACCTGCGTACTTTTGTCATTACTCATACTATATTTACATGGTATAGGTTGATTACTGTGAATGTCATCATTTCTTTGTTTTTTCCCCTATATGTATTGGGGAGAAAAAATATGTTTACACATACAAATTTTTAATTATTTGTATTTCCAACTAATAAATGAACATATTTTTCATATATTTAACTGTACACAGTCGCATAATGATTAAATATGCAGAAAACAGAAAAAAATATGATTTAATAGAAAAAAATCTTTGGATGTATAGTTCTGCGACTGTTTAGGCACTTTCTGCGAGGATATTTGAAAGTATACTAAACTGAATATATATATATAAATAAATATATATATATATATATATATATATATATATATATATATATTAATCATTTCACCCTGTTAATGGCACTAGGGTACAGGTCATTACAGGGAGTAGAGGAGAATAAGAAGACATTAGCGTGAAAGTAGAAGAAATGAAAACGTTCCAAGAAAACAGAAAATGGCGATTGATTTATATATTTTTTTAAGTGGCAGGGAAGCAAGAAACCGGAAGTGTGTACCACTGGTAAGAAACTAGAAAAGTAAGTATCGGTTATATCTAGTTCGTTCTACGGTAAAACGGCCAATCCAGTAACAAGCTTGAATTATTGTAGTCGAGGCACAAGTCGGGAATATCTCATCAAAATAGCTGCCTTGCAAATATTTGTAGAAATGACAGAGTCTCCACGTCATGACTGAGAAACATATTGATGTCGAAATGTAATTACAGAGCCTACTTCGAATTTTGTCAAGAATCTTGAGATTTACAGCAGAAATACCAAACCAGATATGGCAGCATTATTCAATGCACGTGTGAATAGTAGATTTATAAATGTGTCATATGGATTCTGGCGATAAAAATTTTCTGGTGCGACACATGACACAAATGACCTAAAAGTAGACCTGGCAATTGACCCTGTATATTATTTCCCCTTCATGTCAGTGGAAAATGTCAGCCCATAAATGTGTCTCTCTTGAAGTCTAGCAAGGTTCTCTGTCGAGATTGAATTGAAGAAGTTTTCTTATAGATGCTTTATTTCTTGCCCCTTGTAACTACTGATTGGAAGTTCTTTTTGATAGTTTTCAGTTTTATTTGTCGTGTCTGTCGGACTGGCTACTAAGACAGGAGTAAATGGCTGTGCCGTCTTCATAAGTATTAGTTGGGAACCTATGATATCAGAGAGGTCATTGATGAAGATCGGAGAAAATATAGGTCCAAAGATTCCACCGGGATCACAGCCTTAGTAAGAAATGATCTAGAAGTGTATCCGTTCAGTTATATATTTCGTTAAGAACGAATGGATTAAGTTAAAGATTCGTCCCTTGAACCAGTAACTCTTGAGCTTGTGAGGAACACCAACCAACGAGACCCTGTCCAAAGCAATTTAGATATTGCGAACTATAGGCTGCGCGTCGAAATTCTTGTTTAAATCTTCATAGACTAATTAAATGATGGCCGCTCAGCTCAGCTTATTAAAATTTCTTATTGAAATTAAATTTTATTCAGGTATCTGCTAGTTGTTTGTCTGAAACACTTCAATCATCGAGGGCAGAAGAAACATACTTCTTCCTCATTGTTCTTTCAGTGGGAGTTTAGATGGCTTGGATGGTGGTAGTTTCCTCTTCATGCTCTTGACCGACAACCGAACACCACGGATTATTGTGTGGGTCGCCCTCGCTTCTTGTACTAGGCCTAAAATATATTTAATTCAAAGTATTCCTTCTCCAAAACCGGTAACTAACGAAGGCTGTTCTATTTATCAATAGCTGAATGAAATAAAATGGATTCCTACATTCCCCAAGGTGTAAGTAAGGGAATATAATGAAATAGATCGTAGTCCGGATCATCGTGTAAATACGAACAATCCTTTCCTTAGGTGAATAGTAGGTTATCCTCCAGTCTACATACAGTTCTGAATTCAGAGCTTTCCTTCTACTAGACCCGTTGCCAACCAAGGCAATATAACACAGTCTGTCCTATATTTAACCATACCTGGGGGAATAGAGTTGGATTCATATCTTTCCCAAGTGTATTAGCATACAAATGAATGTAATGTACTCGTCTGGAATTCGAACTCGGCTCTCCCATTCCTATCCGAACTGCTATCCATTACTTCATTGTGTGCCTCAAAATGAATTGCATTCCAAAGTCTATCAGGCTTCAACGAAAAACGAGTTTATTCCAATAAGATTTAAAATTGATTCTTTTATTGTTTTACCTGATAATAAAACAGAAGTTTAACACTTCATCAATGACATTATTCTGTTTAAAGTTATTTATTTGAGCAAATAGATTGCAAAAAACAACGATCTCTGCACTTGGGTACGTTTATATTTTATTTTATTTTTATTTCAAATATCGGCTGAAATGTAATTCTCGTCTTTCCAGAAATTAGTTTATTATATTTATCTGAGCAACTCTCCAATGATAAAGGGAAAAAAACTATTTTATAAAAAATAAGTACTTTCATTCACACAAGGCTAACAATTTCTTTCGACCTCAGCCAGATGTCTTGTAAATTAGAGTTGATCTTGGCTAGCGATAAATTCTCGTCATCGAGAAAATTGATATTTATTTGGGCCAAACAAACGCTGTCAAGTATTCCGATGTCAAATAAGCAGCCAAACATGATGTCGCTTTTATGTGAGCAATATTTCCTCTCGTTTTTCTCTGTGGGCGACTAAGTCAACATAACCACGGTTCTTGGATATGATCCAAATGTCCTCGCGTGAGTATTCACTATTTAGAACTGAAACGTAACTTTGAAAACATTATGCAAATTATGATTTAAATGCAGGTCATATATATATATATATATATATATATATATATATATATATATATATATATATATATATATATATATATATATATATATATATTAACAAACATTGCCCTCCCTCAAATTTGTGTGACGGTCAGCAAACTCGCTGAATCAATTACAATTGAATAGTGAGATCGATCCTCACATTTTCGGCCTTGTACCACATCAAACTACACTTAGAAAAAGGTGAGAAATTCATTGTGGTGCAATGGTCAGGAAGCTTGCCTCGTGAGATCAATTGGGGCTGTGTAGTGAGTTCGATCCTCATAATTCCTCCTATTTCCACATCCAAGCTACGCTTAGAAAATCAATATATATTAACAAACATACATGCTGAGACATCTTACATTTAAAACACGACAACGCAGTAATATTATTTACAAATATATCAACGTGCAAGATGCGTATTAAACTAACTGCTGAAATTTGTAAATTCCGAGAATGTTATGAGTTTTATCAGCCAATATATTTTTTCTGCCACAGTCTCATTTGATTTCCGAGCAATATTTCTATGTGTCCAACAATATGGATTTTTTTTTTCGTGGTTCTTAGTTTAAGGTAAAATTATCTGTCTTTCTAGGATCAAATAATCTACAACAGCCAAAGCATCAAAGTATTTGCGCTTCCTTGTATAATATTTTCAAACAAACACACACACACACATATATATATATATATATATATATATATATATATATATATATATGAAGAAATTTAGTCTTAAGGTGAGCTATATTTATGGGATAAAGTGCTCAATATCAGACATAGGCCGTGTGTAAATATAACAGTGAACATTGAAGTCAACACTTAGAGGCGAAAGGCTCTTACATGCTAGACGCAATCGTCAGGCCACGATCCTCTCTCTCTCTCTCTCTCCATATATATATATATATATATATATATATATATATATATATATATATATATATATATATATATATATGTATGTATGTGTGTGTGTTTGTGTGTGTGCAAGAAATGAATTAAATTCAATATTTTGTTATTTGGAATTTATTTTGTTTAAACGTTATCATTGATGGATACACATATTCGAGGAGAAGCTCTGTTTTTGTAATCAAACAGTAAGTTCTACGTGGTCGAACTTATATGCAAGTCAGGTACAACAACGGTTTCCCACAGTTAATGCAGGTTCGAATCCTGCCGCAGGAGGCATATATTTCTGACAAGATTTTTCGAATATTCATGTAGCTGTAACAGAGCTTCTACAAGAATACAAATATCCATAAAAAATGACGTTTTAAAAAAAAAATATAAATAACACACGCATACAAACACAGGTCCCGGCCCTGGGGAACAGCTGGCCGAGGCCGCGACTTCTCATTGCACTAGAGAGAAGGATCGGTGCACGCAACGAGGCCAGTGCAGCCAACGGTTGCGGGGGCTCGGGGAATTTTTGTTCCTTGCCTGGGTGTACGCGCTCGGGCTCCCCACATTAAACCGACCTTGTGTCACAACCTGACCTCGTGGGGGTTGAGTAAATATCTACACACACACACACACACACACACACACACACACATATATATATATATATATATATATATATATATATATATATATATATATATATGTGTGTGTGTGTGTGTGTGTGTGTGTGTGTGTGTGTGTGTAATAATCCGTTGCTATATAATCCAAATGAATCTTAATAATATAATATATAATACTGAAACCGATTCAGATAGAGCTCTCAGTGTTTTATTCAAACAGAGAATATGCATTACATACAATAGGAATTAATAATAAAAAAGAAAATGAAACTAGCTTAAAACAATTTTTAAAAACCAGGGAGAAACAAAGAAAACAGGAAAAGGAAGAAAGATTTAATTAAATAGGGAGAGCAAAAGGTAGAAAGAGGAAGAATTAGAGAAAGAAGATGGATGGGGAAGAAATATAGAAAGAAGTAAGTAGAGAGAGGGTAGTAATGTGTAAACATAAAAATAATATGAGGAGATAGATACATGAAAATTGACCTGATTTATATTGAAATATTCACCTCGATTTCAATCCTTGAAACTGAAGTGGAAATTTAGGGAAAATATTTTTTAATCTTATATTAACGAATTACTATTAATTCAATATTAAGAGATATAATTATTTACTCATATCAATGAGGAAACTTCCAGAATTATTCATATATTAAGATATCAAAAAACGTATAATGATTTAATTATTTTCTTTTTAGGAAACTTATCATTTAATAATCTTCATTTTAAATTAAAAAAGAATATATATAAACTGTTACCATTTACAAGGAAACAAAAGTTCAGAGATTTTTCTTTTAAAATTTTATATGAGAAACCAATAACAGAAGTATTAAATGAAAATGAAAAATCTATACTTAAAATTAGAAAAATTATGTGTTTAAGCAGTGCGTAAAAATGATTAGGGATAATATAGTCGGTTTAATTATTAAAAGAAATATAAAAATTATAATCAAAAATATTTACTGAATGATAAATTAAAAAAAGTAGCAATATAAAGAAAACAGAGATATAATAATTAAATATAAATAATACTAATGGTCTTTTGCAAGATCGGAGTGCAGACCCTTTGCTCTTGCACTTGTGTTGTTAGTTCATCTATATTGCGTGAAGTCTCTCTGAGCATCGTTCTAGACATTCCTTTATTTCAAACAGGTAGTAGCAAATTATTTGCTGACAAAATTCTGCAAGTGATATAACCATATCGTCAATTTGAATAAGAGCTTGGTTCTTTATCGTTTCGGACATAATGGCGTAAATATCAAGCGATGGCTAGGAAATCTTCCGAAAAGCTGTCACAAAATTCAGTGTTGCCAGTTTATGCAAGCTTAAAGATCAGTATTTTTCATCGATGTTCTTAAATAACTGCTTAACCATTGGATGTACTGAAAAATAATAAAGAGAGAATATGAATAATTTTTAATGCTTAATCGATTCTTCGAACCACATTTTTCCGAATTAACCATATTCAGAGTTGCTAAATGGTTTATCTTCTATATGAAATTTGAGCTTAATCCGCCAAAGAATTCTGGGGTTAAATGGTCTCTAACTCTAATTCATAGTAATTTACATATGGTATTTACTCTGTCTCATCACTAGGACGAGATGTGACACAAGGTCTATTTTTAGGTGGGGACTCCAGCGCTTACGTCCGTGACAGGAAAAAAAATTGCCCTAAGCACTCGCATCTGTCGGATGCGCTGGCCTCGGTGCTAGCACCAATCCCTCTCTCTTGGTGCAATGGGAGGGTGCGGTTCAGACAGTTTTTCCCCAGGCCTAGGCACCTCTTCAGTATTATTTTCTTCAGTTGTCTCTCTGTCCTTTAACAGAGAAACCCCTGAGCACACTCTGTCCCAAGACAGAGACGCAACGGAGAGATAAGTAAACGTGAAATTACTCAAAAAGAGTAGATATTTACTCACCCCCCCGCACCTCGAGGTCAGGTTGTGACACAAGGTTGGTTTAATGTAGAGAGCCCGAGCGCGTACACCCGGGCAAGGAACAAAAATTCCCCATGCCCCGGCAACCCTGATTAAAATATGGGCGCCCTCTTCCCAAAGACAGACGTAACTGAGAGATGATAAGTAGATTTGTACCTACTCAAAAAGAGTTAGGTGCACATTAAAACTCCATATCTGTATTATATATTATCTACATCTAGGCAATATCACAAATTCTACTAATTTGCATTTTGAATTTAAAAAAGTATACTTCATTAATTAACTGCCTTTCATTACTATTTTTTTATTCTGGAATGTTTTGATTTTAATATCCAAATAGTTCTGTTTAGGAATATTGTCATATAGAGCAGAAAATTACATTTTACATTTATTAAATAACCGCACCAAAGTAATCTATTTCGATACAAAAGGAAAAAAAAGATTTATTCCCTTTGAACCATGAAAGCAACGACAATGGCTAGTACAACATAATAATATATATTTGTAACCGCGCATAATCTGGCAACTCTGAATCTGAGCTCAATAACAATCGTTCCCTGCGCCTTTTCTAGGGCTTTTCAATGAGCTATGAATAATTGAAATCGGATCAGTGGAAAAACTCAAATACAAGCACAGACACATACACTGTATTTATATATTAGATATATAATTATTGTATTATATGGATTATTATATCCTTATTAAATACAATATTATTATATTATTAAATAATATCATTATAATTAAATAACATTTTATTAAATGATAGTAAAAATATTAAAATATATTAACAAATCATCAAAGATTATTAAATTAAATAACACTACATAAAATATAAATACCTCATTAAATAATAATATGAATATTTAAATGATATATCATTACACCAAATAGTAAAATATATAGCGATATATTACACTTGTATACAACGTATTAATAGTATATATTAATATATTAACACCAATGCACCACATATCATTACATTAAATAACACTATTATATTATTAATTATATCAAAACATGAGTAATACTATTATTTTAAAAGTACTTTATTAAGTAGGACATTTTTTTTATTCTTTAGTATTATTAAATAACTATAACTAATGTCATTATAATTACATTTTTAGTATCTTATTATAACATATTATTATAATAATATACAGTTTTTTAAAATATTATGAAATATTATATATATAATCATTATACTATACCATTATATACTATTAATATATATATATATATATATATATATATATATATATATATAGAGAGAGAGAGAGAGAGAGAGAGAGAGATACCTTCTTAACGAATAAACCCTTTAAAAAAAAAGTACCAAATGAATCAAACTATTTAAAATCCATGTATATACAAATAGGAATAAATTAAAGATAGAAATAAATAAAGAACGAAAGAAAGAAAATAATTTAGATAAAAAAAATCCATAAAAAAGAACCAAGGGAAATATAATCACTAATTAAAATATATTTATAGAGTAATAATGATAAGTAACAATTTAAATAAAAATGAGTCTAAATACAAATAAATAATAAATAAAGAAAACTTAAAAAAAAGAAAAATACGAATAATAATTATAAGACAATATCAAAGAAAATAGTGATAGTCATAATAGTAGTAATAGCGATTGGGTGAGAAAGAACACCAGATTTATAGTAATGGGCGAATAATAAAAGAAAATTGGAAGTTTATATGGAAATAAATTAGAATAGAAGTAAGAGTACTTGTGTAAAGTCATAATAGTTCACGCAGGTTCAGTAACATTCTATATCAGTTTAAATCTACTTCGGTGACATTTTGGAATTATTTCGTCCCTATATTTTGATTATCAAATTTAATCATTCTAATTTTCTACTATAGACACAAATAGAATATACCTTCAAAATTAGTAGGGGGTGAGCGAAACCTATGATTTTCCAGTCAATCTGAGGATTCAGAACTTTCTCCCTCAATTCCCAAAATGTTGTGGAATGGGCAGATTGAAGTTTTCATTTTGTCTTAGAAAAACATTGCCTTTGGGTATACAGTCGTTGTTGCCATTCACCCGCGAAAATCCTAATGTAAATATGGTGGATGATCTTTTTTCTCTTTAGCGTAAATAATTGCCTGTTATCACATTCGAGCGTGTGCATTTTCCTTATATCTTTATATCCTGATAAATTAATCTTAATTTGTGCGGTGAAATGTTCATACCAATAATCTTAATTTCTATCGTATGATATATATATATATATATATATATATATATATATATATATATATATATATATATATGTATATATATATATATATATATATATATATAGTGAAATCTAGAGCGCCAGACAAACCTACCAAGGTTTCACTTAAGCGGATCGTCAGGGAAAGCTGACTAAAGAGGTAAAGAATACTGCATACTTATTGGCGATAAACAAAAAACCAAGACCATGTGACCAAAACAACAACAAAAAAAAACAATTGGGAGGATGGGAAGAAATTTATTCGAAACGGCTTAAAAGGGATGGGGTGTTGTAGAGACGGCCAAAACGGTTAAACAATTATATAATCAGGGGGCACGGGGCCTAATCCAATAGCCAAGATCTTCTATGTCTGCATTTGTTTAAAATCTGTTTTTGAATTTAATAAATCTTTAGGTTCCTTATATAACGCTATGTCTAATTTTTCCTCCATACATAGCTTACAGAATTTTTTACCTTCTTTATATTTAGAACATCTTTTTTTTTAATATTTCCCATTTTGAGTATAGGGTCTTTGTTATTTTCCTGTCGAATTTTCCATACATAGCTAGATAAATAGTAATATGTCTGTTTTTCATTGTTAAAACTACTCGTATGATTATAATATCTTTTTTTAAATACGTCCTTAGTAGTTCCTATATACACTTTAGGGTTTATATCGTTATTGCAGTCATCTATGTCCTTGTAAATATTAGCCTGGTAAACCACGCACTCCTGTTGACATTTTCCCTGTAGGGAACAGATTTTTTTGTTCCTTCAATTACAACTAGAAGTAGTAGTGCATGGATTGTCCCTAGTCTTTTTCTTATTAAAACTGCTCATTAAAGTCGCTACGTTTGGCATACAGCAGTAACTAAGTTTGACGTTATTTTATTAAATATTTAATGTAACTTAGTTTTCCCGGGAAATTTTGTTCCAACCGGAAGGTTTTCCGAGACGAGTGTAGTTACTTATATATATATATATATATATATATATATATATATATATATATATATATATATATATATATATATATATATATATGTATAGTGAGAGAGAGAGAGAGAGAAATAGGTATAATGTATTTCTATACTTTTAAGCAAAACCTTATTATTATCGAAATAATGTCAGTACCTACAAAGAAATATAAACTCTAGTGAGCTCTATTCTTCAGAAAAATAGTGTTTTTAAGTAGCTGCGGTGGGGTATGGAGTTTGGGTTGGTGTATCGTGTCCATCACTATGTGTAGATGCTTATGTATTGCAGAAATCATTCAGTGCGCATTTTCTTAATTTTTAATAGTTTAAAAATATAATACCATTTAAATGGACGCTAAAATGTAAATTCATGCAAAAAACAGAAAATATTAGACTATTGTTACGCTTTTCAGTATGCATGTACTAAATCAGTATTCAAATAAATGTATAACCTTACTCAGGTTTTTAGGAAATATATGAAAATTATCTAAACAAAAATCTCATATGGGTGAGTCACCCATATCAAGGCAGACTACCGTTTCCTAGGAATTCTTAAGAGCAACAACAGAATACAAACCCCGTATTTACATAACCACAACGAACGCACCACTCCACCTGGTGGTTGAATCCAGACTTCCTGTGTTGTACCATCCACATACACATAGAGACTACTCTCTAACAGACAATCTATGACATATGAAGCGTTTTACTCAGTGAGACTCTGACAGTCGTGTGTAGGTCAGTTACAATATTAACCTGTCCAGCTGAATCGCTGTGTACGATAAAAGTTTTACAAGCGCTGCATCTCCTGGAGAGTAAGAAACACAATGAAATGCAGTATATGTATTTTTTTAAATCGATTGAATGATCAATTCATCTACTCGAATGGGTTCTAAATTAACGTGATCTCACACCATGTTCTTCTTAGTTGTCATCTGATTCCATGTACTTTTTTATTGTCATTTGATACCATGTTCCTCTTCATTGTGATGTGATCAAATGTTCCTCTTCGCTGTGAGCCGATATCATCTTCCTCTTTGTTGTGGAATGACCCAGTGTTCCTTTTCATACTAATCTGATACCATGTTCATTCTCGTTGTGATCTGATCCAGTGTCCGTCTTCTTTATGATATGGTACCATGTTCCTCTTTTTGATTTGATATCACGTTCCCCCTACGTTGTGATCTGATAGGACGTTCTTTGTTGTTATTTGAGATGTCGTTCCTGTTCTTTGCAGTTTGTTACGAAGTACAGCGTACTTGTATTTGGATACAATATCGTTGTCAATTGATATAATGCCCTTTGTTGTGCTGGTTTTCTAAGAGTAACTAAAACCTGGCTGAAGCATGCAGCGCCCAGTGAATATCGAATTCACTATGCAGTAGTAATTGATAAAGCGGGACAAGCTTGCTAGACATTCCACCACGTCGAAGTTCCTTTTCTTTCTATGCGAAAGTAAGTTGTGTCACCAGTACTTTGTTCTTTGTCACTTTGAATTAATAAAATAAACCCCTTGGATTTAAATTGATGCAGAGTTAATTGTAAATTGTAAATTGATAAATCGTTCTAAGTGTGAATTGAAGCAAAGTTCTACGATGTTATAATTTGTTACATTGTTCATCATCATTGTTATAAACTTTTCTTTTTTCCTTTTGAAATGATTATCGTTCAGCTTTGTTTTATCAATTAAAGTTCCTCGTCTTTGTTAATTGATAAATAATTTTTAATTTTATATGCTACAATATAGCTTGTCATTTTCGACCACGACTAAATTTTTCTTTGTTGGGAATTGACACGACATATCTTTGTTACGAATTGATAGAGCTTTCGTATTCGGTGCGCATTGATACAACGGAGGCGAATATTCTTAATTGATTCATCATTCGGCTTTGATGTGAATTGGCACAACGCTCGTCTTTCTTATAAATTGATGCATCGTTCATCTTCATTCTTCATAGATATGAATTTTCTTTCTGTTGTGAATTCTTTCAAGGCTCCTCTTTGTTATTAATCGATTAAATATTGGTATGTTATTCCTCTTGGTTGTGCACCGATAAAAAGATCCCCTTCGTTGCAAACTGATACATACTTCTTCGTTTAAATGTGATAAAACCTACTACTTTGTTATGAATAGATAAACAATTACTCTTTTTTTCGAATATGATGAAAGGATTACTATACGTTATCAATTCATACAACATTTGTCTTTGTTCTTATTCAGAACAACGTGTTAGTTGCGATATAATGTTTTCTTCCTTCTGATTTGATACAATGTTCCTCTTTGCTCTTAATTAATACGATACCTTTTATTCTTCTGATTTGATACGACATCAAATTTTAGTGAAAACTGAGACACAGTTCAAACTAGATATGAGTTCATATGTTTCAAGTTCGTTGTAAGATAAATCACACTGAAAGAACCGATTTTACTTTGATCAACAAAGTTAAGAAATGTCTAATCCGCTTTCTACTTCGATATAAACAGTGGGTGCTGTTAGTGACCGCCTACAAACCAAAATATATTTTGGCTTCAATAGTCTACAAATGGGTTCATAAGCGAACGAAAACTACTCGATCTAATTTCGTTGAAATGTTTCACAACTTTCTTACTTGATTGTACATTGATACCGCGTTCCTTATCGTTTGGATTTGGTACATTTCACTTCCTTTTGAATAGAGACACAGTTCAACGTAATTATGATTCAATAAAACGCCCCTTTTCGTTGTACATTGATTCGTTTGTATTTTGATTTGGTACGAAGTTACACGTCTTTGTTATGAATTGATAGAACGTTCGTCTTTGGTCTGATTTCATAAAGGGTCACTTTTTTCTTCGTTCCTATATCTTATTATTATACGGAACCGTCATGAGCCGTTATGAATGTACGAGATTCATGGAAGATTGAAGTTTATAAACAGTAAATTCGACCTTGCCTACCGAACGCTCCTGTGAGGCCGAGTCGGTTAAGGCACGGCAGCGTAAATGACGGTTCCGTATAAGATGCAGGTTCGAATCCTGTCAAAGGACGAATATTTTCTATGAAAATTTCTCGGACATTCAGGCCGGTAAATGTTATTTAATACTGTTTATTATAAACAGAACATTTACTTAAATACTTGTATCTATAAAAAGAACGTTAAACATAAAAATGCCTTTAATAAATAAATTGTCGGACTTTGTCCATTTCTTAATGTATGGCGTCATTTGTTTACATTTGATACGCCATGAGCAGTTATGAATGTACGAGATTCATGGAAGATTGAAGTTTATAAGCAGTAAATTCGACCTTGCCTACCGAACGCTCCTTTGTGGCCGAGTCGGTTAAGACACGTCAGCGTAAATGACGGTTCCGTATGCAGAAAGGACGAATATTTTCTATGAAAATTTCTCGGACATTCAGGCCGGTAAATGTTATTTTATACTGTTTATTATAAACAGAGCATTTACTTAAATACTTGTATCCATAAAAAGAACGTTAAATATAAAAATGTCTTTAATATATATATATATAGATAGATATATATAGATATTAAGACGTTCGATCTCTGACCATAAAACACGGGTCCGAATCTCACCAGAGTTTATTCGTCAGGAAGGAGACTTCCTGATATTATAGGTCCGGAGCAGGGCGGTCCTTGCGTGCAGCACCTTTTGGAATGTGCCTGAAAAAAACAGTACAGGTTGAAACAACCATTTTAAATGAAACTGTGTAGATGGACCATTTGGGGAACCGTAGATAGCTGTGCTTGCACAAATGCACAAGTTGTGACTGAGGGTCTGACTGTGCTGCCCTTGTTCAGACTGATGATGACACTAGATAACACCAGAAACTAAGATTTCCTCAGCATAGTTTTAATATAAAGCATAGGTGGGCTCTGTGGATGTTAAACAAACACAAATATGCCTGAATTTAGGATTGTCTAACCGCTTTAGTAGACAGCTCTCTCTCTCTCTCTCTCTCTCTATATATATATATATATATATATATATATATATATATATATATATATATATATATATATATATATATATATATATATATATATATATATATATATATATATATATATATTAATTGATTCATCGAGTCTGATAGAAACCTCAGGAAGCACTGGGCGGCCGTTTCGTCCTATATTTGGGACTCATCAGCAGTGCGCATCCACTACCGAGTGAATCGAAACCCCGACAGTTAGGTTGGCAAGCGAACACTATACCAACTGCCCCGACGAAGAGATTGCAAATCAGACTCTAAGAAGCGCCGCTCACTCTCACATTCCGTGGTGGAACTCAACTGAGATTCTCTATGACCATAGGACTGAGCCTCCTGGAGCCACGACTACTCTCACCGAGCCGCTCCAACTGGAGCATTAGAAGCTGGTTCAAGCGATGATAAACACACAGAGTAATGAGGAGGATTTGATAATTATATTAATTGATTCATCGAGTCTGATAGAAACCTCGGGAAGCACTGGACGGCCGTTTCGTCCTATATTTGGGACTCATCAGCAGTGCGCATCCACTACCGAGGGAATATATATATATATATATATATATATATATATATATATATATATATATATATATATATATATATATATATATATCAAGACATCCATTTCTGTTGTTCACTGCTATCAGGAAGCAGAATTTTTTTTTTACCTCATGATAGCCATGTTGGCCGAAACTAGTCGAAGAATCTAAATGAAATAATAATAATAAAGACGGAAGAATATTAATCTACAACCCAGTGTGTCTGAAGTTTTTAATTTTTTGATATTATTTATTGTTCAATATATATATATATATATATATATATATATATATATATATATATATATATATATATATATATATATATATATATATTCCCTTTACGTATTCTGTTTTATTAACAAAATAAGTATCTTAATTCTGACCATTCCATTCATGCTTCGGTATCCGTAAGTATGTAGATATTGATTTTAATCTCGCGTAAGCAAGTAGTAATCGTTATGAATGCACTGATTCTTTCCGGGACAGTTTTCTCTTTTCAGCATTTTCGTTAACAAAACTATTTGGTTGAACTATCACTCAGTCTTGTTCGTGTGCGTGTCGACATTCGTAACTTCAGTACTTTATTGAATGCGCGTATACTGTTGCACTTGTTTTGGGAAAAGAGATATAACTAACGCTCATCTGGTTCCATGGGATTTGTGAAATCATTGCAGGCGTCACTTAGTGCAGAAATACACAGGGCTTTGTGAATTTGATCGATATCGTAAGGAATATGTCCTGAATAGAAGTTCAGAAATTCCCCAGAGAAGACAGAGGACTTGGCAAGTAAAAGAATGATAAAAAATGCCCTATTTGCTAGTAGAACTATTGAAATAGTAAATGTAATCAGTATATATCCAATAGCGTTATCTATTAGAAAACTTAATGTAAGCTACCATTCCCTACAAATGCCATGGCATGAAAATTTGTGGGAAATCTTAGTAATGCCCTTTTCTGGCCCTTTTTGGACTGCAATCAGAGTTCCAGTTATTACAATTCCACATCCGTTACTTTTGTCGTATAATCTAAGGAGATTTTATCAAATTAAACGGCCAAATATATAAGAATTTAATTTGTTTTCCGTCTTTTATTCCAACGTCTTGTTATTTTGTATATGCCTGTCAGTATTAATGGTAAAGTCGGTTTTTGTGACTACTTCAGGGCTATGTTCATACCGCCTTTCCCATGTGATGCACTGTCAAACTTACTCAACTTCCATCAAATTATTATTATTATTATTATTATTATTATTATTATTGTATGATATATTTTCTGCTTTCTATTTGTAAAGCCGGGTCCAAACTATAATCCTTACACGCTATAGGAGAATTATCATTTAATTGATATCACTTTTCTTCGTATATGGGATGTTCCTTTTAAAGAGATCTTCAGGGAAACTTGTGTTCATGTTACACGGGACAGTGTTAGTAAAATTGCCCATTTCTTTTCACACCGGGCCCAGTGCTCCGATTACTATTGGAACAGTCTCATTCTTCACTCCCCGCATTCTGTTAATCTCAATATCCTTGTATTTGGACAATTTCTCAATAATTATCATGGAGGTGTTTCTCTCAGACGGTAATGCTCTGTCAATAAGCATACCCTTATGCACTTCTTATTTTTTTGACACTATAAGGTTTGTTTGCTGTCAGTTTGAAGTGACTTGTCTCAGAAGATAGCTACATCATTATTTTGGGTAACTGTGTCTAGTTGATGCATATACCATCTCTTATAGGTTTCGATTTTGTTATTCAGTGCACATATCTGGCTACATTTTTATTATTATTATTATTATTATTATTATTATTATTATTATTATTATTATTATTATTGGGATACGGGACTCTCATTTAGTGATTCTGTTCGAATCGATGTCTACTCATAATGTTACCGTAGCTATTAAGATTCCCGTCTCACCAGATATTGCAAATAAGACATTATAAATCGCTTTAATTCAGCTTCTAACTTAATCGCAATTTTATCCAAGCGGATTTCGCCTATTGTACGACGTTCAATCAAATACGTTATTAATGTGAATTTTAATCGTCAAAGTACTCGTATCGACAGGATTATTTATTCGCGTAATCTTTAGCAGTAATGATTGCTATCTGAATCGAAGCCTCTGATTCATTCCACGATTTTCTCGATCAAGAAACACATATTCATATACAGATAGATTAAAAATACGAACATACAGAAAATTGGATGATAATAGTAATGATAATATTATCAGTTTCCTTACGAGGAAACATTCAACATTTATTGAATGACCAGTAAGAGACATATTTCTATTAAAATCTATGAAATTTTCTATCTAAAAATGTTTTTAGTGAACATAGGTTTCGGAAGAAAACGTACTGTAGTAATGGCGGTCACAGTTTCCAGTAGTAATGGCCATCACAGTTTTCAGTAGTAATGCCGGTCACAGATTCCAGTAGTAATGGCGGTCACAGATTCCAGTAGTAATGGCCATCACAGTTTTCAGTAGTAATGCCGGTCACATATTCCAGTAGTAATGGCGGTCACAGATTCCAGTAGTAATGGCGGTCACAGTTTCCAGTAGTAAAGGCGGTCACAGATTCCAGTAGTAATGGCAGTCACAGTTTTCAGTAGTAATGTCGGTCACAGATTCCAGTAGTAATGGCGGTCATAGTTTTCAGTAGTAATGGCGGTCACAGATTCCAGTAGTAATGGCGGTCACAGATTCCAGTAGTAATGGCGGTCATAGTTTTCAGTAGTAATGGCGGTCACAGATTCCTGTAGTAATGGCGGTCACAGTTTCCAGTAGTAATGGCGGTCACAGATTCCAGTAGTAATGGCGGTCACAGTTTCAGTAGTAATGTCGGTCACAGATTCCAGTAGTAATGGCGGTCATAGTTTTCAGTAGTAATGGCGGTCACAGATTCCAGTAGTAATGTCGGTAACATATTCCAGTAGCTATGGCGGTCAAAGTTTTCAGTAGTAATGGAGTTCAAAGTTTTCAGTAGTAATGGCGGTCACAGATTCCAGTAGTAATGGCGGTCACAGTTTTCAGTAGTAAAGGCGGGCA
Organism: Acanthosepion lycidas; assembly: GCA_963932145.1. NCBI lineage: Eukaryota > Metazoa > Mollusca > Cephalopoda > Sepiida > Sepiidae > Acanthosepion > Acanthosepion lycidas. The sequence goes on along the minus strand of OZ010577.1, from coordinate 104,764,858 downwards.
CAGATTCCAGTAGTAATGGCGGTCACAGATTCCAGTAGTAATGGCGGTCACAGTTTCCAGTAGTAATGGCGGTCACAGTTTTCAGTAGTAATGGCGGTCACAGATTCCAGTAGTAAGGGCGGTCACAGTTTTCAGTAGTATAGGCGGTCACAGATTCCAGTAGTAATGGCGGTTACAGTTTTCAGTAGTAATGGCGGTTACAGTTTTCAGTAGTAATGGCGGTCACAGATTCCAGTAGTAATGGCGGTCACAATTTTCAGTAGTAATGGCGGTCACAGATTCCAGTAGTAATGGCGGTCACAGTTTCCAGTAGTAATGGCGTTCACAGATTCCAGTAGTAATGGCGGTCACAGTTTCCAGTAGTAATGGCGGTCACAGTTTTCAGTAGTAATGGCGGTCACAGATTCCAGTAATAATGGCGGTCACAGATTCCAGTAGTAATGGCGGTCACACTTTCCAGTAGTAATGGCCATCACAGTTTTCAGTAGTAATGGCGGTCACAGATTCCATTAGTAATGGCGGTCACAGATTCCAGTAGTAATGGCGGTCACACTTTCCAGTAGTAATGGCCATCACAGTTTTCAGTAGTAATGGCGGTCACAGATTCCAGTAGTAATGGCGGTCACAGTTTTCAGTAGTTATGGCGTTCTTACTTCCTAACCTTTAGTTTGAAGTAGTGTGTCACGTCAGCATCTTTTTATGTCATTATTTTAGTTACATATGCTATCCATTTTATTTATTGCTGCCGTCGAAAGGCAGTAAGTGATGTGGTTTCTATTATTTGGTGGCCATTTTTCCTTCTATAACACCCATCCACAAGACTCAAAGAAGGATGATTATCGCTAAATCCTACAGGACATAAGTTATGTACGAATTATGTTTGGTTGAATATAACTATGAGAGAATTTTACTTGATTCACTTCGGTAATGTCAGTATTCTCCATTCGAGTTACATCTTCTTTACATTTTCGTTGTTACTACTGTTGAATGTTCTCAACTGATGTTGCTTTTCTTATTTGCTACAGTTCTTTGAGATTTTATGAGACCAGTTCGCGAGTCCCAAATAAAGATTGCCCTCGCTAAAGCCTACATACTCCATTCGCTGGAAGCCATTTTTAAGCAGTAAATCCTGAGAAAGCCGTCGTATACAGCTGACTCAGTTGGTACTGTTTAAGAATGGATTAAAAAAAAAGGAAAGAAAAATGAGAAAGCGGTTGAATACAGCTGACAAGGAGGCAGCGTGGAATAATGGTTCACGGCTCAGATTGAGGAATCGGAGAGCCGATTTCGAATTCCACTTGAATCCATTACATTCACATACGTGCTTATTAGGAAACGTATGAATCCTCTTCTTCTCCCCCAGCTATGGATAAATAGCAAGAACTACCAGGTTCTATAGCCGTGGATTGCAACTTGTCTGCCGCAGAAGGAAATGACAACCATCTGCGGGAAAAATTCTCCCTGGTCAGTCGTGTATCAAACGATACATGATCGCCTAAGTGTTTATCAGGAATGGCAGCTAACTGATATAGCTGATCGACTCCTCTTTGATGCAATGTTTTGCTGCTGGACGTAGATACTCATCGCTTTTCACAATTTCCAACCATTTCTCGGTCTAAGTTCTCTTTGTGTCGTTACAATACACCCCGAAGTCACTGTTCTGCTCTTCATTTATATATATATATATATATATATATATATATATATATATATACGTTAATTAATTTACTCACTTCTTCCTACTTCTGCTGTTGTCTTTAACCCTAGAACACTAACCATGGCTATATAGTACCTAGCGCAAATTTTCCTATTTTTAATTACAATTTTCAGTAGCTGATTTTCTTACCTAAATAATGTATTTCCGTTCCTATTAATGTTAAATCAAAGTACAAAATTGGAAGTGTCTGCATGTAAAATATTTGAAATAAAGATTTATATTTAATATTTTTTGTGGATATTTTCAAAATCGGTTATGATATACCCATGGTAATTTGTGGGGTAACTTTAATTGATGTTTAGTTTTCTAGGGATTACATCACATGTAACATCAAAATTCCTTAAGTTCTCCTTCTTCATTATGTATCGGAGAAATTTCTGGTGTCTCTTTATGATTCTGTTTCAATTTTAATTAAAACTTCCTAATTTTTCACCTGTCCCGTCCATGTTTTTCACGGTTTCTTTCTACATAAAGATAACTATGATTGTCTGTGAACAAATTTCTCAGCATTTGTTTATATATTGTAGGATCCTGTGCTATTTTGATGCGTCTTCTATTACATATTTCATTATCTATTACAAAAACTACATGAATAGGTTTGTCTGTCAGTCCTCTAGCAAAAAATCATCTTGCCCGTAAATATATTTAAAATGAGAAAGACAATCTGAAGTATAGATTATGCAACATGATAACCACGTGTTATCATAAACGCCATTTGCTGTAGCAACGAAATCTTTCAATAAATGATTTATGATATGAATTGTATACCATATGACATTTCTACATACAATGATGGGAATACAGAAAGACAGACTGCAAGGTTGATGCCGAATATTTCTTTATCTTTCCATGAATCTCCTTCCGTAATATTAACCCGATTGTGGGAGGTTTTCTTTATTTTTTGCCTGTTTTTACCCAATGAAAATCCCAAGAGCTTCTCAAGCTAGAGAGTTCCTGAATGCTTATTTTTTATGGACGGTAGAATTATAAGTTACGTGGATGTATGAGAGAATATGGCTTTCTCTGGAAATTAAGATGTTAATATTTTATTGGTCAGTGAAGTATCTTCTAAGGATTATGTTAACCAGATGAGTAGGTTTTGTGAAGGTCCTGCTCGAGTGGAACTTACAATTGCAATATGAAGTTAATGGGGATAATCCGACTTTGTGTAAACAGTGCGTCAGCTGCAATTTTTTGAATTACTTGGACTAAGATATGTAAGTTATCAGAAAATTTTTCTTGTAACCAAACAATAAAGATTAGCGATAGGTTTGCATCGTTTCGTCTGTGGGAAAGGGGAGGTAAGGTGGAAAATAATTCATAACCTACAAGGCATCATCTGTCTATATTTCTGAGATGAGGTGTTATGTACATTATTTACATTGCTCGAACCATTATCCTCATCTTTGTTCCCATATTTCTCACAACGGCTGAAACACTGTACGTTCAGTTCGACATTCCAACCACCTTAAGAAGGCCGGAGCGTCCAACGACCAAAACTTTGTGATAAATATGGCAACAAAGATGAGGATGATAGCCCGAGCAATGTAAATAATATACAAGGCATCGTAAACGCATTAGAAATCCTTCGAGTCTGGAAGGGTGAATTTGACAGCCCTTAACTTGGAAATTCTCAATTTTTGATTTGATATGACAATTGTATAAATAGAACAAATCATGTTAATTCATGATGTTTCTCTATTGTTGTTCGAAGAGAAGGTTTTTAGCACATTCTCCCGTCAGCACCAGATATATTGCCAACATTTTTTTTTTTTATTTTTCGATTTTGTGTATGCTAATGAGACAGGCGATAGGATATGAATTCATCATCTGTGACGTGAGGCCTTGTGACTGAAGATTAATTGTATGAACATTTTCACAAAAAAATACGTGGGATGTAGAAATATATGCTTCCTTAAAAAAGATTCTTGATATATCTAGTATAAATAATAGCTTTAAGTATATTCCATATTACGCATTCTCTTGGAAAAAATTTCAAAGAAATTAACCGCGTCTTTAAGTCCCTTTGTTACTTTGGAAGTAGACATTTGTCAGAGGTTTGTGCAAATGATCATAAAATTTGCTACCCATATTACTACAGCAAATTTCAGTGCGACATTTGTCACCAAAATAAAATACAATGAACTGTTTTATCTACAATTGTAAATGTGTTGTTCGTTCACAGGTTGAATATTCATTTAGTTGTATATCAAGTATATTGATGATAATATCATAGCCTGATTTTCAAAGCAGTCTATGTTTAGTTATATTCCGGTAATTGATTTTGCCGTCATAATTTTTAAAAATCCTTGAAATAACCAACAATTTAACAATGTATTTATTCATAGTATTAACCATAAATTTAAGGAAGATACCTTGGTACGAACTGTAGATGTGAAGATCAAGCAATTAAAAAAATGTAAATAATTTGGAAGACTTTAAATAGATGTCAGAAAGTGTGACGCGAAACTCGAAGTCAAATCTGCATAGCAAATAGTGCCTTCCAAAATCTAAGCAAAGTATTAAGTGAAAGAAAAAGAGTTCTCTATTGCCATGCAATACCAGTCCTACTATATGATAGTGAATACTGGAAAATTTCCTCAGATATAAAGGGAAGACTTCAGGAAATGTGTTGGTCTACAGCAGCATGATGAGGATAATGTGAACAAAATGTCTTAATGGCGAAGAAAATGGAAAAAAAAGAGACTGCTACTTAGAAATAGACAGCTGGAATCAGAATATCTAAGAAAACTGAGAAAAGAAGGCTGGGAAAATTTGGTACTCACAGTCAATAGTAAAAACAAAGAGAACAAAAGTAAGCAGTGAGTAACCTACATAACAAAATTGTGTAAATAGATGGCGTAATAGGGAAAAGAGAGATAGCAAATATACAAATATTAATAAGAACATCAAAGGATAGGAAGTAATGGAGAACGATATCCTAAAAATGTTTTTGCACATAAAAAAGGGCGAATAGTAAGTGAGGCTTAAAATCATTATTTAGTACTATGGCTTCATTAGACCAGATTCCTAAACATTTCTTTAGATTATGTTATTTATTGAGAGTACAAGAAAACGTCGAATTATGGATCATAATCAATATTAAGTCTTAATTATGGATCATAATCAATATTAAGTCTTAATGATAGACTAGCTCTGCAAAATTTATAACTCATAGAGGCGTAATAAACTATATAGAGAAAACTATTCTAACATATGCTGGGAAGCTTTGAATCAATTTTATTTGTTGTAAGCATTGGCAATATATTAACTTTGATAATAAATGTGACCGCATGTTCTTTCATTTAACAGAAGAACAATGCTTATTTATAGAATGATTCAAATTCTCCCCGCCTCCATAAATCATTCCTGTGATGCCATTTTGATTTCAACAACTGACGTTAACACTCCGATCGAAATTGGCAGCTGATATTCGAACTCTGTTCGACGCCTCTGTTTGCAACGTCACATAAAATCGATCGTCCAATGTATCCATTGATAATTTACCTCGCAAATGTAAGGAATTTTCTGCAAGTGTTTGCCAAACTTGATATATGAGTGGGCGCACGCGATTTCTTTTCTAAATGTACGTATTTGCAAAGCAGTTACGCTAGTATATTAAGATTTAAATGTATAGGTTGTTGAGTGTTACATTTTAAACATAGTAACCTACATTCTGTCATAAACGTATACAAGTTGTCTATTTCTAACGAAGATTGATAAGGCTAATCATTCTCAGTATTCTTTGTTAGGAATGATATGTTCAAAATGAGATATGCTATCGAACTTTCTACCTTTTTATACCATTCTCTTTAAATTCGTATTAAATATTAAACTATATATATATATATATATATATATATATATATATATATATATATATTGAGAGAGATGTTTATCTAAATAATATTGAAAAGATCGGCCATCATTTTTTTTTATTAAACTTTTTTTTTTCAAATTTACAAATTCATATTCACAGATTATTTTCCAACATCGCTCCATTTGTTTTCAGTGATTGTTCTGTGTATACTTACACAGTTGTTTCTATTTAATTCAGGCATCCTAACGCTTGACTGAATGAATTTCAGTTTACTCAAGAGACGTCATTTAAACGGACAAACTGAAATTTATCCGGCGTGATAACTCAGGAGTAAAATCCCCGACTGATACCAGATCAGTCGGATTTCGAGGCAATCGGATGTCTAGCCACACTGATGAGCTGTGATAAAGGGACACAATCTATCTGTGAATGACTATATATATATATATATATATATATATATATATTATATAAAAAGTTGAACATACTAAACCATTCTGCAACCTTGAGGTCTCATATGATAACAGAACAAATTATGTTTTTAGATATATTCCAATTTCCTTTTTTAACCATATTATATCACCGAAAGTCAAGAAAGGGAGGAGGTGAGGAAAAAAAATTTTACTCACTCTCAACTAGGCATGTACAGACCGACAATGTTCTTGTTTTACATTTCTGCATTTCGACATATCTCCGATCGTTCATTTTACAACTCTTCGTGATGCGGCTGTGTCACAATCGCCAACTTCTCTTCATGGCACAATTTACAGCTACAGCTACTAGTCCTTGTAGATTTGACTCTTCTCAATATAGTCCACTGTACACTTGTGCTGTTATTCTTTTTTTTAATAACTTCCTAACATAATCTATCAGCTTTGTACAATATGTCTTTGTATCCTAAATGCGGAAACATCGTTGTGCCAGCGTTTCTTTTTTGTCAACTATTATCTTTAACATTAGCTTGGTAAATCACACCCTTTGTATGACAGGCTCCGTTCAGATGGAATTTACTTTTTTTTCTACAATTAAGTAACTTTTCACCACATTTGCCTCTTTATGACTTTGTTTAAATTACCAGTGGAACTCTAATTTAAGTTCACGGTGTTGCTCTTAAAGTTTCTGGAAAATTCAAAGGGTTTTGGAAAATAATTCCTGATTAAACCAAATATTTTCTTATTCTTGTTTTTTGCCTGCAGATTAAGGGAGTGAACCAAATTACGATTCTTTTCTTTATTGTACTTTCCTCAGTTGTCGATCAATCCGGGGTTTAAATGCACGGTCGATTTTATCCCCCTCCTGCTTCAATAATGCCATATACTCATCCTTCTTTGATAAAATATTTCCTTTGTCTGAAAATTCCTTGAAAATCTGCTATCAATTACAACCGGGTTGTGCTTAATTTCCCGCGTTCTCTGACTGTACTTCGAATTTACACATTGTAAATACACAGTGTTAGCTGTTCTATGTGAGGAAACCGTGCCAGCCGATAGATTAAATTCAATATCCAAATATTGAAAAATTTTCCTGTTGTTTTCCACAAGGATTTCAAAATATAAATCCTTAAAGAGCTTAAATATTTTTCCTGGTGGCATCTTTAGCACTTGTATTATTTGATACCACGTTTAGTCCATCGTCTCTGTAAATACCGTAACTGTCGATGTGGATAATTTTATTAATTTTACTTAATATAAAAATACCCGTCAGCTCAGAAAATATGCCCCATCGAAAGATCCTTCGGGTACATCAAAATTGCCTTCCTTTGGAATTATTCATCTACACTACTCCATCATAGATCAAAACGGATTTTCGCCGATGGAATATTACCTCAATCTACGAAGGCGAGTTTTCAATAGTTTTTTTTTTTTTTTTTTTTTTTTGCAATTCATAATACTTTTAATAATCCTTCCTTCTTAAAAAATATATATCGTATTTTATAAATACCTGTTTTTTTTCTTATCTTCAATCTTATCGAAAATTCATTCATTGCATTCCTTCCACGGATTAACCTGCCTTCCTACTCATATTAGTTCGCACATGTTTTGTGTAATGTCTGGTCTTATAAAGCCCGATTCTATCTCGGATTTATTAAGTGGAAATGTACCTATATAAATTGTCCTTATGATCTTTAACAGTTAAGAGTCTCTGGACTTTCTCGATAATGCCAATTTTGTCCGTAATGTCTATTTATTGATGTTTTCTACATGAGTAGCGGGTGCCTTTTCATAATGTCTGGAATCTTCATCAGATATTTTCATTTTGTAATCTTTCGGGCTCATAATATATATCATTTCTGTTTTCGCTCTTCACTAAAACTTTCTATGTCCTGGGTATGTCGATAAACTAGATCTGTGTCCTGGGTAAGAAGATAAACTACCTCTAACAGCAAGGCCAGGAGCTTTTGAGGAGCGTGGAACCACCTCTTAATTTCTGATGTTCCCAGGTCCACCGTGACTGGGGGTTGTAGCACCTGTTAGGGTCCCAGCTATGTTAACCCCAAAACTCTCGTCAAAACACTATGAAACTGTTTAAAAATGTTTTAATACCATAAAAACTTCGTGGAAAATTATTGCCAGCAATAAACTTTTGAAGAAAAATTATTACCATTAATACATTATTGCCAGCAATATATTTTTGGAAAAAAAAATTACCAGCAATACATTTTTGAAGTAAATATTATGTTCGAAAAGAAAACATCACCACCAAAAACTGTGGAATGCAAATGTTTGATGAATTAATGATTGATTAGAAAATGGGGCGCTATAAAATATACACACCGTAAAAAAGTGCTCAACCGCTGAGTGAGAGATAGATTTAGATATTTTTAGATGTAAATTAGACCGGGAACTTGTACCAATATATACAAAAGAAGAGCTCAGTGCACAGTTCAGAAAATTGAATTTTCCCAGCAGGTTAATACTATAAAAAACTGAAAATAACATGCTGTTTAATCTGGGTTTCATCAGGTAGCTAGGCAAAGTATGTTCTTCCCCACACCTCATTTTTTCTTATTAACCGTAATAAGTCACCGTAACTCAAGAAGGAGAGGAAGTGTGCAAAAAATATCTTTATTCACGTTCGAATTATAGTTGGATTATTTTCATTAACTTTTGTGAATGTCAACTTTGGAAATTATAAATACATCGCCTTCACAAAGCTTTGCCATATATGGAAGCTCTAGTATCTGGAAAAAGAAGTATTCTTGCCAAAATGTCACTACAATATCCACTCGCAAAAAATGTATAGTTCCTACAATCCAAAATATTCTCCAGGTTTAAAAAAAAGACAAGAAATCGCTAAATCGTAAAAAAAAATATTAATTAATTTTAACCCTTTGTCCCCGACACCCGCTTCATCGGTGGTAGAGAAAAATGACTTAATGTCCGTTTAAACAGCGGGTAAAAACTTGCGTCGTGTTTTGCTATAGTTACGTTATTTTGAAGCGCTAATCAGAAACGCCGTAACATTCTAATGTAATCGAACATTATATACCAACATGTCTGCGTCTTTTCATTGTGTATTGTGCATGTGTTTTGTATAAAACAAATTGTTTTTTTCATGAAGCTTTCAGAATATCAACTTGAACCGTCAACGAAGCAATCAGGGCTTTTGTTTATATCTACCATGAAACAATACATACCAATTATTTGCGAGTTTTGACTCAGGAGATGAGACAGGACTCAAAGAGTTAAATTTATACTATCTGAGAAACATGATTACATAATAAAATCTAATCAGATTTTTTATTATCTTTATTAATTAGTCGTTTTATAGGAAGAAATGTGTGTGCAAATAATGAGTAAATAAATATTGATCGCCAGTATTCATTGTTTATTAAATCTCAGATTCGTTTATGTCATCGTTATATTTAATATGCTTATGATATCAGTGAACAAACATATTTTTTTAAATCTTTTCCCTATTTAATTAAATATTTTTAGATATATATAGATATAGATATATAGATAAATATACCCGAAATACTTTCATCTTACCGGAAGGAAAGCTTCATTTTTTTCTTAAGTAAAGACTATTTTCTTCGAAAAATAATGTTTCGATGCTTATGTTTGTTAGTGCCTCAGAAAAGAAACATCCTTGGCTGATTTAATAAGTATTTACTATACTTAGTTGAATCCACCATTTCTTTCTTTCCACAGACTTTCCGCCGTTCATGAAAGAAGTGTTTCGATGATGTGTCACATCGCTAGTTCTAGTATTGCATAATGGTCAAACGCGGACATATTTCTCGAAGGAGGCCTGGCTTTATTCCGTCGGCGAGCATCATTATTCTTACATCAAAAACTCGATCACATTGAATTTTACTGATAAAAAGCCACGACAAATTTGTCAATCTCCAGCTGCCTTCCGGCTGTTGAACGAGCCTGATTACCAACCTCTGCCTGCGAATGTCTCATTATAACTAGTGGAAATGCATATAAATTACCCGGCTTACAATGAACGACAATTTAATGAGGCTTTTGCGACGACAGTATAGCTATCTGTTCGTTTACTATGCAAACGGCCAGCTTCTGGTCGGCCAGCAACTTTTTACAAACGAGCTCTTGATTCAACAATTAGCAGTCGCGTGGATACGTTTAGTCCTACGTCAGTATTTTTGAGTTGGCCTTTTCATTATATGGAACCGGTCGAGCGTGATTGGACGGAAATGCTGCCCAGATAATAGTAAGTAGCCTGAAGAAATGTAGGCCTTAGACACTGGGCATGATGATGTGGGCACGTTTGTAAGTATATTTCATAGATGTTATATAAACGCATACACATATCCTCACACACATACTGATGTATACATAGACACAATCATTTTTATATAGGCAAAAATCGATGCTCTCTCTCTATCTCTATCTCTCTCTCACACACACACAAACACACACACACACACACACACACATATATATATATATATATATATATATATATATATATATATATATATATATATATATATATATATTTGTATATATTGCGTATTTATGAGGCAAACCTTCTTTAATGCATGTTTCATTAAATATGACAGATAAGGTGTTACATTAAGTTTTTTTTTATATAATTTCTCGTGTCACCTTATTTTTTTTTTTCAGTAGATACATTATATAAAAAAAACTCTCCAAATGTTTTTTCCGAGCGCTTTCTGCTATAAATACATACATACATATGACTGTGTTTGTATTTAGGCAGTAATTATCGACATTTCCTTGAATAAGACAGATGAGGTGCTCTGACTTAGATTTTATACAATTTCTCATGTGATTTTTTTTTATTTTCAGATGATAAATTATATAGAAACTGCCCGAATCTTCTTTTAGTCTGAGCGCTTTCGGCTATAGATTTAGCCATTTTCAAGGTTGAAATATATCAACTGTTAGCAAGAAATATTTTGTTGCATGTATGTATCTATATAATATATATATATATATATATATATATATATATATATATATATATATATATATATATATATATATATATATATTTATATAGTTTTCATTTTCAAAACAGGGTCAAGATCTTGCGTCCATATTCATAGTTGATACTGATTGTTGTTATTTTGTTTAAATTATAAAGTCTTCCATTATTTTTACGCATTTTTGTTTGCATGTAGATGCTGCTGTTATATTCATGTTATCAACTGGTATGTCACGATTATGGTCCGGTAGGACACCATCAATATTTAAATGAGATTTAATTGAGCTATATTCTGAAAGATGTAGAGTGAGTCTTCGTGTCAAACATATAGTTTGGCCTATATAATTATTTACGAATTTTGATTGATGCAGAATACAATTCCTTCATGGATATTTAAATTTGTAAATAATACTTGTCCTATTTCATTTTGTTCTAAGAGGTGAATTATTATTTTTAACTATAAAGTTAGAGGATTTATTTTTTTAAAATATAAAAATGTTGTAATATTTATATATATTAAAATAATATATTTTATTATATAAATTCAATAATGCTAATATATTTTAACCTTGAAAATGGCTAACTGTACAGCCGAAAGCGCTCTGTTTAAAAGAAAATTCGGACAGATTTTATATATTTTATCATCTGAAAAGAAAAAAAAATTAGATCACTTGAGAAATTGTATAAAAAATAACTCAAAGCACCTTGTCTACCTTATTTAATAAAGATATATATATATATATATATATATATATATATATATATATATATATATATATATATGTGTGTGTGTGTGTGTGTGTGTGTGTGTGTGTGTGTGTGTGAAAAGTGTGTGTATATAAATATATATATATATATATGTATAATTATTTATATATTATATGAGCGGTACTTATTAGAAAGCGCTCAATATCAGAAATAGAGCTAACATATATGGTTGGTTAGATGGGAGCTTGTGACCCTGGGTTTCACGCTTTAGCGATCGTCAGACAAACTGATTAATTTTTTTAAAAATTTTGGTTTTATGTAGATTGCGTGTATTGGTGCTATTGTGGAAGTGGTGGGGGAAACTTCGTCGTTTTTTCATCGTACTGACACAAACATCGATGTATGCAGACACATATACATACTTGGTCGTCTGTCGGGACTCATACATATATAAACATATGTGGGCAGTTTCGGATATGACATATGTCTGTATACGGGTGGTGTTGTGTCTATACATACGCATTTGTATGCCCACATCCACAATACACGCAATCTACATAAAACAAATTTTTTTAAAAAAAATAATCAGTTTGTCTGACGATTGCTAAAGCGTGAAACCCAGGGTCACAAGCTCACATCTATCCAACCATATATATATATATATATATATATATATATATATATATATATGAAGAATTATACTTTTAAGGTGTGTTATATTTATGGTATAAAGTGCTCAATATCAGAGATAGAGCGTATGTAAATATAAATATAAAAGTGAACATTGAAGCCAAAACTCAATGGCGACAGACTATTTCATGCTGGACACAATCGACAATTCTTGCAATAAAGGCATATTTAACGAAGCTAAGACTACGAAACAGCCCTAAAAGATACTGGATTCCTGCCAACACTCACATACTCACTACAGGAAACAAGAAAGTCCAACAGGGAGAAAAATATCATATGGTTCAACCCACCATAGAGCAAAAACGTAAATACAGAGGCAGGTAAAATATTCTTCAAATTCCTAAACAAACACTTCCCGGAATCAAGCGCACTACACAAAATATTCAATAAAAACACTGTAAAAATCAGCTACATTTGCACCGAGACAAAAATAATAAAAAAAAGCACAATAGGAAAGCTATCAATAAAGCACCTGAATAAATCTAAGCCATGTGTAAATCTAGAATAATGAATGAGTGTCCTTAAACGGTAAGTGCTCATAAAATATCGTAATATACGAAGCCACGGTAAAATCACCATATGATGAAGAAAAATTATACATAGGAGTAACTGAAGGACCCTAGAAACAAAGAAACTATGCACACAAATCATCTTTCTAAAAAGTAAATAAGCGAACAGTACAATGCTTTTCAAGTTCATCTGGGAAATTAAAAACAAAACACAAATCACATAAAAAATATAATGGAAAATAAGGAAAAGAACATCTCAATGAAAGAATAAGAAAAACAATTATTTTCCTCCTCTCTATAGTGTTATGTAAAAGAAATAAATTTTGTTTTCATTTGACAAGTGATGATTTGTTCCACTCCTCAAATCCGCCGTGTTATCATAACTTTGTGATACTGTTAGATGTGGTCGGATAGTTTGAGGGTCAGTAAAATAGTTGATTAAAGAGTTCAGGTAATATCGCCAGAATTTTCCATACTCTTCCACCGAATACAAAATGTTGAAAACATTTCATGGACATTCCTTGCTAGTTGGGAATTTATAAGAGGTTTTTTGCATTCGGTATTTATTTTGTCAAAATAAAATGCATTTATCATACATTTATAAAGAAGTTATGAAATCTATATAGCTGCAAAATTAAAATCGCCGATTATGGTTAAGAGACGAAATCAAGATTTTCCAATATTGACAAACATAAATAAATAAAATTTACTGCTAGGAACATTTGATGTAACCTACTTTCCACGTGTATATAAACAAAGGATGAATTGAAAATCCAGGACCCAATCCATTGAGTGTCAAATGCAAGTTAGGGATTATTTCGCCGATTTCTTTTCTGTATCAAATAAGAACTTTGTTTAATTTCATCTTTCACAACTATGTGTATTTGACAAAATCCAAATGCTCTCCAGTCCTAATTCAAATAGCAAAACATCTGAGAGTGATCGATCAAGTTAATTTAAATGGTGTCCGTCAGAAAATTCGAAATAATTTTGATATCATGATACGTGATTGATATGTGAATCAATCTTTTCCATAACGCTGCTAAGTTATGATCAATGTGACAAATACTGATTGGTAATTAATGGGAAGTGCCCTTACAGATTCGGATGTCAAGAAATCTGATTCTGCAAGATTGTTTGGGATAGGAAAATAGATGGTGAAAATAGCGGTAAGATTTCAAGCAACACACATCTAAGCCATGGTGAAAAAAAATAGCCGTACGCCTTTAGAAGGATGATTTATTCTGCATAGCAATGCTGCATAAACTTTGTTGAAGTAAAAAAAAAGAAGAAAGACGTTCGGAATGCAATAAGTTTAGAAAAAAAAACATGTTTTGATTAAATGACCGGTTTTCTTGCTGACAATTACATGATTGAAAGTATGTGGGAAATCCTGCAGAGAATCATTTACACTAGTTGAGGGAAAATTATCAGAAAAAGTAAATAGAGATGCTAATCTGGTTGACTGGCAGATTTTCAATACTAAGAAATAAAAAATCACAAAGTTTAAATAAACGCATACGCGATGAGAAACATTAGTTTCATATCAGGAAGAATATTTTCTCAGTAATGTTCTCTATAATTTTATTGGTATTACAATAACGAAAAGCTGGAGCAGGTTCCTACGAAATATGGCATTTGATAGGTTATGAAATAGGAACGCCGAAACGAGGGTAATACTCAAGACCATGCCGTAGTATAGGGTTATGTGGTCATTGGTTTTTCTTAGTCTGGGTAGGACACTATCCCTCATACAGAAGTTTCCAACTAGTTGGCAGACAAAAAATGGGCTGTAACTTAATACAGATCCCATGTTAAGGTATTCTAGCCACAATATAGACTATCGACCTTTTATCTCCACCTCTACACAATACGGGGCGGCGAAAAGTCATAGATGTTACCTTAAGAGCGCTGATGCAAAAGACGCAAAGTTCACAATTACTTGTAGTTAATATTAAATTAAATATTGAGTTGCTAGGATTTACGAACACCGTTATGTATTATTCAAAAGGAGTATTTAAATTGTACCTCAATAATCAAATATCTAAGAAAAATTTAGTTCATCATTAAATCTAAAACTTGTTACATCGCATAGATAAAAGGTCACTGACATTATGGAGGAAGCGGAAGGTCACGAAACATATTCCTTCCGCCATGATAACATGAACGGAATAACGAGGCGTTACGATGATATCATTTGTGATTGACCTATATGAGTTCAAATGTGATTACATCAATGAAGTATCCCTTCATTTCTTCTATATTTTGAACCCTATTTTTATAGGCACTTTATTGAATAATCCCTCGCTCTGGAAAAGCTAAAAGTGTCAAATTCTATTGAACGATTCTGGCAGTATTAAGGAATGCAAAACTGTATTATGGGATTACTGTTAACGAAGTGCAAACAAGTAAGATCGATTATCTCATCCGATTCAAATTGTGTTGTCCAACATCCATTTAAAGGATCAATTGCACCTTTGGATATGTAACAGAGCCCTGCATTTCAGTAGACTGTCTAACTATGAAAGTGAAGCTATTTACATTATTCGGACTATTGTCATCATCTTTGTCGCCATATCTATTACAACGTTTTGGTCGTTATACGGTCCAGCCTTCCTCAGGTGCTTGGAATGGCGAACTGAAATTTTTATTTCGCTCCCTAGGGTAGACTGTTATAGTTCCACGTGCCATGTTTTAATGCATGTCAGTTATCAGTTATCTCCTGTTAATTTCCCTCTGCAAGTTCTCCACTGCCTTATTCGGGTATTGAACTCACATTTTTGGGTCCTGTCACTGGATCTAACTAACCCCTTTATCCACTGTGACATGTGCCCTTGAGTGAAATAAAGGGTTCAATTCGAGATTCCAAACACATGAAAAAGGCCGGAGCGTACAACGGCCGAAACGTTGTAATAAATACGACGACAAAGATGAGGGCAATAGTTCGAGTAAGGTAAATAGTGTACATAATACCTCATCTCAGAAATATGGACAGATACTTAAGGAGAAACTGCTGTAAAAACCTAAGATTCTTGGACCTTATTTCCTTTCTCCTGCGTAACTAATGACAGTATTTTCAGTAACCTTTCAATAATATTAAATGGCAAATATTTTATTTAATACTTATATTTTCAACAGGCCCTGCTTCAAAACGAAACCTTCTTTTTTTACGCTCCCGTTGTGACTTTTTCCCTATGAAACTTTATAATATGATATATTCTGTGCCTATCATTTACCCAGCATTCATTTCTTTTAATTTTATTTATTCCTAAGAAATTTTTACCAGACAAAAGGAAAAAGAATTGACAATATTTGACCTGCGTATTTAGTATTTTAAAAGAAAACAGTATCAACTTTAGAACACACCCAAACACACACACGCGCATATATATATATATATATATATATATATATATATATATATATATATATATATATATATATATATATATATGATGTCTTAAGGCCTGAAAACTGATAGTCATCATGCAGTATTGATTTCTATGTTCACACTATCTATACATAGAGAATATCTTTCTCCGATAGATGTGTGGTGGGCAGGTATAGTTGGTCGATGAGAGATATTCGACAATACAGAATAATAATGATAATAGGAATTGTTAAGAAAAGAGCGTGATTTAAGAAAAAAAGAAAGAAAAGAAGCAGTTTATTTGACAATGTCAAACAATATTACAGCAGAATGTTTGTCTTACACTTGAATTTAAAAAAAAATCAGTATAAAAAAAATAAAAAATCCACAAAAAAGTATCAGTTTTTATACAAATGATGATTGTCTTCTAATGAAAGTAAGGATGCAGAGCTTCGTCAATAATTTTTAATAATGATAATAATAATAATAATAATAACACTGAAAGAAACTGGTATGAACATCACTCAGTCACGGTTACGGAGATAGGAACTGGTACAATTCTATGCGACTAAACAATACATACTGACAGAAGAATCAAAGCCCACGGGCCAGACATTGTTATTAAAGACCACAAACAAAAAAGTGCCTCATTATTGATTTGGCAGTCCCTGCAGACTGCAATGTATCATTGAAGATATTCAAAAAGCTGTCAAAATACAAGGACCATGAAATAGAAATCTCAAAATTGTGGCACATGGGAATATGAACAATCCATCTTGTAGTTGGAGCCCTAGGAATGGTTGGAAAAGATGCCTGTAGAATAATTGTAGGGATATCTGGAAGTCCACGCCTCAAAGGGATACAATTTTTTTCTGACAATTACAACCCACACTGTACGAATGTCTTTGTCCATCTAATATATATATATATATATATTGTCAGTAGAAAGTGTCATGATGCCATTTCTAACCTTAGGTCCATGGACGGGACCTGGAAAGAAATTTGTAAATTCCAGAAATCAAAGGAAATAATAATAATAATAATAATAATAATAATAATAATAATAATAATAATGATGACAACATTAGAGAAATAAAATCAAGGTAAAATATGTTCAAAAACAGATGCACTGTTATTTCTTCTCAACAAAAAGTAGCATGAAGATAACAATCGTTGATTAATTTAGTTATTTTTATTAAGTTGTGTAAATTAGTCGATGAATGACACTCGAATAGTTTGTATGGGGTCTTTTCATTTCGCCTATAATTTTAATCTATCTTTTAATCACATATAAAATCATTTTTTTATGATTCCCTAGCCTGCCTTCTCTGAGAAGATTGAAACTTTCATATTTATTTTATTAATGCGTTCGAAATGTATGTACGGAAGTGTCAGAGTTTGTGTGCCTGTCTAGTGTTTTTTTTTGTTTTTTTGTTTTTTTTATCATGCCACGGTTACATTTATAGAAGGGGTTTAGATAGTATTTTCTGGAAATACATTCATTGAATATGCTTACATCTCTATTTACGCCTATAATGTACGAATTTATTTTTAAATGAATTTTAACTCGACCCTTCAGCGATTTTTTTCTTCATAGCAAAATTAGATAGGTGAAAGTTTTCGATAATTTGGTCCGATTTGTCGTAATGTACAGCTAAAATCAAATATTGTTATGCGTGATAGTTTTCTTGTGGCTATTAAATCTAAGTGGCAATTCTGTACCAGTTTCGCCGATATAATTTCCTTCGTTGGATTTCTTGCAAAAAAGGTAATTATATTATATTTGAACTAACGTATGTCAAGGTAGTAGTTCGGATTAAATTATTGTAGGTGCGATAAAAATACTATCCATGGTAATATAATTACAATCTTTGCATCGGAGTTTATTACATATTAAGCTGCTTTGGTAAATGGATGACTGGGGTAGTCTAGATGGTGTACTGGGTGATTTCCCCTGGCGTTAAGGCGGATTTCATTAAATACCTTATTAATTATGGGGTCTAGATTTAGGTCCTGTAAATCAGGTTGTAAATATGATTTTGATATTGTAAATGTCAAAAGCAAAATTGGTGGGAATTCGTCTGTTTTTTTTTTTTTGTTTTTTTTTATTGATTGATTGTTTCTTTCTTTTTCTAACCAGTTTATTTAAAGCCATGAATTTTTGTTCGCAGATAGTAATAGATTAGTGATAAGTGTATATAACGAACGCAACGGGAACAGGAATTGAGCTAAACGATTAACAATTCCGAGCCATTATCCATTACACCATCCGCATAGCTGGTATTCCGAAGCGGTCACCCATTTGTGAACTGAGTAGGTTCAACCTTGCTTAACTTCGGTGATCTTACGGGAACCAGTGTTTCAATGTGATCTGGCTGTAAGACATTATTTGTTTTGTAGCTTATAAGATTATCTCTATTGTGTTTAGAATCTTTAGCGATATATTTTTTCATTGTATTGAGGAGATAGTTTCTATTGAGAAAGTGATTGATTAGATGCCCTATTTGATTTCTGTAATCCCCAGGGTCAGAACAGATGGGTAAACACTGACTAGAGATTATTGATCTTTCTTAGGTTGCTAGAGTGGTAGCTGTTAAAATTTAACTAACAATAACCGTCTGTGTGTCTGGTGAGTAATGATGTGGAGATACGGTTGCTGTTTAGACTTACACGCATATCCATAAAAGGGATGGAAGTTGTTGAACATTCTATTGTGTATTTGATGGTTGTGCGAAAGTTGTAGATGTAATATATGAAGTAATGGACACACTCTGCCCTTTTGTTTATATGATAACCATATCGACTATTTATCTATGATAAATTCTAGGTGGTAAGTACAAAATATTTTTGGCTCCAGGTCATCCATAAATAATTTCGCATATCTTGGGGCCATTTTCCCTATCGCGGTGTCTGTGATCTAAAAAAACAAATGTTGCCGTTGAAGTCAAAATTGTTACGGGTGAGTATAGATTTTACGGTGTAGCATGTATTCTCTATGTTTTATTTTTAGGAAAATGCTATACGGAACGAGTAAACGGAAAGGAAATTCCAAAGAAAATGGCAACATAAATAACACTTATACTCAGAATCAGGAGAAAATCGCTGACATTCCTTGGCTACATAATGAGGAAGGAGGATCCGTTAAAAGTGACTATCTGCAGGCATTTTGAACGCAATCGAGATTGGTGAAGGATGAGGGCAACGAGATACCAACCTGACCAACGTGTTTGTTTGGATGAAGGAACGTGTGATCAGAGTCTTAATAAAGGGAGAAAAACTTCTACGAAGCAGCGCAGAGCCATTATGGCCCACCTCTAAATTTATTATGCTATGGTTGATCAGATCAGCCACTCTAGGCGATACTCAATAGTTCAGGCTTCTAACTATCTGTCGGAATGAAGGAACCAGAAAAAAAAAACTGCCAACCCGGTATAGTTAGTATGAATAATTTAGCTAATCATATCACTACGAATTCTTGATAGTGATCACTATTAAGGCCTCAGAAATAGGAACCAGAAACCCTATCCTAAACAAGAAACAAGATATAAACATTTACTTATGTTCAAATGACGGGGAAGGAGTGTAGGCTGAGCGATAAGTAGATTTATCTACTCTTATTTAAAAAAAAAATGAATGGATTAGACCATACGTTATCAGCAGTTTGGGGGAGATGATTACTTTTCGAATCAACATATAACAACCCCTCCTCTTTTCTTTATCGTTATACCCCACCAGTTTTATAGAAGGAAAACTTTAGAATAGCTTAAATAGGGAACTGACGGTAAATTATATACAGTGTAACCCGGATATAAGAGAATTGTCGGGAGAATACGTCTCTTATATCCAGGTTTTTCTTATATCCGGGTTTGGTCTATTTTATTTAGGTAAGTATGGCACTAATTTGGGACCAGATAAAATCTCTCTTATATCCGGGTTTCTCTTATATCCGGGTCTTTTATATCCGGGTTACACTGTACTAACTTTTAATTATTATTAGCCCGAATATCTCCCTATTATATTAAAATCGAGTGCAAACTTAAGACTAAACTTATCACACATATTTTTTCCTCAGAGAGATGGAAAAACTCGTGTCCCCGTCAGGACTATTCTAGAAAAGTTACTTCGATAAATCATCAGATAGATAACTGTACCCCCAGCCGTTGTGGGAAATCTAGTAAGTAGAAACAGACATTAGACATATCACACAATGTTAGAACAGTTTGAAGACAGTGATCGGGCTGTGGAGTTTATAATATACAACCCCACAAATACGGCTTCATACTTCACACGACTATCAACAAGAGGCTTGGTGAAGTAAGTGTAACAGATTCAATTAAATGGGGTTATCCGAGAAGGAAATTTGGGGTGGGGGTAATAAGGAATAGTGGGTATTAAACATTTGATAATGTGGTTACCGAAAGCTGATAATGGCTAAGAATACTTTAACCGAAATTCTTGGGAGAGGAGGCACATCAGTTTTCAGATTTTTCGAATTTTGGAATACAGTGTATTAAATTTGTGTTTAGCATCTATAAAATGGAACAGCTTAGGAATTGAATCAAAGTATAAACAGGATATTTCATAGCAAACCTTATACATATAACCTGAAGGAAATTTTATATAAATGAGGTATACCATGTAAATCTCTACCTATAAAAGACAGGATGTGTATGTGTGTGTGTGTGTGACGAATGCACGGCTGCAATTTTCGACGGATTTGCACAAAAATTTATATGCACATGCTATAAGTTAGCGGGAAGGCCAAAACCGACTGTGCATTTCCCAACTACCATCGATAGTGGAAATAATCGATTTTTTTCATGATCCTACGGCAGTTTTCATGTAGTTTGCGGCCATTTTCTATTGGCCAGCGTGAGAGCCAACAGCTGACTGACACGAATGTTAACTAGCATGCTAGCATGCAAAAAAAAAACAAAAAACGATAACTGCATTCGTCACAAGTGGGAAAATTTAAATCTGCATGGCACTTTACACCAATTGGCTTATTCGCTTGCTCAAACTCAACGTTGATTCTGATTCCGCAGAACTTGGTTGGGTCTGAAAAAGTAGTTGTTGTTAACATTCTTTTTTCATTCGGTTTTTCCAGTTACGAGTCCTTTTTTTTTAAAGCTGGTCGTTTTGTGTTCATTATGTTTAGTTCTTTTTTCGTAACAGATTTAATGTTTAGTATAGAACAGAAAAAATTCGAAGTGTGAGATAGGCAAGAAGTAAGGCATGTAGCAACATCAGCACGGGAAAGAGCTCTCCTTTAAAGGCAAGAAAGGACAAAAATATTTTAAGCCAAGTGATAGCGATTGCTGTATGAGTCTTAATCACGCTCGGGCAACGCCGGGCCATGCTGCTAGTAGTTTAAATAAAATTTAATAAATTTTGTATACATAGAGATACAGATAATTACGCTACTCATGATATAATCACGCGCATTCTTTAAGTTGTGAAATTAAGATTTCACGAAAAAAATAACGTTGTGTATTTCCTATATCTTTACCCAATATTAATAAACATAAATGCTTCTTTTTTTTCGCTATCCATATCGGTATAGGCAAGATTTTTTGAAATTGTGAATACTATTTTTAATGATCACCTTTTAAGTACTATCTTTACTGGTATGTAATAACTTTACTGAAACAGCTGGTAATAATCCACGAACGAAGGCGTGGCTGTGATTATCGTTAACAATAAACAAGCGCCAACGTAAGCTGAGTTGCTGGACGGGAGATCGCCCACTCACAGCAGACGAGGACACTTACAGCAGCTGCACACCACTTATGAACCATCAAATTGTTACTGAAATTTTCCATTTGTGTCAAGATATTTCAGCACCTGAAAAACTTTTGGATTTTGAAATTATGGATGAAGGATACTCAACCTATGTATGCTGTATCAGAGTTCCGATTTCCAAAACTGTTTGTCTACAAAAATAGCCATTTTGTTTCAACACCTCCTGTGTCTTATCAAGTGATGATGTTGAATGTAAAATAAAAGGTTTTAAAGTTTCAAATTAATTAACAATACTTCGCAAGGGTAAAACGTTGTTACAAAAGCTAGAATGACCAATCAAAATACAAGTATAGAAAAATTCAAAAAGCTTGATAACGAAGTCATGTTATAATAGCTATATTTAAAATTCATGTTATAATAGCTATATTTAGAATTTAAAAGCTATCTTTAAAATAGGGGTAATATTAAAAAAGAATTTATTCTAACCAATAATTATTAAATTATATGATAAAATTTGATATTAAAATTAAAAGTAAAAAATACCAATTTTAAAATCCACATTTAAACACTATTAAGTTTAAAATTATAAAATTACTGGGGAGAAAAGAAGAAATATATATGTTATTCAGTTTATTTCTTCATTGAAATTACGTTATAATAGACGCTGATATGTCATCCGGCACGCTGACAATATGTAGGCATATTAATTCCAAGTGTTTGAATGGGGTCCTAACCTCACGCGTAAAACAACACAAACACACTAAGATTATAATACATAAGCACCCAGATATATTTATATATATATACACACAAAAATGACGAATATCTCCACGGAACTTTATAAAAAAAAAGAAAAAAAAGAGAAGCAAACACATGAATACATACACAATTAAAAGTGAATGTACTTTCCATACACATAGACACCGATAAATACATGTAGACACATCCACAGACATTGACCTAGACAATCAGATACCACATCAAATAAATATTTAAGACTGCGAGTGTCATTAAACAAATGCTAACCACTTATTAAAATACAACTTAAGCAAATATATAAAGATAAAAATGGTTAAAAATAATATTATATAATATATATTAAAAAACGAAAATTCCAAACCCACAAATATCTATAAAAACATATATTTTGCTCATATAAGTTGATATATGATATATTAGGTGAAAGAAAATAAGATAAAAAGAACTAGCTGCAGGAATAAGTGTACAGTCACACGTATATACATATATACACATACACATATAAACAGAAATATGTCTACATACATCCACACACACACACACATGTACATATACATATATATACATATACACATATACATACACATACATATACATATATATGTGTGTGTGTCTATATATATATATATATATGTGTGTATATATATATAAATAAATATATATATATATATATATATACGCATACACATATGCAGATACACATAGAGAAGCAAGTATAAATATATCAACACGCACAGAGTCGAAAAAAAAGGCAGATAAAAATATATATATACATACATGCACCTAAATACAAATACACATATACACACAAATACAAATACACATATACACACAAATACATACGTGCACATATATACATCTTTAAACATACATATACATAGACATGTATACACATGCGCATAAAACTAAGTACACAAACACACATATATATATACCAACATATATACAAACATACACATACGCATAAAAAAGAAAAAAACATACAAACGTAAATACAATATAGACACGCACAAACACATCCATATATACGTACATACATATATACACATATACACACACACACATAATTATATATATATATATACAATCACACATAAGTATATACATACATGCACACATAAAACTTCGAATATACATACATTCTAACAATATTATATTATTAACAATAAAATACAGTAAAAGTTCATAATAATTTTATAAAAATTAACCACACAGAGTTGTTGATTAAGTCTATAAGCCATTAAAAAATCCCTATCATACAAGAGTAGATTTTAGTTAGTGTCGATGGCATGTTTCAAGACACTGATATATACATAACTATATATATATATATATACGCATATACATATATATATCCAATATGTCCAATATTAATACTGTTAAGTTTTTCTCAAATTTAATAGATGAACATTTTAGCAATTATCTTTCTGTAATTTCTTTTTTCTACTTTCCTGCAAATATACTTGATAATTAGGTCAGCATGTCTACTCTTCCACCACTATTTCGATATATCTCTTTATACAAATGGATATAAATATCTCTTTTCTTCTATTTTTCACCTCCAAATTTTATTTAGCTATCCTTCATCTTCCCCTCTCTCCATCTTCTTATACCTTTCTAAATACATATCATTTTGCATCTCCTCCATCATCAATTTAAACTTACTTCCTTAAACAAATATGTGCATGAATTAAGAATTATTAAGTTAAAATGTTTTTTGCTTCCTGGGCACTTCTTTTATCCATTTAGTTGTATGAAAATAGACGGTTTGATGAATAAGGATCTAAATCTCAGTTGGAAGGAAATAAATTATAACTACCATATCAGTTGTCTTTTTCTTAATAAAAATTAATCTTTGTTCTGTCTTTACATTCAGCTCGCAAGATTATATACTCTTTGGAATTATCCATACGGATTACGAAATACTCATTACCTATATCAATCCTATATTATCCTATTTATGAGGAAAATTAACAACACCAAAAAAGAAAGCTTGAAAGTGGATAAAGAAGTACCCGAGAGCGCTTCCGTCAGTTGAAATTATGGAACATATCTGCACTCACTTTCTCCTACGAAAGGGAAAAACGTATGTATGGTGGAAAAATTAAATAAAATATAATTAAATCTTTCTTGTCTACCATATTTAATGAAAGATTTTTAAAAGAATGGTTTCTGCCAATATATATATATATATATATATATATATATATATATATATATATATATATATATATATGTGTGTGTGTGTGTGTGTGTGTGTGTGTGTGTGTGGATAGGAAGAGATCGAGAGAGTCATAGATACATAGATAAACATAATTCTAAATTTCACTTCGAAATTTTAAAAAAAGTGATATTGGCGATTTATGAAAAAATATATTTGAGGAATATTTTGAAATTATTTTTTATTTGAACTGTCCTTCGAATAATGATTGATTACATGCGTCAAATAAGCACATCCGACCAATGAGATGTCAATATTTTTTTTATTAAGATTCAAC
This sequence comes from Acanthosepion lycidas, assembly GCA_963932145.1. Lineage (NCBI taxonomy): Eukaryota > Metazoa > Mollusca > Cephalopoda > Sepiida > Sepiidae > Acanthosepion > Acanthosepion lycidas. The sequence continues at coordinate 104,739,624 of OZ010577.1, read as the reverse complement.
TTGTATATTTGTCAAACGTCTGCTGTTACAAAAACTCTCAGAATGAAAATATTTTTTGATATCATTTTTAAATATATTTTTAAGAAAAAACAACAAATCGGAGCGATTCTTTGAAATTGAACTTTCCCTGAAAATAATCTACATATGTGTTGGCCAGGACGACGAGATTTTATCGGATTTGACGGAGAAAGTTGTAGAGCATATACTTATGGCGTTGACTTGGATATTCTATTTTTATTGAAATGAAACGGGGCATATTATTAGTTAATAATAGATTGCAAATTCGAGGTGACAATATATTCCGAAACCAAGAGTAACTCATTGGTAAGAACTTTAGCCTGAATAAAAAAAATGCTTGTATAACAAGAATGAAAAAAGGATCAAACAAAGAAAATAAAAAAGAGAGAGCAACGAAAGAAAAAAAATATCTGAAAGAAGAAAAGAAAAAATGAAGAATCGAACTGACATGATCAAAACGAAGAATGAACAGAAGGATAAAACTAAAAGAAAGCTAGAATGAATAAAAGTAAGGTGGAAATGAATGAACAACAAATGTACATTTAAAATAATATATAGAAATATTAAGAAAATGAATGCAATAAAACAAGTACGGCTCGAGAAAAGAAAAGAAGAAAAAGGAGCAGGTAAATCAAGAAAAAAATGTGAGAAAAGAGAGAAAAAAATAGTACAAAAATAGAAAGATTAAAGTGTGTAAGAAATGCGTTTAAACAGAGCATAATATCGCCACCATTGCCCAAACCCAATATGTCATCTCCCCGGCCTAAGATATTGTTCAGTTTTTATTAAAGTGACAAAGCGTGTAGCGTTCAAGTCTCTCACATTCAATTTCCAGAAATATTTCTTGATTTATTGCCAATAATTGCTCTGGTTTGACTGAAGCATTGTAGGTAAAAGGGGGGCATGCATCTAAAAAAAAAAGAAGAAAAAAAAACGTTACTGAATGCTTAAGGTTTGTTCTTCTCTGTGTTTCGTCATAACAAATGGATATTCGAAATGATCACAAGAATTTGAATAATTTCCAATATATATAAAACAATTCATATTATAAGACTTGTGAGTCATTCAAGGAAGGACATAGCTGTTGAAAAGCTTATGATAAAAAGTAGTGATATAAATGTAAGTGGATGCCGTCGGAATGAAGATTATGTGGATATGTAACACAGAAAAGGATGCGTACATTGATTTGAAAAGGTTATGAATTTAATGTTCAGAGATTACAAAAGGTTCTGGTTCATTCCACAAAATAATAAAAACCTGTTTGAGTAGGACTATGCCCGTACATTTGAAATGCGGAGGAAATAAGGATGAATCGACTCAGTCGAACTACCATGACTGTAACTAAAGAATGGAGCTAGCCTGAAATTTATATGTCGTCTCACCTTGAATATATATATATGTTTATACAAATATATATATATATATATATATATATATATATATATATATATATATATATATATTTGTATAAATATATATATACATATGTTTATACAAATATATTATATATTTGTATAACATATATATATATATGTTTATACATATAATATATATATATATATATATTCATAAATATATGTATTTTTATAAACATATATATATATACATTTGAGGAGAGACGAGACGCTCTTCCAAATTTTCAAGACATTAATGATTTCCGATCCTACTTAAAAACGTAAATATATATATTTTATAATATATATATATATATATATAATAAAAAAATATATATATATATATTATAAAATTATATTCTACAGAAATTAATATTTACGGTTTTTTTAGGTTGGCTTGGAATCCGTTATTTTCCTGAAACTTTGGAAGGAAAAGCGCGTCGTCTCTCTTTGAATATATAGATTTCAAAATATTAACGGATTCCAAACATGAAAAACCGTAAATATTGAATTTTGTATAATAATTCTATAGTATAATTATTGTCTGTATTTTACGAAAGAGATTGAACTGTTGTCAAAACATAAATCTCTTTTATATTCGTAGATACAGGACCGTAAATATTGAATTTTGTATAATAATTCTATAGTATAATTATTGTAATTCTATAGTATATTCCTATAATATTTTTTCCTGTATTTTACGAAAGAGATTGAACTGTTGTCAAAACATAAATCTCTTTTATATTCGTAGATACAGGCTTTTAGATCTCACGATGTCTTACCGATATAAATTCTTTTATATTTTAAACAATTTATTTGATAAGTACCGGCATATGAATTGGATTTGGATTTAAATATCTTCTTAACTTTATCTCCGATTGTCTTGAACGTGGTGCTAAATATCCTATATTAAGGATAACTATTTATTTACAAGTTTAGTAGAAAATGTATTAGAGGTTATAAGCATATATACATACATATGTATGCTCTATATATATATATATATATATATATATATATATATATATATATATATATATATATATATATATCACTATTTATTTAAAAAAAATTTAGATTATATTATAAAATCACTACAAAAATAGCCATTTCCTTTCAATACCTCCGGTGTCTTATCAAGTAATGATGTTGAATGTAAAATGTTATTGGAATACATTCCATACACACCAATTATATACTGGGTTACATATATATATCACGTCAATAGAGAAAAGAATCAGTATGAAGTCATCAAATAAGGAAATATTCCGACAGTAGTTTTTATAACACAGCCCTGAAAAATAGCGGATACAAAAACGCTGACATAACCTATAGAAACGATAGTACCAATAATAAGAAAAACAGGAAAAGAAAGATCATCTGGTATACCTCTCCGTACAGCCAAATGGTCAGCACCAATCTAGGCCATAAGTTCCTAGCTTTAATTGAAAAGCACTTTCCCACTAATAGCAAACTTAGCAAGATCTTTAACAAAACACCTTAAAATTGAGTTACAGCTGCACTGAAAATCTAGAAAGAATCATGAAAAGACATAATAAGAAAATCCTAGAAAAACACGCATGCCAAAACAGTAATAAAACTCATAAACTAAAATTAGATGAAAATAACGAAAAATTATGTGATTGTAGATACCCTAAATACCGCCCGTTGGAAAATAATTGCCTCACAAAATCCGTGGTAAACCAATGCACTATCTCATCCATTGAGAATCTTAACACTGACAGGATATACATAGGCTCTACGAAGAATAGATTTAAAATTAGATGGAGGCAACACAAGAGCCCCTTCAACAATATTCAAAATAGAAATTAAACATCTCTATCCCAATATTTCTGGCATCTAAAAGAAACGAATAAAACACCAAAATTAAAATGGAAAATAGTAAATAAAACAAGAACTTGTAAAACCTGGGATGACCCCTGCCCTTTATGCCTACACGAAAAACTACATATCATTAAATAATGAAAAATGATTAAACTATAGGCAGGAGTTAACGGTTTTTTACCGACATCAACAAACTTTCGCATTAAACAATTAGCATAAAAAAACTCCCATAGCTTAATAAAAGTCTTAAAAGCTTAGCCAAATCATTAAATAGTAGTACTTTTTGTAGTTGTCAAAAAAACAAAACAAAAAAAACAAAAAACAAATTGAAGTTCAGTGCAATACGGTTTGTATATAAAACACCCACTTGAATAAACAAATAAATAAATAGATAATCAGATAGACAATAATAAGGCACAATCCACATAACGACCTGTAGACGCGCCATAAAAATATCCCTCACTGGGAACCAAGTAAAAGATGACCGCAAACATTACCCTTGAAATAGATACCCTACCCAACCATAGGAAAACCTCTCAGAAGTTGATGAATCTATAGATAAGAATTAACTCTCTGACTACTTAACTAAGAATACTAAGTCTAGCCACTCCCACAATAACGAATGCTATAACGGATCATGCCTAAAAACACACGTAAACCAAGAGATAGCTTATTCCTAAAATTTCGCTTGAAGATGACACAGGACTAAACACCTCAATTCAACTTAGTTTTAATAAGTATTTGAATGGTTTCAGCTCTCGTTTTTAAAACATGTGAACTCTTATGTCGCAAAAGAATCATATTTTTAGAAAAAATATTATAATAAAGCTGTACTTCTGTATGGAGCACTGTCTTCTTAAAAATAAAAACAAAAATACTAAGGAACACCGGATTATGCACCCAACGTGCTCTTTTCTATTTTCTGCATACCTGCGCACTTATATATATATATATATATATATATATATATATATATATATATATATATATATATATATAATTATTTATTTAAAAATATGATTCCAACACGCTACATAAGAGTTCTCATATTTCAAAACAAGAGCCGAAAACTTCAATATAATTATTTGAATTAAATTGAATTAAAGTAAGCTCTGTTCCATCTTCGAGCGAATTTTTTTTTTGGAATAAATTATTTCTGAAATTTACGTGTTTTAATAGCATATTCATTATTAAAATCAAAATTTCTCTGGTGACGGCTACAGAAATTGTTTAAATAAAAATGGGTGTAAGGTGTTAATAATTTGTATCAGTATAAAGTTACATTCACAGATGTCAAGTCAGGGTAAGGTTGGGGTGTCTAAATTTAAAACGTAAGATGATTTCGCCTAGTCTGGTTTACGTGTCTATGGAGATTTATTTATTTTTTATTTTATTTTTTTTGAAAGAGTTTTGTGTATATAAAAACTGCCGTAACATTTGTTTTTTGACGATTTCATAAAGGGTTATCATTTTTTGTAGGTCATTTAAACTATTTATCAGGACTATGGATTTTAAAAATTATTTTACGATGTCGGCAGAAAACCGTTAACTCATGTCTATTGTTTAATAGATTTTTATTATTTAGATGTGTAGTTTTTCATGTAGGCATAAAGGGCATGGGTCATCCCAAGTTTTACAAGTTCTAGTTTTGTTTATAATTTTCAATTTTACTTTTGGTGTTTTATTCATTTCCTTCAAATGCCAAAAATATTTAGATAGAGAAGTCTGATTTCTTTTATTTATATTGTTGAAAGATCACTTATGCTGCCTCCATCTGGGTTTAAATTCATTCTTCGTAGACCCAATGTATATCATATTAGTATTAGGACTATCAATGGATGAGATAGTATATTGGTATACCACAGATTTAATGCTGCATTTATTTTTCAATGGGCAGTCTTCTGGGTTTCTATAATCAAACAATTTTTCAGTGTTTTTGTCTAACTGAAGTGTAGGGTTTTTATTAATGCTATTCAGGCATGGGGGTTTGTTCAGGATTTTATTATTGTGTTTTTTATTATACTTTCTAGATTTTCAGTGCAGCTGTAACTCAATTTTAGGGTGTTCTTATTAAATATTTTATAAGTCTACTATTGGTAGGAAAGTGTTTTTCAATTAAAGTTAGAAATTGCTGTCCTACCTTAATACTAACCATTTGGTTGAACGGAGTGGTATACCAAATGATTTTTCTTTTCCTGTTTTTTTTTTTTTTTTTTTTTTTTTCTGGTTAGTACAATTGTTTCTATAACTGATGTCAGCATTCTTGTATCCACTATTTTTTAACGAGCTCTTTCCTATTTTCTATATATTTTTCACACACACACACACACACACACACACACACACACACACACACATATATATATATATATATATATATATATATATATATATATATATATATCCTTGTGCAGGTATGCAGAAAATAGAAAAGAACACGTTGGGTGCATAATCCGGGGTTCCTTAGTATTTTTGTTTTTATTTTTAAAAAACAGTGCTCCATACAGAAGTAGAGCTTATATTATAATAATATTTTTTGTTTAAAAATATGATTCCTTCGCTACATAAGAGTTCTCATGTTTCAAAAACGGGAGTCGAAATCATCCAAATAATTAATAAAATTAAGTTGGATTGAGGTGTTTAGTCACGTTTCATCTTCAAGCGAAATTTTAGGAATAAGCTATCTCTCGGTTTACGTGTATTTTTACAGAATTTGTTATTGTGGGAGTGGCTATACTATTTTCCTTCTTTAAGTGGTCAGGGAGTTAATTCTTATCAGTAGATTCATCATCCTCTGAGAGGTTTTGCTAAGGTTGGGTAGGGTATCTATTTCAAGGCTAATGTTTACGGTCATCCTTTAGTTGGTTCCCAGTGAAGGATATTTTTATGGCGCGCCTACAGTCGTTATGTGCCTGGAGAATTGTCTTTTATTATTGTCTATCTGATTATCTATTTATTTATTTGTTTATTTAAGTGGGTGTTTAATATACAGATCGCTTTGCATTGAATTTCAGTTTGTTTTTTTAGTTTTTTTTGACGACGACAAAAAGGGTTTTTCCTATTTAAGGGTTTGGCTGAGCTTTTTAGAATTTTACTTAGCTATGTTTTTTTTTTTTTTTTTTTTATGCTAATTATCTAATGCGAAAGTCTGTTGATGTCGGCAAAAAACCGTTAACTCCTGCCTATGGTTTAATAATTTTTCATTATTTAGGAATTTAATGATGTGTAGTTTTTCCTGTAAGCATAAGAGGCATGGGTCATCCCAGGTTCTACAGGTTCTTGTTCTATTTACTATTTTCCATTTTACTTTTGGTGTTTTATTCGTTTCCTTTAGATGCCAGGAATATTGGCATAGAGATGTCTGATTTCTATTTTGAATATTGTTGAAAGAGCTCTTGTGTTGTCTCCATTTAATTTTAAAACTATTCTTTGTTGATCCTATGTATATCCTATCAGTGTTAGGGCTCTCAATGTATGAGATAGTGCATTGGTATACCACGGATTTTGTGAGGCATTTATTTTCCAACGGGCAGTTTTTAGGGTTTCTACAATCGCATAATTTTTCATTATTTTTATCTAGTTTTAGTTTATGTGTTTCATTACTGTTTTGGTATGCGTGTTTTTCTAGGATTTTCTTATTGTGTCTTTTTATGATTCTTTCTATATTTTCAGTGCAGCTGTAACTCAGTTTCAATGTGTTTTTGTTAAAGATGTTGCTAAGTTTGCTATTAGTGGGAAAGTGTTTTTCAATTTCGCTTGAAGATGAAACGTGACTAAACACCTCAATCCAACTTAATTTTATTAATTATTTATTATTAATTATTTGGATGATTTCGACTCCCGTTTTTGAAACATGAGAACTCTTATGTAGCGAAGGAATCATATTTTTAAACAAAAAATATTATTATAATTATTATATATATATATATATATATATATATATATATATATATATATATATATACTTTAAAAATCAGATCAATTGAATCCGCTATCTTGGCCTCAACCCTACAGCATCCTCAGGCGATTTTTATCAAATGACCTCCCAACGCGCTTTATTTTTTTATCTTTTAAATAATGAAAACTATATATATATATATATATATATATATATATATATATATATATAAGATCTACATAGGGATATCGGCGGGAAATTGGAAGCAACGATTTTATAACCATCGCCAATCCTTCACAAATAAATCAAAGAAACATCAAACTGCACTTTCTAAACATTGTTGGGAGTTGTTGGAAAGCAAATTAACCCCACAAGTAAAATGAAGAATCGTCTCAAGAGCTCGGACTCCGATAAACTTCAGAGACCGATGTGATTTGTGCATTAAAGTAAAAATCCTAATAATAAAGCATAAGGATCCGGACATATTGCTGAACAAACATAACGAGTTGATTTTTAAATGTAGACATAAAAACAACCTTAATTTAACTAAGTATATTTAGAAACAACTATATCAAAAGGGAACATATTAATTTTGTTTTTAAAATGAATATATGAACATATGGATACTATACTTGTTAATATTTCACTAAAAAGTAGATGAACTTAGACATTTACATGTGAATTTATATATATATATATATATATATATATATATATATATATATATATATATATATATGTATGTATATGTATGAACATTTTGAATAAGGGTGCTTATATGAATATATGTACTTGTATAAATTGTGGGCACATATGTATGGAGGTATGTGTGTTTATATGTATATATATACATGGGAGTATAAATATATAAGTATGGGGTATGGTTTGGTACTACCGTTGTTTTTGTGCTAGGTGTCGTTATATGTATATATGTGTATGGGTGTATATATATATATATATATATATATATATATATATATATATATATATATATGTGTGTGTGTGTGTGTTTGTGTGTGTATGTATATATGTGTTTTACATATGTGTGGGTGTATGTGTATATATAAATATATATTTGTGCGTATGTGTATATGTATATTGTATGTATATATATGGATATATATGTGTATGCATACATTTATACATGTGTAGTATTTTGAATATTAAATTACTTGTAATCTGTATATGTATATAGATGTAAATATCTTACAATTAATATTTATAATATATGTGTGAATAGATGTATAACATTGTAATATAAATACGTATGCATGTGTGGATAATTATGGGTAGAATTCATTTCATATCCTTTTTTATGTATATAATCGTGTATGTATATGTAGGTATATGTATATATGTATGTGTGTGTGTATGTGTATATATATGATTGTATATGTATATACGAGTGTGTGTATATATATGGGTATATATTTATATGAGTATATATATATATATATATATATATATATATAGATAGATAGATAGATAGATAGATAGATAGATAGATAGATAGATAGATGTGGATATGTATATATATATATATATATATATATATATATATATATATATATATATATATATAGATGTATATGTGTGTGTATATTTTTTTTAATGGAAGTACATGGGTCATTCCAATGGTGTTTTAAATTTACTCTTTTTAGTATCTAATATCACTTTTTCTTTTAATGTCCTATAATTAGAATTATGAGAGTGTATATTTATCTTCTGGATAGAGAGTTTCATTTCATAATTGATAACTTAATTTAAGTTTAAATATACCACTCTTTAACTATTAATAGGAATAATAATATTAACGAAATTTCTTTAATAATGAAGCATTTCAGAAGTCACCTAAAGTTAAATTTTAACTATGAAATCAAACTAAAATCTAAATAAATTTCACATATTAAAATATAGGTAATGATTGGTAAATGTATGTATTGATAAATTATGTATGAAGATAGATGACCATTTGTGTATATTGTTACACGTATATCTATGTGTGTATTTGCACATGTAAATAAACGTATGTATATATGGGATCTGCATAAATATGTTTGTGAGATATAAGAAGAAAACAAATCTTTAATATTACCCTCAAATATTATTCAATAATGAAATCTAGACCCTAACTAAATTTACCCATATAATAATAAAGAAAAGTTGCATTCATAAATTAGATTAAAATAAAACTAATAAAGATGTTACCGAAAATTCTTTTTACAACATTAAGAAAGTACAATTGGTCGGGTAAATAAACTATAATAATTAAAATTAATTCTTTAATATGTTCTCTATAAATGTACTAATAAAAATAGTAGTTAACTTATATTAAGTCCCTAAACTATTTACTTAAAAAATTAAATATTTAAATTGATAACAATCATCATTTTTCAAACATCGAAATTTCTATCAAGCATTGAAATCTATCTTTTACATAAATTTGTTAAAACACAATTACAGCCTCTTTCGATTTACTTCCATCTCCCCCTCTCTCCTTGTCGTAACACTCAATTGTATATATCCGTATTACTGTCTTCTGTCTCCTCTCTCTTTTGCATTTTTCCTTTCCTTTTCACCCCACTACCCTCCTATTTCTATATATCATTTTCATTAAGTTAACCATCTAAATAGGTCAAGGTCCGGTCACTCCTCCTACCCCAATATAACGCATGCTTAAGAGAGATATGAAATTAACCCCTCCCTATACTCTACCTTGTCTCTTTAACTACAACCCTCAACCCCACCCCTGTTAAATTACAAATATTACACTAACCATCAATTTCTAATCTCATTTTTCCTTTCATTTCGATGTTGGAAGTGTTACTTGATGATCCGGAGTCCTTTAAAAGGATTTTGGTGAAATAAATTATTGTAATGGTACTTTAAAGTGGTCTGTTTTTCATTATATATATATATATATATATATATATATATATATATATATATATATATATATATATATATAAACAAACGTGTAATAGAAAAAGAGGAGGGGTATGTAAAAAAGAAGAAGGCGTAGAAAAAGAAGGGAGAAGAGAAGAATGTACATTTTCCTTTCCTTTTCACCCCACTACCCTCCTATTTCTATATACATCGCACATCGATACTTTTATAATGCCCTTGCATTTCTTCTCTAGTCAACTTTGACCTTCAAAAATTAAAAGCAATTTCAATCGTCATCTTCCGTCCACTTAAATCCCCGGTTTTTTATTGTCATTTCTCCTTAATAAAATAATTATTTTCTCATATAGTTTTACACTCAGTAGTCCCATGGGTCCTAGTGGCTTTACCGTAAAGCTTAAAGTGAAATAATTAAAAAATATGAGCTAAAAAAATTATATAAATACACCCACCGTTCTACAACCCTTTTGGGAGAGTATTGGTTAACTTTTTACCTGCTTTCTTTCTTCAAATGTACCATTAATCACTAGACCTTAATTTTTTCTTTCATCGTAACAAATAATTGTATTCCAGTACTACTTTGATTGATCCCAAAATATGCAGGGAACGGTAAGCGAGATTTTTACTACGATTTGATATTTTTGGTTCTTTATGAAAGTGGAGACGCATCCAGATGTAAACATTTATGAGAAGTGTACATCGACAAGGTTTGTTCATATCTTTATGTGCATCATTTTAGTTCTACTTTTGGTTTATTAAACCTTCCCTTAAGTCAAGTTGAAATCATCTTTCGGCCAAGTATTGCTCAAGCATTTCGACAGAAATTTTATTTTAATTATGAGCGATGGATAAAACAAATGAAGCGTTATATCATCAATCTTGAAAAATTTCAGACTTCTCTGGGCGTATAAACCTGAATAATATTATTGTCATGTTCTCGTACCGAGAATAATTTTGGATGTTTAGAAATACAATTAATATATATATATATATATATATATATATATATATATATATATATATATATATATATATATATATATATATATAATCTATATTGACTATTGTTGACTATTAGAACATGCGACAATAAAAGATAGTTATATATACATGTTATACATTTATTATATATATATGTAACTGTGATAATATATAAATATTAACGTGAACATAATGTTTGAACATGTTTAACTCATTTTCGCTGAAAATTTACAGGTGAAATACATATTATATAAGGTTGTAGTATTTGATCTATCGGTTATGATTATTATTTTATGTGATATGATTCTTCAGGACGTAAGTTATCGCAGTTTTCCACAACTTCCTGTCGATTGTATTTCGAAGCAACTTTTGATATATTATCATAACTCGCGCTTGTCATTATTTTATTGAAATACTTTAGTTATCTAACTTACTGATTATATTTGCCGCTTTTATCTTGATTATGTCCTGTAAGTGGGGAGTTTCCCAAGCTTTGTTTTCGTTTTAGGCATCCTATAAATTTCAGTTATCTCTTTCTTATTTTGACTATAAGAGTTATTATTTTTCCGATTTTCTGTAAAACTTCCTCGTCGTTCACGTTTACTGTCCATGCTTGGTGTTTGGGTTGAGCTTCTGTTACAACAGGCGCTCAAGTTACGAGGTCTCGCTGAGAAAACACCCGTTCATAGAGACAGGTGAATATTCAGTGTCCGCTCGGTGACTTGGTGATGTTATAATGTCATTAGTATCATACTAGAGGCATTCGAACATCTTTGAGGAAATCGCTCAACATTCACTGCCGTAAACATGGACAGATGTCACGCAACAGTACAGTAATTTTTTCCTTGTTACTAAAGATAACCTGCTATCTCGCAGTACTCTGCCCAGCTTTTGGAATGAGTCCTTGCCCATTCCAATACACCTACGGATCTCAGTGTCGCATTTACCGTAATCAGTCAAGACATTTCCCAGGTATTTAAACTTTCGCGTCTGCTTGATTCTAGTGTTCCCGAACTTCAGATCGTATTTAGGGCTCATCCTCTTACTGACGACCATGCACTGCGTCTTCTTGTAGTTTTTGCTTAGTCCCTTTTTCTCACTCTCCTTCGCTACATTCTGTAGGAGATATTGTAATTTCATTCCCGTGTCTGCTATCAGTACTGTGCCGTGAGTCTTTATACCGGCGAAATTGAAATGGATTGAATTTTCTGAAATCAATGACATTAAGAATATCGAGTCACAGCATATGCCCAAATTTAGAAGGCACGTCTGAGATCGAGATAAATGAATCATTAAGATAGATGTTATTATCGTCAAAATTAAGAAAGACAGAGAGAGAGAGAGAGAGAGAAGTGTGTGAACTTCTAATTTCTGCTATCTGAATGACAAAGGTACACAAATTTGCCTATCGTTTTAGTATAAGAGCAGACGACAGAAAAGGTGACAGAAGAAATCAGATGGCGCTTCGGAGTATCGATTATGCCTTCCAGAAAATAAGCACTGTATTAATCAATAGAAACTTTAGTTAGAGACAAAGAAACATACTGGGCAGCTATGTCATATCGATCCTCTTTTACTGCTGTGGAAGACGGATAAATGACGAAAAGACTTGAAACAGTTAAGTGTCTCTACTAAAAGAAGCTGTAAATAATTTATCTTAATTATTAGTTTGGTGCAAAAATAATGTCATTTTCTCACATATGATAATACGTCAAAAAACGTCATTATTTTTGCACCAACCTAATATTTCAGCGTATAAAATAAAAGAATGTGCGTACACCATAAAACCACTGGATAGACCATGTTTTCAGTTTCATAGTACAAAATTATCCAAAACATTTTCTGAGCCTTTTCGATATATTCTTCATTTCCTGGAATAATAGACGACATCGCTTCTCCAAACATAACTTCTCATACACAACTCTTGCCACTATCAAAATGCATTATCAGTCTCCGAAATACACTCCAATCCATCGAATTTGCTTCCGGAAATTTTTTTAAGATTCGTTAAATATCAACGAATGCATTTTGTTTCCGCATGAAGGAATTTAATGATACATATCTGATTCATATTTACGTCCTCATCAACTGTTATTTTGATAAGCGTCCAAATGAAATTATGGGCGTCTTCAAACTCTACGCTAAACATCCGCTCTTGACTTCGTGAATGAATATAGCGTTATTACTTGCTGAGCGACTGTTATTTTATTTAATTATTTTTGGATAAAAATAGACAAATTGATAGTCAGATAAAAATTTCAATAACCTATAACCTACATTACGCACTCCTCCCAATAAATCTATCAAATTTGAAACAATATCTATTTCGTCGCATAACGAAAACCACGTTGTTTTGTCCATGTACATTTTGTTTATACGAAATTATTTTTTCATAATCACCCCGTTTTCTCGGCGCAACATAAAAAGCGGGATTTTTTTCAAATTATTTCATATTCTTACGCTGACGTCTGCTTTACATCCACCAAAAAACTTTACACTCACTTATTCTCACCCACACTCATGCATACATACATAGATATATGCACACATACACACAGGCACAAAGGCACGCACATACACAAACGCACGCAGACACAAAAACGCACGCACGCACACACACACGCACAAACGCGCGCGCGCACACACACACACACATATATATATATATATATATATATATATATGATAAAATATAGTTTTCAGGTATACTCGATTTATTTGATAAACTGCGCAATATAAAAGTGTACATTGAAGTCAACACCCATGGGCAACACTCTGTTTCATGCTAGAGGCAGTCGCCAGGCCTGACCTGACTATTGCGTTTAGCATGAAACAGATTGTTTCCTCTAGGTGTTGACTTCAATGTGCACATAATCATTGAAAAGTTTCAAATATATACTGGCTAAACCAGATTACTTCGATGGAGCATTGAAAATTATTTGATCTGACTAAGAATTGTTTCCGGCAACAAAACATTTATTGTTTTGACATTTACTCAGATTTATGTAAGTGGCTTGACCAATAAATTTTGAACACTTTCTAGCACACCTCTCAATATTGCTGTACAAAAAAAAAGTTACGGAACTAAACCAGGTTCCAAATAATCAAGATTATTTAAATCTCGACTAATAATGTCAATAAAGCGTTAAACTGTATTTTGGTTACCAATTCTATAATATATATTCACATCTTTCTTATTATGCTCTTTAGAATAATGGATACTGTTGTCAATATATGCTTTGCTCGCTCACTATCGCTTCGCAAATAAGATATATTCACTACTTGAAATATTTGAAGGAAAAATTTTAAATGAACATTTCATTCATAAATTTTCTTGATATAGTTAAAGGATGTTTCAAAAATAGATGCCAACTTGTTGAAGGCGAAGTAAAATGTAAATATCAAACACTTTTCAACACAATGTAATATTCCTAAACAGAACTATTTTTGATCTGAAAATCAAAACAATCCTCGAATAAAAGAGCAGTAATAAAGGACAGTTAATTAATGAAATAAACTTTTTTTAAAAAATCAATATGCAAGTTAGTTAAAACTGAAAAAAGAATTTTGGCTAGAAGTAAATAATATATAAAAAAAACTTTTGAGCTTTCAGGATGCAAATTACTCTTTTTTATTAGGTATACATTTTCTTCTCATTTCTCAGTTGCGTCTCTGTCCTTGGACAGAATGCGCTCAGGGGCTTCTCTATCAAAGGACAGAGAGGCAACTAAGAAAATTATACTGAAGTGGTACCCAGGCCTGTGAAACAGCTGTCCGAGGTCTCGCCCTCGAATTGCACCTAAGAGAGGGATCAGTGCTCGCACCGAGGCCAGCGCAACCAGGCGTTCCTGTCCCAGGCGTACGTGCTCGGGTCCCACCTAAAAATAGACCTTGTGTCGCATCTCGTCCTAGTGGGGGGAAAGAGTAAATACCGTGTGTAAATTGCTATAAATTAGAACTGTTTGGTTTTGTTTTTTTTAATCTCAGAATTCGTGAGAGTATTCAGCTTCAATTCCGTATTTATTCATATAAATTCCAAAATATGTGTTTTACTTAATTAGCTATTATGTTTCTCTAACTCTTCACATTTTGAATGCATAACTATTTCTATTTTCTGTTTTCCCATTTTTACATTATATTAATTTTATCTTAGAAATTGTACCCTGTTCTGCCTTCCATTAAATAAAAATAATTGCTTGTATGGAAAATAAAGATCTATGTACCACAAATCATCTTTAAATTAAGAGGCAGCTGAAGAATTATCGTTGAACTTTTAGAAAGTAAGCTTAAACATGAATTCAATACATAAATACAGCGATCAATTTTGATTTCTTCTGTATTGATGACTATCGCATCTACTCCTTCTCCCTAGCTATTGTGATGGTGGCCAAACTAAGAGTCCTCAACAGGAGCTAGCTTAAATGCCTATAAGGCGGATTTTATGCTATTCATAATAAAATGTGCACTGCAAATTGGATACAAAAGAATAATAAGTGTTACTCACCTTGAAACATGAAAGCAACGATAATGGCTAGTATAATGTATTCATATATGTTGTTAACCTCGCATGATCTGACAACCCTGAATCTGTGCTCAACGAAAATCATTCCCTTTCTAGGACTTTTTAATGAGCTATGAATAACTGAAATCTGACCAGAGGAGTTGTTTGAGCACAAATACACGCACTGACAGACGCACACATACGGTGTACTTTTTATATAAGATTTACTTGAATAATTTCCTATTATTATTATATTTAGCTGATAAATTATTGTCTATTATTATTATATTTAGCTTGTATCATTAATTCGCTTCTTATAACAATTTCGCATATGTATTCTACCATCACTAAATGACGTAACTCTCACTAGGGACAAATTACCTGCAAGCAACAAGTGAATGCGCAAAAAAAAAGTGAAAGTTTGTGTAGGCGATTCGCACCGACTTTATTTAGCCTATTCAGGGTGAAGATTCAAGAAAACTCTCCAGAGATTATTTATTGTAGAACATCATCAGAACAACCTATGTCAAGCGGATTATATTATGTCGACAGTATACACATAATAAAAACAGAAATAACTTTATATAATGTAGTAATGTAAAGGAAGAATTTAGGACTACTAATAATTTAAGAACACATGATGCATGATTTTCAGTAAAACAGATAATTTTATATGTGGGTTATTTATTTGAAACATCAGAATCAAGAAGTTACATGAATTAATCTAGGATTCTAGTAGAGGAATCGACAAACATAAAATGTAAAATAGAAATATTGAAGGTTCATATCAATCCATCGTAATGCTCTTGTAAATATAAGATATGTATTAAAATCTAAAGACATTTTGTTGGAAATTAAGAATTTTGAACTCCGACGCATTATCAAATCTCTTACAAAGAAGTGAATACGAGGCAATAACTTATTAATAAAAAGGAAACTGAAAACAAGATATGAACGACTAATTTGTGGCTCTATTGGCGAATACTGATAATATCAAGAGCAACTGTGCAGTGTTAATGAAAGTAGTCAGTACTTGGAAATGTATGCCTACAATCAGAAAGAGAAAACTGGAGGTTAGTCCTTGGTATGATGATAAACTACATCCGGCAGTAAGGCCACTGATCGTGGGATTGGAGGTTTTGAGTGAATTGGAATCCCTTTTAATTGCTCTTATTCCTATGCCTACCTTGACCTGTGTTGTATCGCTTGTTAGAATCTCAGGGTTTTGTTCCAACTCTACAGAAACTGAATTGTTTTTCCCATCCTGTTTGTTCTTTTTTTAGTTTACATACTTTCTAGATAGTCACCGTTTGGGCCACTTCCGGTTAGACCTTCACGCAATAAAGGCATTACGAAGAGTATATGGTTGGTAGTTTCATCTCTCTGATCTCACCCTTAAATTCAACCATCATCAGTTTTTAGCTTTTGATAACTTTCTATATTTGTCTGTTTTATTTCCATGTTATTATACGAACATTTGTTTACTGTGGCCTTATCTCCTGGGTTTATTTTATGCTTCTATCTCTCCGTGTAGAAACCTGTAAACATACAGTTTTGCAAAATGCAATCTTCTTTTAACTTCTTTTCCTCCAACTCTCTGCAATTTTCAAATTTATTCCTGTAGCAAACTTTATACATGTAAACAAATTATTCGCTACATTTCTTTATCCTTTTATGGTTTAATTTTTATGTTCATGCCTCCGGCTGCCTTTTTATTTCTTGTTTCTATTTTCAAACTAACGTCTTATATATACGTATTTATTATTTTTACCCTTTTGGTTATGAATAAACCTGCCGATGTTTGGGACTACGTCCTCTTAAGATATTTAATTGCCTTAAGGCGATTATCTGGCTGTCTTCAAGTTTGCGCACGCGTACAAAACGACCGTGTACTCTGGGGTGCAGAACACCCAGCTATGTACAAATAGTGAACCCCCAAACGAAAACAAAATACTATGAAAGTATTAAAAAAAACTGTACAGTAAAAATATCAGCATAAATAGTTATAGTAAAATTACTAACAATACAATTTTAACGAAAAATGACCAACAATATATTTTATAGTAGAATTAACACCAATACATTTCAAAGAAAAATGACCAGCAATACATTTCTTAGTAGAATTAACACCATAACATTTCATATGAAATTGTCCTACAATATATTTTATCTGTAGCTGAAACGAGAAAATTGTTTTCAAAATATTTTAATTAAATTTCGGGACTAAATTACCCATGAGGATCTAAAATGCTGTTCAACCAACAAATCAATCAACGAAATAATTTAAAGTTCTGGATTATTTGAAAAGAGAGTTTGTTGTTGTAAAATGTACAGGAGATGCCGAAGGTAAAAAAAAAGCAAGGGTAAGCAGAATAAAATATATAACAAGTTTGACATTTGATATTGACTGTTTTGCTTTCTCTGGCTTCGTGGACGTTGAAGTCTTCCACAGCAACCTCTGGCGCTTACTATATAATTGGCTTCAATAGGACAAGTGTCACCATCTTAATAGAATAATAGTGTGGGGGTGGAGAAATTTCTAAGAAGCCTTCGGCCGAATGTTTTATTATAAATGTGTCCTCTCCTTTTAGATAATCAAATGTTGAGACCTGTCTTATTTAAGGCAAGTACAAAAAAATTGCAGTACGGATATATATATATATATATATATATATATATATATATATATATATATATATATATATATATATATATATATATATATAATTCGTATTGATTCAGATGCACTATTTTCCCAAATGGGAGATGATCAGATGAAAAAGATCATTACAGCCTTTAGTGATGATACCAACAAATCCATTCAAGTAACCTCAAGAGAACGGTGAATAAATTTAAGAAAGGGATAAAAGAAGGGAAGAAAACTGCATCAGAAGGTCAAAACATGAAGGAGGAACAAGATTTTTACTTAGAGCAAAAGGTATCTGTGAGAAAAGATCCAACTCAGTCCATAACACGTTTGGCACGTAAGAGAGAAGTTTCAGCTATGACAGTCCAAAAAGCAGTGACAAAAGACTTGAAAATTAAATCGTACGTGAAACCTGTGAGGCAACATTTTACTCCACGATAGAAAGTTAGAATGTTAGATAAAGCGAAGATCGTCTTGAATAACTTGTAAAATGACCCTGAAATAATATATATATATATATATATATATATATATATATATATATATATATATATATATATATATATATATGAACATTATTTCAATCCTGAAGAAAGTGTGCCTATACATAGCTATGAAAAATTAATAGTGAACATATATTTTGGCAGTTAATATCTCTCTGACGAAGTATGAAAATGATCCTTCAAGAAAGCATTTCGTTTTAAATATGCATCTTCTCTGATGTTAAAACTTTCAGTATATTTATATATCTATGTGATGACATTTGCGGGATTTACGGTAAACGTATGAATTACTACACACACACACACACACACACACACACACACACATATATATATATATATATATATATATATATATATATATATATATATATATATATATATATATATTCAGGTATGTCTGATTGAATAATCTAGACATATTATGCCTATTTTATTTTAAACCTCTCAAATTCCGGGATCAATTTCTCGGTGCAGTTAGAAAAATGTGTAAGTATGGCGTTTTAGTTTCGGTTAATTAGTTTCTTTTCCCAAGTATCTCTCCCAGAAACTTTCATATATATGTTTGTGTCATGGCAACGACACTATCATGAATGGCGGTGTTAAATTATATTCTACAATATTGAAAAGGACATTCCTTTCCATATTCAAGTTTTACAGAAATATTAATTGGCAATACAAGTATACACCATTATGAAAAAAACACAAACGAAACAATCTTCAAATTCTTCAAGAGAAAATAAATGACATAATCAAAGCTACGTCTTTCTAACCTGCGTCTTTCGTACAGAGTTTTGCAACAGTCCTAATTTGAAAAGTCTAAAATAAAAAGACGAAGGAAGGAAGTCTTTCTTCATATTTTTTATGACACATCTATGTTTTTAAACGTATTTACATTTTTGTGTATTGGGTGTGTTTATGAAAGTATGTTTATACATATCCCTTCTCCATATATATATATATATATATATATATATATATATATATATATATATATATATATATATATATAACATCCACTTTGTATGATGTGTAGGGTTTGTGTGTGAGTGCTTGTTTTACGTCTAGTGTGTTTGTTTTTACCAATATTTGTGTATATATTCGTTCACATACATATTTGTATGGGGCGACGCGCGTGTGTCTGTGTAATGTGTATGTGTTCTCCGACTAATATGTGTGTGTGTGTTTATGTGTGTAGTTATAATTTGTAAGTGCTGCTTTAAATTTGACTATTTTTTTTTTTTGATTTGTAGACAAGTATAATTTTCTGTTTGATATAGTGGCATAATTTTAAACTTAACTTCGTTGCATTTGTAGATGTGTTGTGAAACAATGAATTTCCTTTTGTCTGGTAATTTAATGTCACTTTTTGTTGTTTAGAGCTTTGGTGATACCTATATAGGACTTGTTGCGTCTTGTAAATTTGAATGCATGAATCAAACTTTTTCATTTGCAGTTTAAGTTTTTCATCATTGTGAATGTTGTGGGGTTATTAGAATTATAGAAGCTTTCTGTTATTATGATATCGTAAATCTTTTCTTGATACATTTATTGACCCCCTATATTGGGTGTTGGCTAAATTTGATTATTCGGTGTTGCGTTTCTTTGGATTTACAAGTTGGTCTAAAGTTATTTCGCTGCTAGTTCAAAACCTTTGTTTATTAGTGCGAGAAAACCTCTTTTTTAAGAGGATTTGTAATACTTATATAATTTTGTCGGCAACGTGCTGCGGAAGATGGGGTCGATTTTAGACAGCTTTTTGCGTGATGGCTATTGAAATTAAGATATTGATTGGTGTAATTAGTTTTGTCGTAAATATCTGTGATGATATGTCTATTTCTATTTCTGGTATGTATATTATATATATATATATATATATATATATATATATATATATATATATATATGTGTGTGTGTGTGTGTGTGTGTATGTATAAACCCAAAAACCCTACTCTTATCTCTTTAATTCCCCCTTTATATTTTTCCCTTTTTTCTCTTTTCCCATCTCATTTCCGCTATTGTTGACTGATTTAACAGGTCAATGTCTGATCCTTAGTCCCTTTTCCCTCAATACAGTACAGTAATAAAAAGGAATATGAAGATACATTTTACACTTTCCCTTCACTCTCTAAACACGACAATGTCTCTCACACCTTTCACCATCACTCACTAATTCAACTTATATAAGCTTAATAATGCCTGTCAAAAGTGTAAATTTTAAATGAAGATCCAGAGAAATATAAAAATCTCTGGTGAAATAAATTATTACAATGGAGCCTTAAAGTGGTCTGTTTTTCATGTAACTTAATATATATATATATATATATATATATATATATATATATATATATATATATATATATATCGTATTCGTGGGTACATGTTTACTCGGGCGGCTAGCCAATCCCTATTCCAGGCGCTTGCTCAGGTGTATTTGTGTTTATTCAACACCCACAAAGCTCAGCTATGGTTTATACTGCAACTATGCTGAGTAGACCATACTTATAGTTTCTGAGAAAAAGCATGTTATTTAGTGTGATCAAAAATTTGAACAAGGCGACATGCTCAATCCCTCAGCTGGGATGAATTGTGACAGTGCAATCACCCAAGGGTTTCGTCCACCTAATTTCACACAGAAGGCTTCGTTCAACCCGTGGTATACTTTTCAGTCACTTTCCAAAGTTACTGAACGTTGGGATCGGGGCTCTCCAGTCCGATAAATCGACTATGCCGAGATTCGAACCCGGGTCTCATTGCCGTCCAGGTGCATATATATATATATATATATATATATATATATATATATATATATATATATATATATATATATATATATATATATATATATATATATATATATATATGAGTGAAATAAATATATTCTATGCATTGAATACATATATCTAAAGGTAAAATCATTTTATCTAGTAAACTGAAAAAGTATTTTTTTCTAGAAAAAGCTAACATATGGTATCAAACAGCCATTAAACTGATCAGGATGATTATATCATCATGCACATTTTTTAGACTCTGTAGACCTTTCAAACATTTATCATGCTATAATGTCTTGTATGTAATAAAAATCTGCTTTAGAAAATTTAATATGTAAAAGTATTCCTAAAATGTATCGTTCTAAATGCTCTGTCCGTCGCCATCAATGTCATCCACGCAGATATTAATTCACTACCATAAAAATATGTAGCACGAAGATGATTCCTAATACCATGACAATAAAGTTTACTTCATTATAAAATCAATAACTGAAGAGAGTTAAAATTGTAATATGAAACATAAATCCTCGCATAATAAAAACTTAGTCATCAACACTCTTCTCTATGATAGTTGATATTGCTTTTTCCTGGAGTAAATCTCTAATTTATCGCTTTTTCAAAATATTGTGCGAAATTTTACATCAAAATTAAAGCAAAACAAACAATTCAAAGCAAATATTTCCAGGTAGTTTTAATTTTTAGTCATTTAAAGAAAATCTTGGTATGACATAAAAATATTTTATGTCTAATTCCTCCCAATAAAATGTTCTAACAAATATGATTATCACCCAACAAGCCCACAATGAATTAATATTTAATGTCAAGCCGAAAAAGTGAAAAGATTACTCAAATGCATTTTTCTACATTTAGCAAAATGTTTGCGCCGATAAATTTTATCAAGAATTTGATTGATACTAAGTTGAATTATCGACAGGTAATTCTTTACTGAAAAAAATTTGAATGGTAATTGATTTAACTCTTAGACTAGTACATGAATACACCTACTGGCGACTGGCAGTTATTAGAGTACTAAAATGCGTTAACCATAAAGCGAACGATTCAGTGACAAATTAAGAGAAACTTTAAGAGAATCAAGTGATAAATGAAAGTGATGGTTAAAATTGCCGTTCTCATAAAACACATTTCGGAATCCATTGATCAAATAGTTAGCCTTTTAATCTGTTGAAATTTCTAAAATCATTTTCTTAAAAAAAATTTGTTCACGAAATTACTAATGTGAGGTCCTCTAAGTGTGATCCCATTTTTAGCATTTAAGCCACTTTTTTAAGACCCTCCTTGGTATGACGATTAACTATATCTGGCAGTATCAGAGTTTTGGAGGAGCGTGAAATCATCTCTTAATTACTCTTCTTCTCATGTCCCAAGTGACCTGAGTTGATAGCAACTGTTGTTATTTGTTCTACTGGCAAATAATGAACATCCAAACTGGAACCAAAACAATTTAAAAGTATAAAAATACATTTTTATAGTAAAAAATACCAGCAAATGATATTAATAATAATATAAAAACTTATCAAACCTCCCATAAGGAATTGATATGAAGCTAAAAAAACAAATCAACCAAATTGTTTAAGATCGTATTGAAAATTAGCATTTTGATGATATTATAATTACCGCTTCTGCTTACATAATCTACTCATTTCTTTTGTTATTTTTCTTCAACAGAGTGGTGCTTTTATTTACATTATTCGGACTATTGACCTCATCTTTGTCGCCATAATTATTACAACGTTTCGGCCATTGTACGCTCCGGCCTTCTTTAGGTTGTTGGAATATCGAAGTGAACCCTTTATTTATTTATTTTATTTATAGCTTTAAAAATCCCAGATATTCATACCCACGTCCTCAAGGACACATGGCACAGTGGATAAAGGCGTTGGTTAGATCCAGTGACAAAACCCAGAGTGTGAGTTTAATGCCCGGTTAAGGCAGTGGAGAACTTTCAGAGGGAAAATTAACAGGAGATAACTGATAACTGACAACCAGTAAAAACATGACACGTGTAACTAGAACAGTCTACCCCAGTTAGTGAAATAAAGTTTTCAGTTCGACATTCAAACCACCTGAAGAAAGCCGGAGCATGCAACGGCCGAAACGTTGTAATAAATATGTCGACAAAGATGAGAACAATAGTCTGAATAATGTAAATAATGTACATAATACCTCATCTCAGAAATATAGACATATATTGAGTGATGCTTTGTTATTTGCTAAATCCTTTTCTCTCTATCGAGCATCTGTTTATCGGGTTTGATAAAAAATTGTCCTCTTTAAGGCGTAAATGATTCATTCGCTTTAAAAGTGTTTTAATAACTGTAATGAGAAAACGGTTGAATATTGATAAAATGTTGGATGTTTCTAAAAGAATTGGACGTCATGTATGTAACATTTTAGATCTGGCGATGCTATAAGGTTATAAGGCCATAAACCGACTTTTCAAGTTAATATCTTGGTTCGTAGCATCATAGTCTTTCACCCAGCAAAAAATAACCTGTTTTCACGTTTGTTTTCTTATGTACTAAATTTGTCATAACTTTCCATACACCCTAATAACGGGGCAGTTTATATTTTATTAACTCAACATTCGGATATTTTCGGGTGCATTCATGACATGTGACATGTCCTAATATTAGGATAAAATCTACTTAAATACATCAAGAGAAATTAATATTTCTGGACTACAAAGATTCACTGTATTATTTCCTTTTACTTGAATTTACCCCATAATGAATTATATTGGGGAATATATATGGTTACTGCTATTTCGCTAGAAATTAGCAATGAATCTTCCATATATTCTATTGGGATAGATCCACTTATTGTTAGTAGCATCAACGCAAAGCATAAAATTCGCACTTGTTTTGTAAAACATGAAATGTGTTCAAACTTAAATTTAAAAAAAAAATTATGGATTTTCCGTGCCGTACAAGCTGTGATTGCAAAACACAGAATCTACTGAATTAGCCTGTCATCGGGTTTTTGCGCGTGTATTACATGACGTTATATGGAGTTGGAACAACCTTCCGGTCGTTATAATATTTGATAAATTAGTGCAAAATATCTTTCTAGGATTTTGCGGGATTTTGCCATCGAAATAGCTCATCTTATTTTTGACCTCATTATTTCTATTAATAATTATTCATCCGTTACACATCAGAAAATGAGGTAAGTTGTTATACCACAGTGACTTTGCCGTATTAAATTTTAACTAAAATATATATTCCTTTGGGACTGTAGACGGATTTCGAAATGAGTCATATGCATAAATGATTGTTCATTTGATCAGTGTAAAAGCCGCTTGCATTGTTCTTGGCGTTCCCAAAGAAAATTACTTTCGAAAGGAATGATACGGATATTATAATATTACATAAAATATTTACTATCGTCATCATAACTGAAAGTGTATACAAGTGTCATATATATATATATATATATATATATATATATATATATATATATATATATATATATATATATATATGTCAAGTGGCATGTACATACTTTGCAAAATGAAGACTCATGAACGGGTTGAAGATCGCTTCGAATATGAGGCTGTCTCTATCGTTATGCTTTGATTATTTATTCGTATAGCAAACCTGCATATATATATGTGTGTGTGTGTTTACATTCATCAAAATATTATTTTAACGGGGAAATCGTGCTTAATTTATCGGAGTGTGCAGTTTTACATAATAGGGACAGAGGAATATTTACATGTTTCATATTTGCGTGAGTGGTGCAAACAATTTGTGTTTGTTTCTGTGCTCAAATATTATCTCCCTATCTTTCTTCATCTCTCTTACTCTCCCTATCTCTTTATCTCTCTCGCTCTCTCTCTCTCTCTCTCTGTCTCTATATATATACATATATATATATATATATATATATATATATATATATATATATATATATATATATATATACATGGAGAGGGAGAAACAGATAGATGAGTATAGTGTTATATGTAGCTGTATACATAGATATGAACAGAAACAAATCTTTCGATAAATATGAACATAATAAGATCGATAGAGAGATCGATAGATTGATAGATAAACGAAGAAGAATAAAAAATATCTTAAGTATTTTTACACAGGATATATTGACGTCTTTTATGAAAGCTAATATTCCTGCAGAAAATATTTAACTGTGTTACATTTTCTATTTCCCGAATGCAAAGATCCAGGTTCGCTTATTGATTTTCCTAATTGAATATATAATAGTAAAGGTGCAATTAGTCGACTGTTTAGCCCATAAAAAGCAATGCCAAACGCATTGTTGCCAACAAATAATGTTATTTTATGTTATATTCCCATCAATTATTCAAGTAGATATTCATTCGCTAATTTATCCTATGTAAGTTTCGCATACGAAAAACTTAATATTATATATTTAATATGTGCTTACGCCGTATGCAGTATACTAAATGTCCTAGAATAGATGATAGAAGAAAAAAAAAAACAGAATTGAAAATATTTCAAGGATGATTTATGCATTTAATTCGACTATTATATTATATGAAAACATTAAATTTGAAAGATTATATTAGTCTTTTTTTGTGTCTGTGTGTGTATGTTAATGGATATTGCGGTCGTTTCCCGTATATAAGATTCGAAAATATCTATGGAAATTATTCTTTCCTGATCTTCTGGTCACATATTCTTTCATGCTTGCAACGTCTATCCCAACAGAAATTGCAAACGATACATTGACCAAAAGCCCTTTTTTTCGTCTGATAACATCAAATCCTCCAGGAAGTAGACATAACACACGCATCGCTGTCGTCACTGACAAAACGCATTATCCATTACCGAACATTGCTCACATCTGTTAATAGGCCTTCGTAAACTGTCACTCTGCTTATGTATATATCAAGATGTATATTATTTCCCGATGGCGGAAAACAATGAAAGGCGTTTCATGCATATGCACTTTGATGATAGCCTCAATTTTTAAGTTTATGAACAAATGGATATCGACATATAATTTGTAGTCTTCCATATTTTAAATATTAATGTACATATATTTAATACAGTGGTCTTTTCCCGTACGCAGTATTAGGAAATACATGTATCCTGTTTTCTATACGATTTAAATTTTTGCATGTTTCTGCTTGTTCGGCAGCTTGGACTTTTGCTTTTCTGTGCAGTGTGTTTTCAGGAGGGGGGCGTTCAAACTCGCCGATTTATTTGATATTATACTGATGTATACAATGGAAATCGCCAATGAAATGTTTGAAAAGAGTGGGTCAACACGACCTTATTATTATGCAAGCTTTATCAAGTGGAACACACCAACTCTTTATACTCCTGTGCATGTAAGACATTTGGGCAATATATATCTCTCTCATTCCATGCATATATATCTATCTATCTATCTATCTATCTATCTATCTATCTATCTTATATATATATATATATATATATATATATATATATATATATATATATATATATATATAGTTATAGGGAGCACAAAAATCCGCATACGGTATATATGTAACTGCACGTACGTATAAATATATTTCTTTACCAGGTGTTATAATTACAGTGCTCAATGTTATGAAACAGAGCTATAAATAGAGTGAATATACATAATATTCAACATCGATAGCAGACTCGTAGGTTCATACAGTTCAGTAACAAAAATGTCCTAGAAACACACACACACACATACAAACGCGCACACACGTATATATATTTTTTCACTCGCACGCTATATATATATATATATATATATATATATATATATATATATATATATATATATATATATATATATCTTGGCTTCATGCTTCAGCTTATTTATTTCAAGTATGAGTTCTAACTATTTATTTCCTTCGAATTACAATAATGTTTTATATTTATTTTAAAGTAATGTATAGAATTTCCGAACAAAATATACGAAATTAATTTTGGAAACTCACGAAAAATATTTGCGGAATTAATAAGTAAATCTATTTTAGAAATTTACATCTTCTAACCTGTAACGTCTTTTCACATTTTTAATGAAAACTTAATTTAATATGAAAATCTGTGAATGTTGTTTATTCTGAAATCTAAATGAATTATTGATTAGCTTTATTTATTATTGTATAGTCTATATTTAATTTTTAATAGAATAAACATTGGGAATTAAATTTAACAACAATTCTCAAAACGTAATGCATTTTTTTTACTTGATTAAAATAAGTAATTTATTAATAAAATTTTTATTGTTTTTTTTTTCTCTAATGTTACAAATTATCTCCCAAAAGTTAATGTCTAAAATTTTGGTAAAATTAAACATTATTTCGAGGATTTTTTCGGAGATTATATTTGAAACAGCGAAATTTACATGAAACTGGCAATACATATATCAAATCAATCTCGAAGGAAAAAAAATGTTTTTTAAAAAAGTAAGAGCTATGAACATGAAAGTCTGTCGAAAATAATCGTACAGCATACAGGGCCAATGCCCAAAGAAAAAAAAAATGATACGAGTAATCAACTAACTTAAATGTGCTCAATACAAATGTAGAGCAGACCTAGTCAAACCTAGAGAACCAGACAAACCTACCAAGGTGTCACCTAAGCGGATCGTTCGGGAAAGCTGGACAGATTTCCCTAACGATCTGCTTAGGTTAAACGTTGGTACGTTTGTCTGGCTCTCTAGGTTTGACTATATATATATATATATATATATATATATATATATATATATATATATATATATATATATATATATATATATATATATATATATATATATGTGTGTGTGTGTGTGTGTGTATAAATATATATATATGACTTAGTATCAAATTTAGATGAAAGGGAAAGTATACAACTCAAATTTAACTAGCAGATTATTTCCTCCTAAATGCTAGCAGTTTTTTAACTGTCAAACATTTAAAATATCAAAATGTTAAAGAGTAACTCAAATATTAAAAGATAGATTTTGAATATTAATAACAACAGGGATTCTCAGAATTTGGTAAACTTTAGAGATACTTCTAAATGTATATTTTGAATTCTCAACATTGACAAACAATATTTCCTCATGTTAAATATTTTCCCATTAAAAACATTTTTAAATTATTCTTCACTTAGACAATAAAACTCATTTTTGATTGTGTTATCTTAAAGAAAACGGTATAGTGCGCCTTGTGCGAAATCCGTTTTCATTTGAGGAAAATCAAATTACCGACCGGAACTAATGATTAGTGAGAAGATACCAATCGAATTATTCATTTCAATTAGGGATGAAATAATATTTTTTTAATATTTTCTCAGCAATTATAACTGTTAAATTATTAATGTAATTTCGTTGGAACTAACCGCAGCAATCAGCTAAAGGGAACATTAAGATATTTAAAAAATATTGGATGCTCACAGCAGAATGATCATGGCTGATAAATTCTTCATACGTCATAATATTATATATATACATATATATATATATATATATATATATATATATATATATATATATTGATATTTTCTGTTTATAAATTATTTTTATGGATATAATTTATTTGATTAAAAGTTTTTTTTTAAATAAACTGTATGAAGTAAATAAGTTCTATACATAAAAATAAGAAAATATACTAACATATATCTGTATAAGGACAATAGGAATAAGGATCAATGGAAAAGTCCTTATTTACACACATACACACATATATATGTAGATGTATATGTATATATATATATATATATATATATATATATATATATATATATATATATATATATAAGTGAACATTGAAATCAGCCTGACGATTTCATCTAGCATGAAACATTCTGTCACCTCTGAGTGTTGACTTGAATATTTACTTTTATATTTACATACGCTCTGTCTGTGATGCTGAGCACTTTATACCATAAATGTAGCACAACTTAAAACAATAATTCTATATATATATATATATATATATATATATATATATATATATATATATATATATATATTGATAGTAATACACATTTGGAAAAACCTCGGATATCATAACTTTTATATATGCCAAAACTAATCGGTAGCCGACAAAAAATTGGAAAATATAAAAAGAACCAAAAACATAAGAACCGTGCGAAACTAATCGTCCAATCATTAGTCAAAAAAAAAAAAAAGCGCCTAGCAAGGTAAACGTAGGCGCTCAATGCGCTAAGTAGAGCGGGAATAAATAAAATAAATCCTAAATAGCCAAATCGTGGTTCTTTAAGATTTATTATATATATGGATGTGTGTGTGTGTGTGTGTTTATTTCGTGAGTTTTTGTTTTTGAGTATATTTTTTCAAATTTCAAATTCCTGTGAAAATTTAAACTTCAGTTGTAGTTACTATTTGTCATTGTATAAAAATTAATAGTGGAATTACGCATAGACTATGATTAATTTGTTTATAGTGTTTCATAATATAGGAAAAGAACAACTTTTTGAGAAATGCGCTAAATATCTCACGAATAAGGCTGAAGAGGAAACACAATGAACAATTAACAGAAATTTTAATTAAATGGCATTAACTGGATATAAACTTCAAATTATTCAAAATACAGGAAAAAATGACAAATTTTAATTAATGATTCATTTGTAGAGCTCAACATTAATATATTTCTTTATATGTTCTCCCTTAATTTTAAAAACTTTGGAACTATAAGATTTTCTATAATGTATCTTGTACGGAATAATTATATTTGATTTGTTTGAGATTATATAGAAAGTGACTGAACGTTTGGAAATTGCCTGAAAATCATTCCACAGCTTATGACAATGCATGTGAGTGGAATTGGGTAGATGGATTTCTTCGATGATTGTGTTAGCATGAAGTCACAATCCATCTTGACCGAGTGTTTGAACACTGGCATTTACATACTGTTGAATTTGTCAGATTACGTGGTCTCTCCAAGAAACTGTAACTATTGCACATTTAGCATAATTCAGCATAAAACCGAGGTGGTGCATTTGGGTGTTAAACAAACACAATATAGCTGCGTGTGCGTCTAAAACACGAGTATTCTAATCGTCGTAGCAGATTTGGGTGATTGGAGAACAAATAATTGGTTAATAAATACGCACACACATAGAGAAATAAACACACGTGTACACTCACACGCACACGCGCAAAGACATACAAATGCTACGTCAATGGACATTTTCCGCCGTTTTGTCCTTTCCCTAGTCTTGCTTATTTTCAATATTCTCTTTCACGCCCTGTAACGTCCGACAAACTAGTGACATTACCAACTTTCTTGGGGCGAAATGAAAAAAATATTACAAAACGATAGACATCTTGTGTCTTGTTTGAGAAGGATTGTTCGTAACATGTAAAAGTTGATCATTAAAATTGATCTACACAAAACATCTTTGGCTTTTGTCTTTGCCTAAAACTACATTTGCTGCCTACACACACACGCACACGCATACTCACACAGATACAGATACAGATGCACACACACAGAAATAATAATAATGTCGCTTTGATCCATGAGTCGAAATTCATGTCGGAGTTCCAAAAAATACATAGAATAATGGATGACGGGAGTCAGTTACAACAATTACGTGCTGTGTTTTCGATTTTTAGGATCTAGCGCTCTGGATATGTCTTTTATTAGTTAAAAATGAATACATGAGGTAAACATAAAAACTTCCCTTCCTCAGCAAAAATTACTCTGACTTTGAGAGTAATATTGGAATCAAACTCTACATTTGTAAGTAATCATTTATTTATTGACAAATGCAAAATTTATTAACCCTTGACGATCAGCGGCTTGCACAGTTTGAAACGAAGCCAATTACGATTCTTTGTTTTTAAAGAAAATTTGTCTTTCTGAAATGCACTTACTGTTGCTCAAAAGTCATAAAAGGTGCTCATCCAGAAATGTGAGTGTCCTTTTATAGAGTCAACATTTGCAAAATGAAATCTGGTCACATTATCTCTATTGTCTCGTCTGGATAAGTTAAACAAAACTTGCAAATATTTTTCCAAGTGCGTTGATAATGAATGGCTCTATCATTCAACAGGCTATTGCAAGAATTTGTTAATGAATTACAATGAAAAGAGAAAACAGTGTTATTAACATTCGTGGCAGCCTCCCCTCTCCCTATTCAATGACCATGTGCCCTATCGGATAACACATTTTTATAGATATTAGATAAATATACGCTACAATACCTATAAACCAATGCCTTTTTTATCAGAATTAAGTTCGCGATAGAATATAATTCATGTCCATAATGATGATGTTTCTAACACTTGATTAATTTCTTACAGAATTCAATTATACCGTTTTTTTTCTGTTTTTCAGAATTACCATTTAGTTTGTTCCAAATTGACATTCCTTAATTCTACTCGAAGCGCATAACAGCTTAAACCCTAAAATAACCTAGGATTATTTCGTTTTATTATTGCTGTTTTCGTTGTTTTTTTTTTTGGGGGGGGGGGTATTTTTTGTTTTCTTGCATATAAAAATTACAGGAAATTTATGAAAAATATAGCTTCAAGTATGTTTGGGCCGAAAGTATTAATTTGCTATCTTATTAATAAATTTCCATCCTTATTTTATTTGGATTAATCGAAGGGAAAATGTTGGTTGCGTATAACCCAGTGTAGTATTGCTAAATAGAGATCGCCCTGAGTCGTTATGAACATAAATAAATTCGTTTTAGATATTTTTATAAAATCTCCAAGCGAAAATCGAAATTGTTAAATATAGATATTCAAGAGCGGAAATTTTATTAAATATTTTAATTTGCTGGAAAATGAGCATTGCAGCTCTGAATGTTTAACGTTGAAACACGAGAGCTTTTTCCCAAGAAGAATACGTTTCTTGAATCCAGATAGACTCCAGAATTTTAAATGCATTCTTGAAGGCATTCAAGCAGTCTTTCCTGATATGAAAAAGTTATTGCAGCATAATTTTTTCAGAGTCGTTATTTCGAATTATTCTGATATAATCAACCTCTTTTTTTTAAAATATCGATAAACGGTTAAAATATAATTTTACAGTTAAATATTTTTATTTACATTACGTTTTAAAGTTGTATATATAAAATAAAACATAACCAAAACCTTGTTTCTTTTAATGTACTTTCAAGTCGTGGGTGATCAAGGCTCTTTACATCTTCCTGTCATTGCGTTTTGAGGTGTTATTTTCACTCAATTTTATTTGCTATTGCCCTATAAGTGTTATATTCAGCAATTCTCCTTTCCCCGTTATGTATCCTATAATTTCAAGCTACCCACTGAGCTGGTTGCAATAGAAGCTATCTTTTAGTTTCTATTCTCAATGATATTTCCTCGTTAATCTCATGTTCTATCCCTGGTATCATCATCATCCGTCAGGACAACCACATTTCTGTTGCTCCTTCGTCTGTGATCCTGGTTTTTGTTTTGTATTTTGCTGCTAATTATACTTTTACAGATTATTTAAAACCGGTGTATTTTTGGATTGTAATAATCTTTTTTGACTAATAATTATTTCCTGATAGCAGAAGTAGATGTGTGCCTTTCCTGACGGCATTTATGACTATGTGAACATAACGAACTTGATCGTCATTTCAGTTGCTCCTTCGTCTGTGATTATTAATTTTAATTTTTTTTTTTTTGTAATTTACTGCTTAGCAACCTTTTGCTGGTTATTTAAAACCGGGGTATTTTTAAATAGTAATAATCTTTTTTAACTAATAATGATTATCTGATAGCAGAGTTGGATACGCAGCTTTCCTACTTGAATTCGAAAACGTCTCCTCGATTTCTTATTCCAAGATATTATTCATTTTACCATCCGCACATTCAAGCTTACCGCACCAGGGATTCCCAAGAGGCCACCCATCTAAGTCCTCACTAGAGACTAATATATTTAACTCCGGTGATCGATCGAGAACCGTTATTTCAACGTGATATGGCGGCAACATCTTTCGTCTGCGAAAAATAAATTATCAAGCATTAACTACCATATTGGAGACATTGTGGACAATGTTCAGCGCCCTTTCCTTTGTTTTTAAGGATTATATTCTTACATCTCTTCACAGTTTCTTCTGTATTTGAAATGCATATACAGTGGAACCTCGATTCACAAATTTAATTCGTCCCTGAAGACTGTTCGTAACCTGAAATTTTCGTAAACCGAAACTAATTTTCCAATAGGAATCAATGTAAAATGGATTAATCCGTTCCTGGTTATAAGATAATAGCTTATTTAAACTTTAACAATAATAATATGTGCACAAGTTTATACACAAATCTGAGGAAAATCATATAATACATAAAACTAATGAAAATCATTAAATAATAAAAAAAAAAAAAAAAAAACAATACTAAACAATGCTAAACAGATAAAATATAGAAGAAGGCTTCAATTTTACCGTACCCTCTGCATGTAGAGGAATTGATGGCATAAGTAGAAGGAGAAGGAAAGAGATGTTGTTGTTTGAAAAGTGGGAGGAAAGACATGACCGTCTCTTTATTTATAAGAATAGTATAGATCGTTAAATTTGCCATATGAAACTGAGTAGGAAGAGACAATATTATCATCATAGAGACAATAGCATCAACAATTGCTTAACTTTTCTTTTACCATTATCACTGCTAGCTTTCTTTGGAGCCATGACTGAGGACTAATGAAGAGGAAAAAAAGACACAGTACAATAAAACTGGAAAAAAAATACACAGCATAACACACGAATGTATACAACACGGCGGTCGACTAAGAAATGATTCCGTTCGGGTTAATTCGGTTCGACTGGGTTCGTCAATGTTGTTCGAGATTCGAAATTTTGTTTGATAACCGAGGCATTTTCATTTTGAATATTCTGTTGGAAAACTTTCGAGAACCGAGATTCACTGTATAAATTTTTTCTCTGAATTTTCGAGACTCATATCCCACCTTCTGTTCCTACATTGTAAATTGATATACCTTTCTTACAGCATGGGGTATTACTTTTAATGACAAAGCTATCTTCTTACAGTTTATAATTAGTTCTTTCTCCTTACATTAGTTTCCTACATCGTCTACGAATTTATTTCCCCAACCTCCTCACATTTTTTATATTCGTATCTTATGTTGTTAAGATTATTCAAAGCAAAGTTAAATCGTAATAGATCTGCTAGTTCTCTGGAGATTGTCTCGATGTTTAAGGTTTAATAAATATCAATATTTACATCTCACCGTCAGTGTATATTTTCACGTCTATAAGCTAACAATTATCATTGGATTATCGGCAACCATAGCATTATTAAGTCAAAAAGCTTGGCGTACAGAGGTGTATTTCGACAATTGTTAGTGTATCTACATAATGCTTCGTATATGTGAACGCCAAGATCAAGCGGAAAATATCCATTTCACTAGTGCAGTAACATTTGACGCAAAGTATGACGTAGAATATAAAGGCCTATATGGATTGAGAATTATGCTTTTCGTAAACTAGAAAACGTATTAAGAGGACATTGTAGACGTGTGCTTATATAAACACGCACACAACATTAGTTGAGCTGCTATATAATATCTATTATGTAGTATGACAGATGGAAGTAAATGGGCTTGTATTTATATCAGGTCGAAACATGTTTTGTCAGATCCGCGAAGTTGAACATAGTCGAGCCTGGTCAGCACTTAGATAGGTGATCATTTGTGAATACCAGGTGCTGCAAGGTTGGAGGTGCCATGTACGCATGGGAGAACTGTGTCCAATTTCCAGTCAAGCCAATTCTTCTGGCAGATCGTGAACCAAAAAGAGACATTATCGTCCAAGCGTTTCACATCTGTCTTTACGAACATTTATTGAACCAGTGCGTCAATGTTTCTGTCCATTTCTCTACATCATTTTGGGTAGGCATATGTCCAAAAGTTTAACGTGTTTGAGTAAATAGATAACAGAAAGTACGCGAGTGCGTGATGAATTGGGATGAGGTACCTTGAGGAACAATGCTGCTAACTATAACATGGTAAAACACCGGTTCCTTTACGATCATCGAAGTTAAGTTCGAGCCTGGTTAGTACTTAGATCGTTGACGGCTTGTAAATTCCAGGCGTTCTAAGTTTGAAATTGCTATTCGCTTAGCAATTCTGCTAAGGGCGCAGAATTGCTAAGCGAAGAGCCGAGTTCAAATCCCCCTAAAGTTTTTTATATTCACTTACACGCAAATACCCTGAGGAAAACATATGAATTCCCTTCGTCCCTTCCAAGCTATAGATTAATCGGTAAGACGTGTATCACTAAATCATTATTAATTCCAGAAAGACATCCGTACAACCTGTAATTATTAGACAAGCCGTAGAAACAAATCAATCAATTATTTTAGGAACAAAATTCAGGACGTCGTAGACAGCTACATTCGCCAACGTTATAAAAGTAGATTGAATATAAAAGAACTCGTTTTTCCTCGTTTGATTCCTTTTATCTACTTGTCCCACTAAGCGCTGTTATGCAAATATTGCTAAGTGGACATATAACACGCGCTAATTCACGCGGCAGATGACACGCGAAAAACGAAAAGTACGTACTTGATCAAAATATCTGAATTAAAGATTTCGCGTCGCCCAATCCCATCAATTCCACGAGGATAATCTAATTAATCTCTTCGTCTGAGCTACTGGTCAGACGCACTGTGACATTTTACAGACTGGACAGTCCAACTGGGAGGATTGATGCAATCTAATTTCTCCCTTTCACTTTTTATCTAATGCTCTACTCAACCACGCTGAGTAAATAGGTAGGCAATGTAAACTTTAAAAGCCAGAGTCAGTTTAATTTTATAACAGATTCATCATATTTCTTCTACCCTTCCAGCACTCTGATATTTGTTGGACATCATACGGAGAGGCATTTTATATAATGATTTCTCTCTGAATTTCTAGGATGAGGTTTATCATTATTTACTCTAT
The DNA here is from genome assembly GCA_963932145.1 of Acanthosepion lycidas. Taxonomy (NCBI): domain Eukaryota; kingdom Metazoa; phylum Mollusca; class Cephalopoda; order Sepiida; family Sepiidae; genus Acanthosepion; species Acanthosepion lycidas. Next base: position 104,703,281 of record OZ010577.1, on the reverse strand, counting down.
TTATATTCGGACAATTGTCCTCATCTTTGTTGTTATTATCGCAAATATCAGACGTCCTCGGTTGTATATTGATCTGGGTAAACTACATGAATTCTGATCTGCAGATTTTATATAATCCACATGGGTAGACGGTTCTCATTCCACTACCCATGTTTAAGTATATCTCCTCTAGTTCTTATTTTACTTCTGTTCGCTTATTGTTGGCCCGGTTTCAAGTAAACACTGGGCGTTCAAGTGATTGAACTCCCACTTTTTCATCAAATTCGCGAACCAACATTAACCCACTACGCCATTCTGCCATAGGTTATCCAGATCAATATAAAACTGACGAAGGACGGGAGGCACAGCGACCGAAAATTTGAGATAACAGCAAACAAGAGGAGAGCAATAGAAGGAATATCAATAGAGCAAATATTGAATAATCCTGTTCACCCATAAGAAAATATTGCCATGTTGTTCTAAACTTACTACCTGTAGTATCAAATTTAGGTAAATATATTATTGACTCTATTTTATATCGTTCAGTCTGTTGTGCTCATTTTCATTGCTGTATTAATGGCGTTTCAGCCGTGGTACGCTTCAGCCTTCTTCACATAATATTTGTTGGAATTACGAACCAAACCCTTATGGCTTCGATTCTAATTCCAACAAATCTTCCATGAACGGGACCGGAGTGTACAACGGTCGAAATGTCGTGAATGTGGCAATAAAGATGAGGACAATAGTTCGAACAATGTAAATAGTGTAGTTGCAATACCTCATCTCAGAAATATAGACGGATGATTCCGCATCATATTTAAAAAAAAAAAAATATGTTTGCGTCGAAATTACCGAACTCCTTTTAAAATATACAATGTTATTATATACAACAGCATTTGAAACGTTCTGATGATGCATCGGAAATTAGTGATTAATCTTGACTATTATATTTGTCAGCGTTGCATCTGTATTTCCTTTTCGCAGATCCAATAACGTCATCCTACATGAGAAAAAAAGAACAATAATAAAAATGAACACCAGTCAAATAATAATTCTGACAAGTTTTAATATAACAAATAATATTATTGCAACAGTTTTCGTGATTACTCTTCTATTGTTCTCACTCTTCAGTAACGTTTCTGCTTTCTAATTCTCTCCCACTTAGTAAGTCCTTCTGTCTTAGTGACTACACTACCTTACCTTGGGTGAATTTAATTTTAAAATAATCGAATACTACTATTGTAGTGTAAAAATAAAGACAAAACTCTACCATTTGGAGAAGAAAATTAATTATACAATTAAGCTACAAAATTACTTATATATTTCTGTTATTTGTTGATGGTACTGTAAATTATTTATTATGTATGAAGCGAATTGTAACTTTATATATTTGTCAGTTTTGCAGCCTGATATTCCATAATTAATAAGGAGAATTTCTTTTGTCAGAGGAATAGAATCATTACACGACGTCTGTATGCAAATATGGTTTTGTGTTTTCACACCACTAGAACATTTGCTTAGAAAGTAGGGTTTATCAGAATTGTAGTATAGGTTTTTATAACATAAACTGGTTTAAAATAAAAAGTATTTATTCAATGCAACAATAAAGAAATTTGTATCAATAAAATCTTACATTTTAGAATTGGTCAAGCATCAATCGGCCTATTAGAAATGACAATGTACAAGAGGTTAAGCATCTCACATGGCACTTCTTTCAGACTAGCATTATGTATTTCGTTTCACATGGTCAACTACTGATATGCTACCAGTTATTGCTGAAAGAGTCTGGCAACATTTAGATGAAAGTGCTGAAGCTCCGACTCTTATTTGTCTCGAAAGCGTTTGACATTGTTTGACTGGCTGGTCTGTTTGATAAATTAAAAAGTTATGGTATCTCTGGACGAATTTTTGATCTGATTCAATCTTTTACATCAAGTCGTGAAATGATAATTTTCTTGAACGGTCACTCTTCTAAATCTTTTTTCATCAATACGTGCGTCTTCAGTGGCACTATCCTTTGACCTCAGTTATTCCTACTGTTCATGAACGACTTTTACGATGCCTAATTTTCAACTGGTTATCTATGCTGATGACGCAATTATTGATTAATCTCTTAAAAGAAATCTGATAGGTTGAATATGATCAGATTGGCAACGTAAAGATGTAAAATATGTTGTTAAATGGGGCAAGAAATGGTATGTTAATGTTACTGCCTACAAAGCGAAACTGCTTTATTTAATCGACTTCGAGAACATTTTGCCTTCCATTTGTTTGGCGGATGTTAATCTCCATAACAGCGATACAATTGCATCCTCTCAAATATGTGTAATGATAATATTACTCAACTGCTATGACTGCGCTAGAAAAATTGGTTTACTGCGATGTGCTAGACAGGTTTTCTCGACATAATCTATCTTGCACATTTATAAGTCGATCATTTAACAATTCTTTAAATATTAATACCACATTTAGTCTTGTTTTTTACTAAATATTTAGAGATTATTGATAAATTCCAAGAAAGTAACTGCAATCTTATCAATCCAGATCTGGCATCTCGGCTTCAATCCCTTTTTCGCTACCGTAATGTAGTTACTCTTTGCCATATCTATAATTATTTTCATGGTAATTCTTCTGATGAGATTTCTTCTTTTGTACCTCGACGTTATGAATTTAAACGCAATACTAGATTGGCAGGAAGGTCTCATAACTTTATAGATGAAATAGTCAGATATAACCGTAAGTTCGATGTTAAATTTTTCTTCTCTCGCACTTCTCGCTTGTGGAATTCCCTTCTGGTTTAGTCCTTCCCTGTTACCAGAGATTAAACATATCAGTGCCAGATCAATCGTTATCTTCTGTCTTCTTAATTCATGTTCGTTTAATGTTATCTGTTCATAATAAAGCTTTCAAATTTTCACATAACTCTTTCCAATTCAGTCGTCTCCTGCGTTTTAAAAGATTTTAAGCGTTGCATAGAGTGAAATGTTGAGATAATAATATTACTCAGTAAGAATACTTAATAAATGCAAAAGAAATATAGATTCAATATTTCCGGTAAATTCTGACCAAAGGAGCATTGACGTCTATCTATAGAGCTAGATGGGTACCCAAAGTGTAAAGGATTCTGTTTTAATTTTCACTCGACGGTTCTTCGCTTTTCTTTTGTTTGCACTGCTTAGTAACTTTTAAAGAAAGATTATTTCTGAGGCGCTATAAAATGAAACAAAAATTCAATTGAAAGTAATAGTAATGAAAATGTAAGAATTTGAAGAATGGCAGTTAGAATGTTTTACGTTTCAAATATCATGACAATTCTATTTTTGTGGTGAAGTTCTAATGGCAAAGTTTTTTGAGAGTCTCCTTTAAACATTATACTTGTGCTGACGACATTCAAATGTCAATATAATCCATTCCTAGTATTTATTATGAATATTGATTGAAATTGCCTTTTGCACATATTGTATATATTATTGTTATGGTCCGATTCCTTTTACCACGGTGATAGTCCAAAGTAGAACCAATAAAGAAGAACGCGAACACAGGTATGGAATAACACAGATATATTACAAACAGGAATATATACAGAGAAGTAGAAGTGTAAGTACGAGCAATTAGGTTTAATAGAGAGAACAATGTAGTCTCGACCAGTATCACTATTCCTATGTCTTACAGTAATGGTCTGAACGCGACACTTTTTCGGACTGACTCTGACTCGACTCGACTCGACTTGAACTACTGACTCGACTTGAACTACTGACGATATTCAGTCAACCCCCCACTGAGGCATCATGTGGCACAAGACCGGTTATTTAATGTGGGATATCCGAGCTCGTGGGCTCAGCCCCAAAATATGCCCACTGAACCCGTATAAACGGCCTCAGCGCCGGTTTACCTCCCAGAAAGAGAATCTGCCTCTCGGCGTAGCCTCGTTCGGGTTCCTTGCCGCCCGAAGGCCGAGAGTTCAACCGAACAGTGGGTTCAGAAGTGAACCACTGAATTTATTCAGTCTCCCCTCACCACATTGGGGCAACATGCAACACAAGGTCGGTTATTTATTGTGGGTTTTCCGAGCCCGTGGGATCATCCCAAAAATATGCCCATTGAACCCGCATAAACGGGCTCAGGGCCGGTTTACCTCCCTGAACGAGACTCCGCCCTTCGGCGGAGCCTCGTTCGGGTTCCTCTCCGACCGAAGGCAGAGAGTTCAACCGAACAGTCGGTCAGAAAGTGAGCGACTGACGATATTCAGTCACCCCCCCACGAGGGTGTCATGTGGCACAAGGCCTTTTTAACATGGGTATTCCGAGCCCGTAGGTTCGGTCAAAAAATAGCCCATTGAACCCGTATAAACGGGTTCAGGGCCGGTCTACTTCCCTGAAGGAGACTCCGCCCTTCGGCGTAGCCTCCTTCGGCGTAGCCTCCTTCGGCGTAGCCTCCTTCGGGTTCCTCCCGTCCGTAGGATGAGAGTATAACCGTGCAGTCGCTCAAAAGTTGAGCGACTGACGATATTCAGTCACCCCCCCACGAGGGTGTCATGTGGCACAAGGCCTTTTTAACGTGGGTATTCCGAGCCCGTAGGCTCGGCCAAAAAATAGCCCATTCAAACCCGCATAAACGGGTTCAGGGCCGGTCTACCTCCCCGAAGGAGACTCCGCCCTTCGGCGTAGCCTCCTTCGGGTTCCTCCCGTCCGTAGGAAGAGAGTACAACCGTGCAGTCGTTCAAAAGTTGAGCGACTGACTCCCTGCCTACTCCTGAGGCGCAGTATTTATTAAGTATGGAATAGTCCATTATTATTATTATTATTATTATTGGTAAGATCTCATAACAATTATTTAACTCTATAGGGTACATGACCACAGACTCGCCAAGATACGTTTCTGTGGTTTAAATAGCAAGTAGTTATTTTATACGGGTTAGAATTTCTTACACAAAGCTTAATTGATATGATTTCCGACTTGTAATCCAGTAATTGTTGACGAAAAATATAGAATCCCATTCGAGCATCTGTTGGCGTGAAAATATATATTCATACGATTTCATGTGTATTTCTACGAAACTCGCTGTTTGAATTTGAACTCCGCATGACGATATCACATTTCCTATCCATATCAATATGACATTTGCACATTCAAATATAGTGCATATATTGTGTGTTAAGTCATTGATGAAAAAAAAACAAAAAAAAACAAAAAAAAAAACACCGGATTATCCAGGAAATTTTCATGTAAAAATGTTCTTTAAAATAATGTTTTAAAGAAAGGGAATTTATCTTGTCAAACGTTAAAACGATAAGAAATAAATCAGTCTTTGAATGAATGAAGATAACTTCCATTTTTACTTAGCGTGTGATTTTATTGCTGGAAATTTTATTTAAACATTTTGAAAATAATATTTTTTCTTATTTTGCTCTGCGAAAATGTATCCTTTTAAATTAAGGTGCAAAATCTATAGAATATATGAATATGTGCTATTTGCGGAAAAAAAATCTTATTGGTAAACTACTACAGTCTGTCAAAATGCAATACGCATTATTTACCTGAAACAGATTGAATAGTAAAGCACAACATACCTCTGAAAAAAGAACACGAATCTCAGAAGATTCATTGTCTAGTACTCAAAATAGCTTTCTTCCTTTTCAGTTACAGTGCATCGCCATCGATTTAAGGCACGATTTATTAGGCGTAGTCGCAACCCTGTGCTAGAAATCCCTTTCACCTAATCCTCTTTTGAGAAGCACTAATAGTTATCCATGTTGTCTAGCTTTGGGTGCAATCACCCTTTGTTCTTTTAGACAGAATTTTGTAAAACGACATTGAATACACCATGAGTAATCAAACATTACATTGTCTCCCCTAAAATCTTTCACTTATGATTCTTCATTCAGCTCTAATAGGCGCAACAGTCCATTTAGTCTTATCCTCACTGATAGCGGCAGCAGGTCTCTGTCACTACGTGACCTGTCACAGAGGTTTCTTTCTACACTATCCCTATGTTTTCGATTAAATCTATTAATTATTTCACTCTGCTCAAGTGAACCTTCCGTAAACAGTTAAGTGCTTCATATGAATTTTTGCAGCTCTCTGTACTTAAATACTATTCAAAAATGCATGACAAGCAAATTAAAAGAAAAGAGAATGAATGTATACGCAATTATTATTACAGTTGCTATAAATGTGAATTATATATGGAGTTGTTGTAGAGTTATCATTGAATGAATTTTGTTTAAATGTGAATTCATTGAAAGGGGAAATGCCAGGAAATTCAAACAAATGACTGTTAATATGTACATAATAAAGATATAATTAAATGCTATTCATATGATACAAATATGAAATCTTGTTCGCTAAAAAATATATTTCCTTTCGCTAATATTGCATTATACTAACTCTGACATAAGTATAGTATTTAGTATTAGAGCATTTATTAATTATTTTTGTGTGTTTTTTTTTCAACTGAAATATTTTCCTAGACATCGCCGGGCAACGGTCCGATATTTCCTGGGATTTGCTTTTTTGTGCTGATTTCTTTAATCTTGAACTGCATAGATTAACAGATCAGTCTCTGTAAATAAGGTAGAAATTTTCATTTTTGTAGTACTTATATTCTTCATGTAGATTAATGAAACTTGTGGAAATATTTACGACAATGTTTGATACAATCATATAAAAAATGCAATGAATTCTAACTTTTTCTTTATGTTATTTTTTTACCTAAAATGTTCTGTAACATGATTGAAACATCTCAAACTATGTTTACACATTTTCTTTTTTAAAAATAAAGAAAATTCCAACCATCAAACATTCAGCTTTAGGTGAACCTTCGTTATATTGATTGATTCTGGCAATTCTTCAGTAATAATCTCACCACGTGTCACAACTCGGCGATTTGCATAACTTGAGGGGTTCTATAATTCGCTTGCTTTCGGTTATTAATAAATCTTATCTTTTCAATATATGTGACTAGAATTTTGTGTGAGACGCTCACTGAATACAGATAAACAATCATAATCCTAGCCCAGTAAATCTAATCAAGCAAAACATCTAAATTAAAAAAAAAAAAATTGTCGTATGAACTAAATATAGAAAGAAAAAAAATCAGAAATAAATTCACCGGGAAGGTTCAGATTTACAGCAATATTTTCATTGATTGTTGTTCAGTTAATATACATAGATGAAGACTCATGTTCGTCGGTTAAAAAAAATTCTTTCAGTTTGCTTTTTTTCATTTGTTAATTCGTTCTAGAAAATGTAGAGTAGGCATAGATAAAACTGTTAAAATTCGAAAAAGATTTTAAAAATATGTGTATGTTATCTTTGACTAAAAGCGCATGCAATCGTGGAGATTTTATCGAATGCCATATCTGCTTAGTTTCGTATCCGAAAAATACCATTCATTCTGTAAAAATTGCTTTGTTACATTTCGATTACGGAACTCATATGACAGGGCTTTGGAGAAAATCTTTTGCGTAAAGAAAAAAAACAAACTTTAAAAGCATATATATATATATATATATATATATATATATATATATATATATATATATGTTTAAAGAAAGAACACTAAGATATACAATCCGGTGTTCTTATATATATTTTATTTTTACAAAATAGTTCTCAATGTATATTTCCAGAGCATTAATATTATAAATTAACTGATTTAAAATATGGTTTTCCCGCTACACAGTTCTAAGCATGTTTCAAAAATGGAAGCTAAAAGCTTAGAATTTAATTTTGTAATTAAATTAAAGATATTAGTTCCATTTCATCCCAAAGCGAATTTTGGAGTAAATTTATTTTTAGATTTACTGGGTTTTAAATGCACGGTAAAAATCATTATTTACAGTTTCAAAGGATACAAAGAAATCCATTCATTCATAAAAGGGGTTGTTGCGTGTTCATTTTATTAACGTTCGTTGTATCAGTTATTAGTTACGTTTGAAACAAGGATACATTTAGGTAGGTTTGGGGATGTATTTTTCAACGAATTCTGACATCCGTTAAATGCATGTCGTCTGGATTTTTTTTATTAACTTTATTGTTAACGGCAACAATTCTTACGGCATTTTTTCTATTCGTATACTCAAAGATTTTTGGGGGATGTTTAGGTTAGAATACGCTTTATTTAAAATATTTTTACTTTTAATTTTAAAATATTTTGAAATATTTTCACTTTTAATTTTTAATAGAATATATTACTTTTTAAAACAAATAATTGTATTAGAATTAGTTACAGTATGTAAAATTATTTTTTCATATCAAGTATGAGTTTATTTATTACCAGGTGATATTTTTTTTTAATTTTATATTTAAATATTATTTAAGTAAAATTTATGATAATGACGGTAAAAAATAGCTAATTCATTTCTCTGATATAGTACACTTTTATTTTTTATAAACTTAACAATATATAGTTTCTCATGTATGTACAACGGACAGGGGTCATTTAATGGCCTACATATTCTAGCTTTTCATATTAATTTCATTTTACTGTAGGTGTTTTAAAGGATTCTTTTAAGTGCTTGTATTACTTTGAGTGAGGTGTTTAGGTTAGAATACGTTTTATTTAACTACGATTTTAAAAGATGTTGAGGGTAGAATTCGTTTTATTTAACTACAATTTAAAAAAGCAATTTTAAAATATTTTCACTGTTAATTTCAATAGAATTTCTTGACGACACAAAATAGCTATTTCAGCTATTTTGATTCAGTAAATTTTTATTTTTTATAAATTTAGTAATATATAGTCTCTCATGTATGCACAAAGGACATGCGTCATTTAATGACTTACATATTCTAGCTTTTCTAATTAACTTCCATTTTACTGTATGTGTATTATTGGATTCTTTTACCTGCCAGAAGTACTTTGAGAGAGATGTTTGATTTTTATATTTATCTATCTTAAATGAATTTTTGCTGTTGGTTGAACCGTTTTTTGAACTCATGGCTTGTGCAACCATATATATATATATATATATATATATATATATATATATATATATATCTATTCAGGATTTTCAATCGAAGAAATATTACATTCGTATACTAATGATTCCGTGCAACATTTATTTTGTCGAGGACAGTTATGAGGGTTTCTACAGTTACATAATCTTTGTTTATCATCATCAGTTTTTATTTTTACTTTTCCATTGTCGAAATTTCTTTGGTTTTGGTATAAATGTTTATTTAAGATATTAGAATTATGTTTCTTAATTATTCTTTTATAATTTTTCAGTACACCTGTAACTTAATTTTAGTGTATTTTTATTGGAAAAAATACTTAGTTCACTTTCACAAGGAAAATGCTTGATTATTATTGCGAGGAATATTTGTCCCAATTTCTTCTCTACCATTTGGGTGTGTGGGGGCGTATACCAAAGTATTTTTCTACTTCTGTTTTTTCTATGCTTTCCATTTTCATTTTTAATATAAGTTAGTTTGGGATTTTGTAGCCACTATATTTTAGAGCTTTATTTTAGAAATTAATATGTTCATCAAAAATCTTGCTGAATTTGTACTTATTATTTTTCGGATAGATAAATGTATATGCTTAATTACAGAGCGGGTGATTTGATTTAGGGTGTATATATTAAAGGATTGGTATTGTTTTTTTTATAAGGTGTATAAGTATTATTCGTTTAAATCTACTGTTATATCAAGGAAGTTAACGTATTTTAATTTAGTGCTAACCGTAAATTTTAAGCCCATGATTTTAAATTATTTATATAATACCTTTCTAATTTTATCTATTTTAAAGTCAGTAGAGTTTCTAATAACCATAAGACCATCGTCTCTGTGCAAACCAATGTCAGATATCCTGGACACTGTAAGGTTGTATAATATAAATAGACCTATGACATCAGAAGACTCAACTGAGTCTAGTGATACTATTGTCATGTCAAAATGGTCATAAACTTAAACCTTTTTCAAACGTAACTAATAACTGATACAACAAAAGTTAATAAAATGAACACGCAACCATCCCTTGTCAGGATGAATGGATTTCTTTGCATCTTGGAAACTGTAAATTATAATTTTTGCCGTTGCCTTTAAAACACAGTATATTTAATAATAAGTTACTCCAAAATTCGCTTCAGGATGAAATGAAAGTAATGTCTTTAATTTAATTACAAAAATAAATTCTAAGCTTTTAGCTTCCATTTTTGAAACATGCTTAGAACTGTGTAGCAGGAAAACCATATTTCAAATCAGTTAATACATACATACATATATATATATATATATATATATATATATATATATATATATATATATATATATATGCGGGTTAATGCAATGGTTAGCATCTTGAATATTAGGTGAGCCCAGTTAGAATTCCAGCAGAATCAATTACATTCACTTACGCGCTAATACACTTGGGAAAAGTATAAATCCTTTTACTCCCTCCAGATATGGGTAAATAGCAGGACAGACTGGGTTCTATAGACTTTGATGGCAACTGGTCTAGTAGAAGGACAACTCTGATTCAAAACCTGCGCAGTGTCGTTTGGGGAACTTGTGGCACGTAGTGCACAAGTTTTCTGTATTTGGCCATTCAAAAAGTGTCGATGGTTGTGTACAAAACATTCATCACTTTAATCAAAGCTCATGTGTTGGTGGCGGGCTTTCGGTTTCCTAGGAACTGATCTGCTTCACCCTCATACGTCGAATTTGACGGGAGAGTCGAGTGTATATAAAAGGCTTCAAAAACATTTGACACCATTTCGCAGGCCAATAATTTTGGCAATTCTCATTGAAATAAACACAAATTTTCACAGAATGTACAGAAACAGATCAATATTTTATATTTAATGGAAGAGGACAGTACGTGCTTATCTTATCTTAAATGAGAATCTGCCAGAGAGATGGATCGGGTGTGGTTGGAGATAGAGCATTTTCCGATGAAATGGCTGCCGCGCACCTGACCTCATGTGATTTCTTTTTATGGGGATATGTGAAGAGAGTGGTCTATGTACACACTCTATCTGCTAACATTGGTGAACTCAAGCAGAGCATCATTTCCGCACTGGGTAATGTTACCGGGGACATGCTACAGAGTTTTGGCAAGAGCTTTACTATCGACTTGACGTGAGCCATGACACAGGTGGTGTTAATATTTCACTTATGAAATCGGTCCCATAATAAACTTATGATGTTCAACACATATACTCTTCAACTCTATTGATCTAGACTGAGTAGTTTTCAAGATAATTGCTTTTATAATTATGTCAAATTGTTTAGGACACCCTATATATATGTGTGTGTTTGTGTGTGTGTGTGTAAACGTTTATATTAAAAATAAATAATAACATGACATAGCAGAATTTTCATCTGTGTATCTTCAGTATTTCTGGATAGTCAGCACAGTGCTATTAATCTTTTTAATGTGCTTTAATATTGTTTTTTATATTAATGAATATATATTTCTAATTACATTTTTTACATATTATACCATATGTGCTATTATGAACACATGAATCGATAGGGTACCATTATTGTTTATTCCCGATATAATCACCAAATATGTAGCGGTCATCATTATTGTAGTGATTGAGTTACTAATATTTAACTTTGGCTAAGAAAGATGAGATTAATGACAATGCGTGAACGCAATGCAATTTATACTTGACGTAAATAGCACTTAGAATAAAATACAAAACTGATCGGAATGATTTCAAAACATAAAAATTAGATTCAATAATGTTTGATGTAAATGCATGCGAACTGAAAAGGTAGTACAGAGCCGTTTCCTTTTGATTAGGTATTAGTTGTACCGGAGTTCATATTAAGAAAATTTGGAATTGTGAGTTGTAAAGTTGGTAAAAGTTCAGGAGTGATTTCAGAGTTCGTGAATGTTGGTAACTGTCTTTAACGCCTGGCCAGCAATGACTAAGACGGGAGTTCCTGAAGTTTACATCTTGGTACTTGGTAGCAAGGAATGAGACGTGCGAGAGAGATGAATGGAAAGAAAAACTACTCAAGGGAGTTTAATGGCCTACTACACTAGTTTTTTATAATGGTCGTGTACCACGTGGGAGGCTCAAACGGAGAACGCGGGAAAATACATTGGTCGCGTGGGGGTGGTTTGATTGGACGGAACTGACCAATCAGCAAGCAAGGTTGGAGGTGATTGACTAATGAATAATTGTTATAATTGTATGAAAGAAGGATGCTACTCACCAGATAGGAAGAGTGCATTTCCTAAAAAGAGGTAAGGCTGGTTTGTGTGTGTATATATATATATATATATATATATATATATATATATATATATATATATATATACAAGTGGCTACCTCCTTATTCTATTGGCAGAAAAATGGTTTGATTGCATTCGGAAAACCACTTCCCAACAGACACGCCATTCGGTAACCGATTCGCGTGGAGTTGCTTCCATGACCATTCTTAGCCTCTGTTAGTGTCAACGCGTATTATCTTAGAAATCTTCATAATATATAATTCTTACGCCATTCATGTCAATAAAACAATACTGTTCGAAACCCACGACCGTGAGCGAAACTTGAGCCTTGTATTGGGTAAACTAGCGTGAAAAATAGAAAATGTTTCACGAGATTTACCGCTATATTTAATTTATTTAAATTGCAGAATTCATTGTTTTGTGTTATCGGCAAATTTGACAAAGTTCTTATTTATTTTTACTTTATATAATTTCTAATCGTGTACTTCTGTCGTTGTATGCATAATAAAATTTCCTTTTGAATTCATTTGAAGAGGAGTAAAAAAAATGTGTGTAGGTATACGTTTATTTTGTTGTTTGTGTCTGCATATATATATATATATATATATATATATATATGTATGTAGGTATACGTTTATTTTGTTGTTTGTGTCTGCATATATATATATATATATATATATATATATATATATATATATATATATATATACGTGGGTCATTCAATAAATAAAGTGAATTTTTCGCCATAAGAACTTCTAATACAGATAAAAACTAACTTTTATATTTTGTTTTTTTTTGTTTTACTTCTTTTTCACATGGATTTAATTTCTTTTGCGGATTAAAAAATATTTGAGAGTTTTGGCGATTAACAAAGTTGGCAGACCGAGAAGCATGCTCCAGGACTGAAGAGCGGTCACTTATCAAGTTTTTGGTTGCTGAAGGGTGTGACCCAGTTTAAAGTCATAGCAGAATGTCAACTATGTATGGTGCCACATGTTTCAGCCAAAATATGTCTACAAGTGGGCTAAATTGTTTAAAGAAGGACGGAGCAGTGTTGAGGATGAAGACAGGCCTGGGAGGCCTACAGAAGTGAGATCTCCTGAGGTGATCGAATCAGTCAATGACCTCATTCAGTTTTAACTACTTTGAACTGGAGAGGCAGGTCAAGAAAGACATAAAGAACAAACGCAAGGGGTCATCAGTCAGAATGAGTCCTCTTGAATCATGACAACGCAATGCCTCACACAGCAGCCTAAACGGTGCAGACCATCAATGAGCTGGGCTGGGAACAGCTTCCTCATCCCCCTTTCAGCCCAGACCTTGCCCATTCAGACTTTCACCTGTTTGGTCCCTTGAAAACATTCACGAGAAGCACGAAGTTTAAATGTGACGATGAAGTCAAAAGTGCTGTGAGCGAATGGCTGAGACATCAGTCCAAAGACTTTTATGCTGAGGGAATACGGAAGGTTGTGCACAGATAGGAAAAGTGCGTGATAGTGCTGGGAGAATACGTTGAAAGACAAAAAAGGTAAGCTTCAATCTGTATTAGAAGTCTTTATACCGAAGAATTCACCTTATTTATTGAATGACCCTCGTATATATATATATATATATATATATATATATATATATATATATATATATATATATATATATATATATATGGCAAATCGTCATAAATGATCGTCTCTTCAGATTAAATATATTTCTCCAGCTCCATACACACGAGATGTACCTTTCTGATTTATTCCCCATGTTGACAATTTGTTCACTGGCTACTAAAGTAGTTTGCTGGAGAAAAAAAAAAAAAAAAAAAAAATATATATATATATATATATATATATATATATATATATAACAGGTAGGCATAGATATTGCACATTAGATATACATTATTGAATATGCTCATTCTAGATTATCTACTTTGAAATCTAGGTTAACATTTTTGAACGAATATTTCACTTTAGGCTATCAACTTTTATGAAATAACTTTACGGTTTTGCCTTTTGGGAAATACAGAGAGTTTCGCTTTTACTCAGGCAGTATGTTCATGCGAGACTGTCTGCATTTTGCCATTGTGAATATCCTTACGCCTGCAGCAACATTTGGTAAGTATGGGTTAATTCTAAAAGCGCAGTTATTCATTATCCCACATTACGTAAATCTTGTGACTTACTTGTTCGCTTCACGAACGTAATAAATACCGGATTTTCCTTGACACCGAGGAAAACAGTTCACATGATTTATGAATGTGTTTCTGCTCTCAAGAGATCTTAATGAACCTGTCAGTATTTTTCTAATGTACAGGGTCGTCAAAAAATCTAGTCACCCATACATAATATAATTTTTTATTTCAGATGGCTGACACGATCTCCTACACGAAAATGATGGTGTTCACAGAGACTTTCTCGATGTCTAACAACGTCCGTGAAAGTTAATAAACTGAATCAAGTACATGTGATCTGTATTATTGTATTAATTAATCTTCTATTCTTTCCATTACATTTTGGGAAGGGTGACAAATCGTTCAGTCCATTGTTACTAATGTCGAAAAATCAAATGTTATATTTAGATATTTTGGGAAACAATCTGCGATTACTGGAGGAGCTTTGTTTCTTTTCCACGAGAGATTCTGTGATTAAAACGTCCACTCTTCTAATAAAAGATATCTTTTATTAAACTATTAAAATATTAAAAGATATCTTTTATTAAAGATAAATGCTTTCCACGACATTTTACGGTGGCATTAGCGAGAGCTAGTTCTGCTGCACACACCTGAACATATTTAACAGCATTTTTAAGTTCGATGTGAATTTGAAGCTTTAGAAATGCACCTAGATACTGGCATCTTTTGAAAAGCCTTCAGATCGTTTGAAAACCAAGTAAAATAATAATGGACGGAATCGCCATTGCGCGTTGAATTAATTTCATAGAAAATCAAAATATTTCAATAAATTCAATAAAATCCATTGCCTCTGATTAAATATTCAAATAACCCCCATGTTTTTAGTTCACTAATCGTAGCTTAGATTATGAGAAAGCCACACATATAAGGTGTGCGATGTTATTATACCGCGGTGAGATGAACAGGATGTCCACCAGGGATAGCAATTTTACAAATTGTGAATGTGATCATTCTAAAAGGTTACGTATATTCCGGGTATGAATCTCAACAACGACGAATTGACATGATGACTTCAAATTACAAGTGGCTTGGGGAAACGACACCAGTGTGTAGCTCCGCTTGCAAAATCACACTCTTTTCCCCGGAGCGGTTGTTTATATTAGATTGTTCGGAAAATAATATCCTATTTTAGAACCGCGCTTTATTATTGAATGAATATATTTAAATAATGTTTAAATCAGTCAAAATAAGTGATATTAACGTCTATACATTTCTACCATAGAATTACAAGATTATTTAAGCTATTAGGAGTAACACTAAAAGTTTAGTCGCCAAGATGTATTTAAATGCATTTTCTGCGTCTAACGGAATGTCTCTTGGCTTAAGAAAGTGTTAATATACTTGAAAATGTAGCAGTCAATGGGCGAGAAATCAGAGTATTATATTGGCACTGGCAAAGTCTTGTACCCCAAGCCGATAAGTTACTGCCATGTCATCTTGCAAACACGTAACCGAGTATTATCAAGAAGTAGAACGGGACTTCTTCCATTAATCAGTGCCGGTCGGATTTTTGTTTCACTGAATGTGCGTTTAATATGGTGGCAGTTAACTTCGGTAGACACATTCTAGTTAGATTCCAGAAAACTCTAATGGCGAACGCCAATGACAGACCATCAAAATGTCTCAATAGTTCTCATTCGTTACAATTCCAGTTTTAGAAAGTGTTTGGGTAATTTGTCACGATCAAGCCATTCAGCCGACCGTTTTTGAATCTCATAAACCATCCATTTTTCATGACAAGTCACTATTCGCTGAAGAAATATATCATTCGAATTTCGCAAACGCAGCATCGAGTAGATGTCAAAACGTCTTTGACTTTCACCTAGTTCATGTGGAACACATTTATCGAGTCTCTTCACCTTGCTATATTTTTAGATGACCTGATATTGTTGAAAGGTTGACACTCATTATATGGCGCGTTACTCTGACAATTTGAGTTATTTTTCGACTAGAATTTTCAGATGTTGATTGTCAATTGTAGACGACGTTCTTCTACCACCTTCATGGTCAGGACTCGTATCCTCACCGAAGAACTTCAAAAAACAGAATTGTATTTTTCGATCAGAAATGGATCCTTCACTCCATGTTCTGTTAATTTTAGGGTTAATTTGAGAAGTATTATGGCCAAGGTTAATCGTACGCTAAAATAATAAATACACCTCATCGTTTTTCCTGTTCAAGGTGCAAGTTATATAATGCATTCATTTAAATTCTGAAAGCGATTGATATAAATTTGCCAAAGTGGATTATTTAATACATATGAAGTAGTAATATATTGTTGTGCAACTTTTATAAGGATATATTAGAAGAGGATTAAAAAACGGTTTATTCTGAAATCATAGATTGTTCATTAAAGAAAACAATAATGCATATTGCATGCTTACATTAGACATGAAAATGATTCTTCCATTGTATCTGTAAATCGATAAAATCAATTTCTCTTTTTGGCATAAAATAATGATCTCATCGTGAGAAATGCCTAAAAGATCGAACATATTTTGCTTGTATAATTCCCGTCGTATTGATATCTCATTGTTATTTTACAATGGTGATTTTAACGATGAAAATAACAATTTACTGGCAGAAATCATTCACTATTTATTGACCGAAGAGTTAGTGTTAATGTCGGTTGATATTTACAAAATATTACTTTTAAAAAAAAATTTTTATAAGAAATTGTTTACTCAAATTCACTATTATTGCTCTTTCTATCTTTGAAGCGAGTTACCTTCCTTGCCTTTTGTCCAAAGTTGCGTGGAAAGGCAATATGTTAATTATGTTATTTTCCCTCTCTAATGAATATGTCACACGTAGCGATCATTATCGTGACATGTTATTTATAATGCTCACGACCAGGGCGGTGTGTTTTGTTTAACGATCAAATGTAAGCGCTTTTATTGAACACAACGTTGGAAAATCTAACTTGCATGTGCATAAAAACCACAGAAACTGACACGTCTACAACAAAGCAATACGCTGCAACGTGGTAAATGCTGTAGGTTGTGCCAGGGGTGGAAGTACCGCCTTAACCACCAAAACTGTGTTACCTCCCCTGGTTGGTGATTGATGAAGCCAGAGTATCGTAGGTGAATTCACACGGTTTATTTAGAAACAATAAAAAATATCCGCTATTAATATTTGTTGTTAATATTGTATGTTTCCACTGATGTGTGTTTTGTTATTTGATAATCTCCCTTGTTATTGTGTTGCATAAGTCTTGCTTGTTGGAGTGATTTCTCGAAATCTAGAAGATTGATGCTATTGAAGCCATTTAACATCACTGAGCAGAGAAAACCTTTGGCTATAGCTGAGAACTTGATTATTTCTGAACGACTTGTACGTTATATAACCTCTGTATTAGAGTTGAAACAAGAACGTGACTCGTGTTTTAGATCAATATTATTGTTTTTGTTTAACAGAGGAATCACTGGCGCAATATATCCTGGGTTCAACTATATTATCACGGACACGAAAATTGTTATAATTGATCCATACATAATTCTGGAGCGGTTTAATGTTTATTCAGTACACATTCTGACTTTTTTTATGATAGCTTCAGCGTATGTCCATAGTATTTTTATTCCTGTTCCAGATGATTTTTTTTTCTACTTTGGAAAGGCTTATTTTAAATCGTAATTCTTGTAAGACTGTGTTAATAATTTTCAAGATAATGATTGTAACAACAATGAATAAATGAAATTAAATCAAATTATAATATGGATAATTAGATCATCTCTAAAGTGTCCGTTTCTTTTAATGATGGCCCTGCTATCAAATCTTAATCAACAGTAAATAATTTGAGAATAGATGTACATGTTTATGAGTTTCCACATGCGTGAGGTAATCGCAGACTATTAAAATGATTTTCATTCATATATTACACAACACTCACACGCATTGTAGTGTGATATACGTCTGTTCCTGCCCTTGTCAAACAAGTAACGTCATATTTATTTCTATTCAATATCGGCGGCTAGTGATTAATATTCAGTGTTTTGCAAAGTTGTTTGAACATGCAGTTAATGTAAACGAACTTCGTAGTTATGGACAATGCTTGAGGTGAAATCAAAGATGGTGGCCATGTTTTAATCTAGTTTTGATGACACTTTTCATTTAATTAAGAATCTTCATAAAACATGAAAATATGTGTAAACACTCTACTTGCGGCATTGCTGGGGATTCAGGCTTAGGTCCAGTTCCGCATTTCGCTCTATCCAGAAAACCATTTCCTAACCAGCAAATAATTGTTCCTGCTTTCCTTCGGCAAGCGAACATTTGCTGAACCGCATCTACGCTTTAACTAAATGAAATATCATCAAAATCTTTCCCTGTCAATGGCAATTTAATTAATCCAATATTCGACATATTTTAGTTTTGGAACTGAAATTTATTAAAAGATGTATATATTAAAATATACTATTTCTGAAATATAATAAAATACGTTTATTATGTAACAGAGTAATGTTATTTTAGATTAAGCATTATTGTTTCAATAGAAGTAGCTATACTCGCCTATCGTCCGGTTTACACTACTCTCCGGTCTTTTGAAGAGGATTCGAGGTCTATCTCTTTTTTCCTATTTAGGATTGTTGACCGCTTCAAACTAAAATATATTTCCCTTCTCTTTCCCATCCGCTGGCCTTTTGCACCTGGGTAGCATTCTCATATTTCGGGGGTGGTACCTCTTATTCTGTGACCATCTAACTTGAGTGGCTTAGGGACCTTCTACACAGTGAACATCACCGTAAAAAAGTAAAAAATAAACTATCACAGACTGATGTACATTTGAAACCTCACATTCACATTTTATATGTAATGAGCTCACTTGTAACGAACACTGGCCTTCCCAGCTCAACTTGAGATTTGAAAAAATAAGATTGATAAAAAAGGCTTGCTACTTTGTATTTTGTTCAATAAAATTGTTCATAATATATTGTATTTATATATATTTTTTGTCCAATTAGATTTCTAATTAAGAAAGTATTATCAGAAAATATTTGCCTTCATATATGTTTATTTCTTTCGAAATCACCCGGCATGCATTTCTAACATCTGATTTACACATTTAATTGCTTTTCGATTGTCTCTGCTTCTAAATATATGGAAAAATACCACTACCTAGCTGGATTAAATCTCCAACCAATGACGTGATCAAATGATATGTTTTTGTTAAGTTCTGTTCCTGGTTAAGACCACACTGTGTCTTGTTTAGGGAAAATAAATATACTGTAAACAATGACTTGATAAAATATCGAATTATCAAGACTATTTTCAACCAATCCAAACGACGCTATATAAAACATGATATAATTCTAAAAAAAAAAAAATACTATGTCAGCTGGCAAGTAGGAATATAAGTGAATGCATCGGTCTGTTTACCAAAATGTAACAAAAAACAATTTTGATAAATAATTCTGAGGATGAACCATATTTCACTCGATGTCAACGCAATCACTCCAACTATAATTCTACATGATTTTAGCAACATTGAAACTTTACTACTCACAACATTCACTTGGCACCTACTTCCATTTAGGAAGGGGCGCTTGCAATACTATGTGACCTTCCAACATCCGATCAAAGCATGGCAATATTTGTGAACTGATATATTACAACCAACAGAATGGCTTTTATATTTCCACTACAGTAAGTGCTCGCTTTCTTATGAACATCTTTCTGGAAGTCTTAAATTCTTTATGTATTCAAATGACTATTTTTAACACGCATCTATATCAAGTTTCTTTTTTTCAAAATATTATGGTGAGTAAACAAATTCTTTTTGCTTCACATTCTCACAGAGTAAATTCTCTTTTTTTGTACGCCTAGGGAGGTGTTAATTATTCATTCTTATATATAGAACAATTTCCATATTTTTTCGATCAATTACGACTGTTGAACGTTAGATTTTCATAAACCCTTCGCAGCAGATACTGTGTGATGCTACCTTTTAACATAAGCGGAAAATACACTTAACATTAAGAGAATGACACAGAAATGCATAAACAATTGTCAGTAGCTGAAATACAGAGTAAGCGAAAGGTTTCCTCGATTTCAAAGGTTAATAAAAAGCAAAGATGAAAATAAAAGAAAAAAAAATTCGCATCTCTATGAAGTATATTCAATTACTTTTATTTCTGTTATAGGTAATATTACACCATGGGCTGGAGTGGAGAGGGATATGTTATGATCATATGTTTGTTTGTTTTGTATTAACCTTTCAAAAGGGACTATCTTTCTGCCCCACAATGTATGCCTTCCAGAAACTAAACACAATTGTAAAAGGCGGATTCGTTTCCTTATAAAAGTTTAAGAGTATGCTGAAAATATTTCAACAGTTACTATAACCAAATCAAAGGCAAATAACTATTTGAGGTTACTAAGAATGTTGTAATGGATGAGAAAGTGGAAAGTGCTTATCATGAGGCTATTGGGGAGAGGTGCTGCTTTGTTATGGACTTCAAGTGACGATTATTGTAGCGGTTAGCGTTTTCATTGATTTCTGTTTACGGCATCACGGTCGTTTCCAGGTTATTTCAAGTTATAAAATATTGTTAAATACTAAAAATGTTTTGGAAATAATAATGATTTCTGTTGCTAAATGTTCTAATAATTAACCCACAGGTGGATGAAAAAGAGACCGACTCATACCTTTCCAGATGCTATTTGTGCGTAAGTAAATATAACGAACTCAAGTTGAATTGAAACTCGAGACTTCGATAAAAAATCTCGAACCATTTTCCATTACATCACCCGCACATTCAAGCTAACATCACTTGGTATTTTCAAATGGTCATCAATCAAGATATTCTTCAGAATCGACGTTGCTGATCGTACAAGAAACAGTGTTTCAATGTGATATGGCCATAAGCGTGTAGTGACTATGGATACGTCTTCAATTTTAATCCAAAAAGTAACAGTTCTTTCAAATTAGACCTTGTTCGTTATCAAAGGAACTTGAAGATAATATGGGTGATATGTCACTGTGAATAAGGCATAGCGGTTCCTAGGTTTTAAAGTTTGAACTGGGGAAACTAAGGAACATTACTGAAATGTTTGAAAAACTACGATAGGAACAGCGATAGAATAAAGAGTGACTAGTTTATGTTTCGTCTGTATGTTAAGATTTTAAGTTGCAAAATGGCTACGGCTGGACAGTGAAAACTGGGCAATACCACCCTAGATATAACAGCAATACATTATTTTTGGTCTTATGTGTAAAAATTTTGATTGGTATGTAAAATCTGTTCGACATATCATCACCACGCTGGTGAAGACGAGATTTGAAAAAACACATGTGTTTCTATCTACAAGTGCTAGGAATATCAAGGGAAGAACTTGTAACAACATGACAGTCTTAAGGATAGTAGGAATCACAGGAAAATATATACATACAATCGTAAGAAGAGAGCTGGAATTTCTCTTGCGCATAACGAAGAACGAGGCATTTGAGTATTCAAATCTCATGGGATATAGTGAAAGTTTTGAAATGGAAAAAAAAAACTGAAAGCATCATGCTTACGACCGTAATACCATATTTTCTGTCAGGAGGATGTAAATAAATACCAATTCCCATTCTTCGAGCCTAGAAACAAAATTGTCTTGTCTTCAGATAGAACCATGTGCGAAAACGAATCAGGTATACGATAATCTCCAAGGTATAGGCTGCAGAAGAATACATTTTATTAAAAATAAATTATTCTGATCAAATAATGTTTGATATCTTTGCGGTAGAGTTCAGGAGAGTTTTCTTTTTGAGTTATTTCACCCCAAGAAGGACAATAAATATACCAAGACAAAAGAAGTTTTTAGGTGTGAGATAACATGAGTAAAAATGCTATTAAGGATAAAGAGCAATAAAAAAAAAGAATTTAGAAGACAAAAGATAATGAGACACATTGCATTTAAATTTTAGATGATCAAAGTTGACTGTGAGGCAAGAAGAGTTTCATAAGCGAGACGTTCGATAGAAAAAAAACTGTTAGCATAGAACATTCGTTTACATCTAGCCATTTAGATTGTAAATTGATGAGACCTTGTTGACAATCTAGTACTATGGTTAAATTCATATGGTCTAGATAGAATAGAGAAAATTGATATTTATTTGTACTTTTATACAAAATGCGGCATGAAGCCAAGAAGGTGAATAGGGAAAAAGACTCTTTTATCTTAACGTTAAACTTAGCTAGTCCCACAACCTGACCCAAACATACAACAAAATGCCTTACACCACAACAATGCAATCTTCATTACCTTTCTTACTACATATACCGCAATGTCTCTATGGGAGTCCTAACTAGTTAACATACGTATATTTTATTATCTGTGGGGAGAGGAGGAAAAATAACAATTTAAATATCTAAACACCAATGAAAAATGAACACAACTATATACAAGTAAACAAAATACTTTTAGTCATAATCCCCACCCACAATCAGAACAGTTACCATGGAAGTATTTATATAAAAAAGCATATAGGAGCTACATTAGGGCGGTGGGAAAATGACTGAAGCCGAGATGACAGGTCAGGTCCCATAACATTACAGATTCTTCTTTGGATTTTATCAAGAATCTCTCTATATATAGCAGGAACACCGTACAACATGTGACAGCAATATTCAAAGGAAGGATGAGTAGTAGACTCATAACTATGTAGATGAAATTGTGGCGGGAAAATGTGTTAGAAATTCAACATAAATACTGGCTTCTTTATAAAATTCAGCACCTCGGACGAAAAACAAGTAATACAATGAAGAGAATTAATCGTCATTGCGTATTGAAGTAATTTGGCAAATTTAATAGAAACAAGTATTTATATACATGGTATAAAAGGCTAGATCGTTGACAAATATGTTCATGCCGATATGGTTTCATGTTCTCTAGGATCACTCCTGTTTGAGAAAAAGATAAATTTGGCTATTAATGTAGCTT
The DNA here is from genome assembly GCA_963932145.1 of Acanthosepion lycidas. NCBI lineage: Eukaryota > Metazoa > Mollusca > Cephalopoda > Sepiida > Sepiidae > Acanthosepion > Acanthosepion lycidas. The sequence continues at coordinate 104,679,993 of OZ010577.1, read as the reverse complement.
ACGGAAAATCCTTTAATTAATACTGAAATATTATAAAAGTCTTATTGATACAGTATAATTTTATAAATCCGTAATTAAAACCGGGGTATTTGTAACCTATAGTTAACAACGGATATTTATTTCAATTATAATTGTCTCGTATTTTAAGATAGACTTCAATGTGTGATCGAAAGGATAACAAAACATCACAAACACTCATAGTAAATGGTAAAATATTATGTTGAGATAAAAAAAAAAAAAAAAATACGGGGAATCATTAGAGGGTCAAGTCCTTCGACGCTTTAAAATGAATTGCTACATTCTCAGTCTTCATCTATTTTTGATTTATTTACTGCGGTTAATCGATTTTGATATTAATCGATTAACCGCAGGCTTTCCGACAATTCCTCCAATGAATCCATATTTAACAAAGCTAAGAAAGACTATGAAACAGCCCTAAAAGATAGAGGATTCCCAACAACACTCACATACTCACCACAAAACACAAAAAAGGCCAACAGGAGAAGAAATATCATATGGTTCAACCCAACGTACAGCAAAAGCGTAAAAACAAACGTAGGAAAAATATTCTCCAAACTCTTACACAAACACTTCCCAGAATCAAGCACCCTACACAAAATATTCAACAAAAACACAGTAAAAATCAGCTACAGCTGCACCGAGAACATGGCACAAATAATAAAAAGGCACAACAGGAAATTTATCAACAAACCACACGAACAAATTAAACCCACGTGCAACTGCAGAATAAAGAACGAATGTCCCGTATACGGAAATTGTTTACAAAACAACGTAATATACCAAACCACGATAAAATCACAAGATAATGAAGAAAAAGTATACAAAGGAGTAACTGAAGGAACCTGGAAACAAAGAAATTATACACACAAAACATATTTCACAAATAGTAAATATGCGAACAGTACAATGCTTTCTAAGTATATCTGGGAAATTAAAAACAAAACGCACATCACACCAAAAATATCTTGGTAAATATGGAAAAGATCATCAGCCTACAACAACCAATCAAAAACTTGCAAACTTTGGTTGGATGAAAAAATATCTCCCATTACTTTCCCAGACCAAAATAAATTATTAAATAAAAGATCCGAGCTCATCTCAAAATGCAGACATGAAAACAACTTTTTACTACGTTACTTAAAAAATTGAAAACGGAAAAATAAAATAAAAACAAATAAATAAACAAGTAAACAAAATAACAATAGAAATAAGCAAAATTAATTAATCCAAATTACCAAATCAGACCTGTTAGAATAAACGAAATAGAATAATAATAATAATAATAATAATAATAATAATAATAATAATAATAACAAAAAACAACACAAAACAAAAAAACAACGATCCCAAAGAAATAAAATAAATAATAAACAAAGTAGCAAACCATTATGACCAAAATATTAGTTTGACTAAAAATCAAACCAAAAAATCGGACGAAAAATAGCTATAACTCTTATATAACGATAAAAAAATAAAATAAAACAAAATAAAAAAATAAAATAAAATAAAAATAAAAAATAAATAAATATATATAACGTTACTTAAAAACCAAAACCGAATTGAGAAAATATACAAGTAAAATAAATTGACCTAAATTCATCCAAGTAAATAAATAAACTAACCAATCCCGATAAAGTTACCGTTAGAAAAAACAAATAAAGATAATCAACCAAATTAAACACCAATTAAAAAATTTTCTGCCAAAATAATAGTTAGAATAAACTACAACAGCCAACCCAAAAACCGAACAAATAGCTTTAATTCTCAAAACAAAACAAAACTATTAAATAAGTGATATAAACAAATTTTTACTACGTTAATAAAAAAACACCGATTAAAAAATAAGTAATTAAATAAATGAATAAATAAAATAAGAAACAAAAAATAAAAACAAGCAAAATGATTTAACCCAAATATATAAATAAACGACTTCCGGTTAAATAACCGCCATAATAGACTACACACAATGTACCACTGACCCGTATATGTATAAATAGCAGAGAAAAATAACAGCAGACGTGGCTTGACGATTGCATATAGCATGAAACAGACTGTCGCCTGTAAGTGTTGACTTCTATGTTCACTTTTATATATTTATCTATATCTATCTATCTATCTATCTATCTATCTATCTATATATATATATATATATATATATATATATATACACACACACACACATGCGTGTGTGCGTGTTTATGTGTGTGTATATTTGTCTGTACGTGTGTGCGTGTCAGTTTTTCTGTCTCTGTATGTGTGTCTTTCAGTGTGTCTACTTGTGTGTGTGAGTGTGTGTGTGTGCGTATGTGTGTGTGTCGCAAAGGCTATTGCAAAACTCCAAGAGAAATTTATAGAAAATGGAAATAATTTGTTTACAGATATAAAATAGACGTGGCCGGTTAAGACTTGCTAAAAACACTCCTACTATTGCTCGGATTAACATTCGACAATTTCCCTAGGACAAGATCGTAAGCAATCAACTTGGTTCTCGCGAGTTCTGTAATATCTTCAACCAAATTCTGAATCGTGGCAATGCGTCAGTTCTACTATATATAATTAGCCATGTGGTTATTTCATCCTTGTCAGATAAGGCAAAGCTCTTCGCCACGATGTCTGCATTTAACTCAACGTTAGATGACAAAACCATCCCCTTCCTAACTTCTCTTGTCTCACTTAACACAAAACTCAGTAATATTTTTATCGTCACCCAGGAAGTCTCCAGACTTATCAAACGTCTTCTCCCTAAAAATGCCTTTGGTCCTCATAAAATCTCACTGTTTCTGCTTAAGAATATTTATCCTGGGCTATCATCGACCTTAATGAAATTATTTCACCGCTGCTTGAAAGAGAAATCGTTCCACATCTGTCGGAAATCTGAACTGTATGCCCTGTTTTTAACAATGCGGGTGAGCGTTCCTCTCCGTTTTAATATGAACCTATTAGCATCCCAATTGCCATAGCAAATATTTTGAAACTATAATCGCCAAGAATGTTGTTTATCACCTCAATAGGGACAACCCCTAGAGTGACAGGCAGTACGGATTTTGATAAGTTTGGTCGACTGTTGATAGCCTCATCATCAATAATCACAGAATCTGTTTGACACTAGAAAAAAAATACTTCTCTAGATGATCACATTAGATATTTCAAAGGATCTTGACAAGATAGTTCAAAGATGACTAATACAAAAGCTAGCTGTGAAATTACTGAAAAAGACTTATCTTCTCAATTATAATGTACTTTTTAAGTGTTAGGCCCATGAATGTAATTGTTAACGGCCAGTGTTCCGAGTCCCAAGCGATCAATGTAGGAGTCACAATAATCGGTCAAACCCTCTGTCTAATTTACATAATTTTATACTCCGGTCATTTGTGAATGACTATGCTGATGATACAAGTTTATATAAGCGAAACTGGGACTTCTTTTTTGTGGTCCATGAAATTATTATAGTATAAAAAATTATTTCCATTTTACATAGAATATTTCCATTTATAACATTTCTGTGGCCCACTTAAAATTTGCCATAGTCCATTTTGGTCATAGATTGGGAAAACTGCTCTAGATGACCAGAGATTGGCAGCTGATATGTCCACTGACCTGACTTTACCGCTCAGTGGGGGAGAAGCTGGCTGGTCTTATCACCTGCGCCTGTACCTTGAATTTACACCTATCTTGATGATTGGGTACTGTTTCAGGGAGGCCCCATATCTTGAGCGATTATTAGTACTTTCTCAACCCAAACTTAAGTGGAACTATTATATACGATCCGTTGCTAATAATTCTAGAAAAATTGTTTTCTGTACTGCTCGAGTAAGCACTTAACTTCTCCTGCTATGCGATACCTGTACAAAGACAACAGAATAATACTTCCATATATAAGCAGCAGCTACGTAATTTTCACTTTCAAGTTGCGATAGAGTCCGAAATAGTGTGAGATTAAAAAATATAACCTATGCCTTAAGGTAAAAGTTTCTAATATATTTAACTGTTAGATACATTCTATTTACGCTATTTTATTGATAGATGTGTGGAGTGCCTAAAAGTTAACACCGCGGAATATTGAATCGTCGAGCAGGTTTCAAAATCCGGACTAGAAGAGCCATGACTGGATAATAGTATAAGTGACTAAAGATCTGAATTAAAACCGTACAGTTGGAAATGGGAATCTCTCGACTTTATTAATTACTAGAGAAAAAGCCGCATTATCAGGTGGTGTTTAAGCTAGCTTCTGCGGAGGGCTCTTCATAGCGCTTTCGGCTTGTTCAGGAGTTTGAGATTCCTTAAGGTTTTGCATATTTTCAACACTAGAAGCTCCCCTGGTTTCCGTTTCATCTCGGTTCTAATTTGCATGTCCCTATCTTTTCCTCGCCGTTTCCTTGGCTCTTTTCATTGCAATCTGCTTCTCTGTTGGCGGAGATTTTTTTGAGAGACTTTCTGCTGCCATTGCGATACGCAGCAATACACTACAGAAGAACTCATATTGAGAGCAGCATTTATGTATTGCATTAATATTTATATTTACCTTTCAAAAGTTCAACGATAATTCATCTGCCTCCACTTAATTTAAAGACAATTTGATGCACGTAGGCCCTTACTTTATGTAAAAACAATTATTTTTATTTCATTGGTGACTTTCGCTTGATTTGGCAATTAATTTCGATTATTCACAAATTTATTTCCAAGTTTTGTAATATTCGTTGCAAAATATCATTTAAAAAATCACCGAAAACAATCGCAGTCATGAAAATTTGCGAATGCAAAATTTCATGATTGCGGGTCCGGAATAGGCCTTGGACGTTTCTAATTTGCTCACGGAGTTGGTCTGATACTAAAATGGTAAGGTATTTTGCGCTACGGCTTCTATGAAAAAGTTGAAAACTTGTGACACACCGCTATTCGTATGTAGTAGGTTGGTGCAAAAATAATTTCGTTTTCTCACATAGTGACATATGTTAGAAAACGAAATTATTTTTGCACCAAACTAATATTTATACAGAAGACGTTATCGAAAATCGCATATCAAAGAAAATGCTGATGTTTAAAAACCATAATCACCTATATGCTGAATGGATACAGCATTGCAAAAGAAAAAAACTTAACAGGATTTATATTACAAATAATGCATTTTTTTATTCCTTATTCCTGAGCTATATAGCCGAATATTTTATTAGAAAATATTAACATTTATAATGGTTATTTATTGTATGTTACAATATTATTATGTTACAATATTATTATGTTACAATATTATTATGTTACAATATTATTATGTTAGAAAACTCAGATGACAAAACCGAGGTAGATGAGACTCTTCGGTCATATTTATGCCAGCCCGTCTAAAAGGAGGAGACTTGGATGACAAAACCGAAGTAGATGGAACTGCTTCTTCATATATATGCCAACCCATCTAAGAGAAAGAAACTCAGATGGCAAACCTCTGACTGAAAAGATTATTGGTCATCTCGCATTTGCTTGTCACCAGGTCAGAATCGTGGACTCTTAGAGAGAAAGGCACTCGTGTTGTACAAGCGTATGTCCCAATAACCAAATGCTGTACAGATGTATATTTGTGACATCTCTCATTTTATTCGTACACAACCAAAAGTCCATAGCGCTCGATGAAGGGCACCGTGTGCAGACTTAACCAATTGGAAAGAAAAATTAGAGAACTGTAAGTTGGGGAGAAAAGGTGATTAGGCGGCCATTATCTGTGAAGATGCGACGGATCATCATCTTCATCATCAGCATCATCTCAGAAAAATGTACCAATTTTGTTAAATCTTAAGGAAAGACCATAATTTAATATATGATTTGTCATTTTTTGTTAGACTTTAAATTTGAGCAAAACAAAATGGGAAGCATACATATCAGTTGTTTATATGGCTATTGCCTTAAATATCACGTTGAAAAATTGGGTCTTGTGTGATCCCCGAAGTTAAGCAAGATTACACTGGGTCAGTACTCAGATGGTGACTGTTGGATAATATCAGTTACTTTAAGCTGCACGAGAGACTTATTATACTGTAGATTGACACTTTATTTTTAGTTATGCTAATAGAATATCATGAGTAGGTGTTTCTGAACTAACAGACCGTAAGACCTACCTGCAAGTGAGTGAGTGTGGGGTGTGATTTTCTTTAGCTGATTGTTACAACTTGTAACAGTGTAGACAAAACATTAATTCACAATGAAGCGAGATACCCTATTTGCTGAATAGTCATAGAAACTATAGGAACATCTAATTTAATCCGTCTATTCGTTTAGGCTGTAATTAAGAATTCTATCTCTTATCAAATATTACGAAGATTATAATCTATTCTTCATCATTAGGAACAAAAAAGAAATAAAATTCAAGTGAAGTCTGCGTTAGAAAGGCAAATGATTATGTCAAGATTATTTATTCATATTAAAAAGTTGATAAGAAAAGGATTGTTTAGCCGACTTCCAAAGGAACAGAAGTTGTTATTGTTTTTAATCTGAAGATCAAAAAACAGACCTTTGCGGAAAAGTATGTGAGACACGATAATTGAACTCCCGAAAAGTATAAGGCCATAAATTCACCTCAGCAACATATTTCATTGTTACATTTTTCATCGTGTATAAATTGGCATTTGAAAGATGTTTAAATTAAAAACAAAAAAAAAGACAAGGATATATCATTGTGGTGAACTCATCACACAACCTGCAGTTAAAATGCATAATTTAAATGATGAGGCACTTTTGAGAGTATATTGGATATACTAGTTGGTGTGTCATCCGTGAATTTAATTGTCCTAACATTGAATAATATAAGTTTGAATCTACCAAGGGACGATGGAATGAAGTTAACAGTTCAGACATAGTTTCTTTAACAAACCAACTAGTTGAATGTGAGGAAAACGAACCATTTGACGAAGCATTACATTTCTACTTTTTATGACCATACCATTTAAGCAGGAAAAGACTTCCTTCATTTAATCTATTATATTACACCGCACCAAATTATATATATATATATATATATATATATATATATATATATATATATATATATATATATATGCTTGAATATATCCCTTTATATGAATATGAGTGATCTTTTTTAAAATAGTTTAAAAGACCATCTTAATATACATAAATAATCAGTCTATATGCGTAATTAATAAAAATGATTTCTTTATCCGTATCATATATATATATATATATATATATATATATATATATATATATATATATATGTAATATGAATAGATAATTAGTAAGGATAATCCAAGGAAGATACTAATCAAAAGATGTCTCAGTGTAAGCAACATATCGATGTAATATGTACAGACGATCCTTAAAAATCCATTATTTTATAATTTATTTCATGAATATACAACTAATCATCCTTTCAGACCGAAGTTTTTTTTTAATAATTGGGGTCAGTTTATCCAGCAGAAAAGAAAAGGGGAGGAAAAAAGAAAAATAAATAATTATTATTAAAAGAGGAAGAAAGAAACTTAAAAATTTCAATATAAGTTTTAAAAAAGATGGTGGGAATGAAGAGGGAAAGCAAGAGAGGAGGGATGAGAGGGGAAGAGGAGCTTGAATTATTAATTCTGTTTTATATGGGTACTAACATGTATACGTACATGCATTAACGTTAACGATCGTCTGTACTCACTGTATATATATATATATATATATATATATATATATATATATATATATATATATATATATTATGCGCATCAAAAATCATTAATTACGCATTAAAACAGTAAAATGAATTTATTGACGTAGAATGTCTTATTAACGAAAATGTAACTTTAGTCAGATATCTATGATATAGGATACAGGTGTGTATTACCTGACGGCCAATTCTAACTCTAGGCCAAATTAAACTTTTTATTGAATGTATATACTACGTTTGGACATTCTGATTTATATCTGATATGTTCGTTTGCGAAATTTAAGGACAGTAATTAATGAATTTTAATATGTTTGTTTAAATTGTCGGGTTTACGTGTCTTCACGATAGAAACAATGCTATTGCTAAGCAATAATTAAAGACGACACGCCCACCTAGTTTTGCCTAGCCTCAATTATTCTTGTCGCCTGGTCATATTATGAGGAGAAGACACCTTTAGTGAATATGTCAAACAACAAACTACGATGGGATATTTATAGATCGAATTTTAGTCGAGAAAATTTGTTGTTTATATGATAATTACTTCGAAATAAAATGGATGTTACATCTGATCGGTTATATTCTCAATAGACGTATTTGCAAATTATTTTCTAAGTCGAAGCAATACCTGTCTGCAAAAGAAGCTTAAGTGAATTCTTTAGGAGAAAAATAGTTATACTCTAATAAACAATATTATTATATAAACAGCACTTATATCAGATGGAAGAGTATGTATTAATTCATTCTCTCATGGTTTTGTTTAGTTTTGTTTTTTCAAACATATCTATAGAATATAACGGATAAGCTAACATCAATGTGTTCATTGTCCATGTATTACAGACAATCAGACTATTGGTGCTATAAAATATTGTATCTGTTCTCCTGAGCGAAGTAAAATAATAGGAAACATAAATCTGTTCGTTAAAAACAAAGAAAATACTTATTAACTGCTACGTAAGTATTCTTATATGGCAGTTAATGCTGGACAGATGAAGAGGAGACTTGAGGCAGGAGAAAGGTGGTTCTAAATGATGTTACCAACGAAGAAGTGTTAGAGATAATGGAACTAAAAAGGAAACTTATACGCAAGGTTAGAAGAGACAGATGGGCAAATCAGCGACAAACAGATCATACATCCAAACCTGTCACATCAGTAGGATAGGGGAGATGCACGAAGAAAAATCATGTTTTCTTGCTTTGTTTACACACACAGAGACGCATATATATATATATATATATATATATATATATATATATATATATATATATATATATATATATATAATTTCATTAGAAAATTCGTAAACTTAAGGAATCAGCACATATATTAGGCCACAAAAATCCCCTGAACCAACAAAGCATAGAAATGGATACAATATGAGAATCAGTAATAAGGAGTGCCAGAGAAAAGCGATAATAACAGCCAAAATTGCAATATGAGCACTGGTAAAAATAGTTTCTAAAGACATTAGGTTTATAATACCCAGAAATTAATGCACAGATGTCCTTAATGGTACATGGCGCAGTGGATAAAGAGTGAGTTCAATACCTGGTTTTCGTTAAGGCAGTGGAGAACTTGGAGAGGGGAATTAACAGGAGATAACAGATAACTGACATCCATTAGACGTGGCACGTGTAACTAGAACAGTCTACACAAGTGAGCGAAATAAAGGGTTCAGTTCGACATTCCAGCCGCCTGAAGAAAGCCGAAACCTACAACGAACCAAAACGTTGTAATAATTATGGCGACAAAGATGAGGACAATAGTCCAAATAATGTAAACACACACACACACAGATAGGCATATATATATATATATATATATATATATATATATATATATATATATGTATATATATATATGTATATATATATATATATATATATATATATATATATATATATATATATATATATATATATATATATATATATATATATATATCACATTACGCCAAACTAGTTCTCGATAATGCCTGCGTCATTCGAAACAAAAATAACAAAACATGAAATTCAGAATCTTTATTCACAACTAAACCCTCTATCCGAAATATAGAGTAATGTAATAAAAAGATAAACACATACTTTGACGTTTTTTTTTTTTTTTTTTAATCAAACGTGTCTGGGCGAATATCTGCTTCCTGAATATACCTGATATATATATATATATATATATATATATATATATATATATATATATATATATATATATATATATATATATATATAAATATATATATATATGTATATATATATGAGAAAAACAAAAATTGTTGAACAAACGAACAGCTTGACAAAACCTAAAACTCTTATTCATTTAAAGTCTCGAATTAAAAAAAAGAAATGCAAACTTACCAACTAAGTAAACTAAAATGCTAGGAGTCTCATTTTCCTAGACTGAGCAACGAACGCTTAACAAGGTTGAATCAGATGAAAGGATAGTTCTTGTCGTAAACCAGATTTTCAAGACCATTACGAATTGCCGTTGTGTAGTGTCGAGTTCCGTGGGAAAAATGACATCAATAAACAAATACATTTGGCCAGTGGTGACATAATATTTATGTTATATCTATATCTGCTAATTAATCTTCTCCTTTATTAAGTCTTTAGTTATTTATTATCGCAAATTTTCCTTCCATTCGAAGCATTCATCAATTCCTAGCGTTTTTACATGTACCTATTTTTTTCTAATTTTCCAAGTAATTTCAGTGAACTAATCTACTTCTTTTTTTAATTTTCCAATAAAACGCTGACACCGCTGCAGCGTTTTCGTATTTACTGTGTTTCAAGCTTAGTTTATGATTTTAGCACATTTATCCATTCATTTACTTAACTGCATTATTATTTTCTACCTCTGGTTTAGTCAAATAAACTATATTTTTCACTAAACAATTACTTTCTTTTACTTACACACACATATAAATATAAACACACACACAAATATATATATATATATGTGTGTGTGTGTGTGTGTGCATATAAATATGTTTATATTTATATGTGTGTGTGAGTAATATATATGTAATAATATATAATATATATGTGTGTGAGTAATATATATATATATATATATATGTAAAATAATATATATATATATATATATATATATATATATATATATATATATATATATGTGTGTGTGTGTGTGTGTGTAAAGGGATTTAAAAGAGACTCATTGACTGTATATTACATAGAGTTACACGCGCTCTCATACCAACATCCACACACTATCGCACACACGTGCGCCCGCACTCTCACACACACATGCGTATATATATATATATATATATATATATATATATATATATATATAGATAGATAGATAGATAGATAGATAGATAGATAGATAGATAGATATAGATATATGAAAGTACTTGGTGACAAATATAAGAAATATAGAAATAAACTGATATAAGAATTATAAGAAAAACAATACTTTTATTTTACTTTTATTAATTTTTGTCTGAATTTCTTGAATGAAGAATTATTATTCTTTACACTACTTATATTCAGACTATAGTCTACATTTTTGGTGTATATCGGTGTGCTTAACCTACAGGTGATTCTGAATAGAATCCTTTATTTAATCTACAATAGACTGTTCCTCGTTCAAATGATCATGTCTAGATATAGCATTCAGTTCCTATTTATTTTGTATTGTTCAATTATTGTTCGTCTTTTTTCACCAGGTGCACATGGTTGTGAGCTCAATTCCCTGATTCCGGCAGTGTCGATGTACTCTGTCCGTATCGAGGATTGAGCTGACAACCACTATATCACCAAATTCACACAATATGGGCCGTAGTAGCAGTCAGAATATGTCAGTAGAAATCGCGTCTTAAACAACAGCTAGGGTAATTTAAGGCTTTATGTTTGCGACAGCAATATGGTGTAGTAAAATTTATAGTCTTAAATTACGGGAATAGTGGAAATTAGTGTCGGTTTGGGAATTAGATGTTATCGTGGTTGAGCGTACAATCCCTTGGACGGAGAGTGTTCACATGGACTCGGTGAAAATAGGCGAACAATAATTGAAGAGTACTCAATTGAAACCAGCGAGTAATAACTAAAGAATAGTAAAAACATGAGTAGATTATATCCGTAGATGTGAGCAGAGGAACTAAGAAGAATTTTGAGGAATGTCGGACGGCATGAAAACTGAAACGTTTTAATAACAAAAAGAAGAAAAGAAAAAAAAAAGATGAGAACAATAGTCGGAATATAAATAGTAAATAATGTTTACTAATGTAATGAAAAGCAGTATCTGTGTTAAATATGTAAATACGAAAATAGTTTTCAGTTCATCGTGCTTAGCTTAGTTTGATAGAAAGTTAAAGGCGGCATTATTGTAGAATAGGGAGAATTCTTTATTAATACTGAAATTTAAAAAAAAAAAATTCTTTGATATGTTTTATTATTTTTTATAATTCAGAAATTAATATCGGATATTGGTATCCAATAATTAATAGGGAGATTTATTTTAATTATATTGATTAATCCTGTACTTTAAGATGTCGATTAAAGTGTTTATGAATCTGAGTGAACCGAAAACAGATCAGCGACAAACTGGGTAAAATTTAAGTAGAGATAAATAAAACCCAGTAACGATTTGGAGGGCCTTTTCTAAGATGCTATAAAATGAACAGCCAAAGAAATGCCATGTCAAGCCTACTCTTTTGCGTTCTAAATTATTGATCATGTATCTTTCCCCTAATGTTTTTCTTTTGCTTTTTATCATATTGTTTCATACTCAGTAAACCATAGATTCTTAGTGTCGTTAATGCCTTGATATTGAAATGATATAATGAAACTTGAGATCAACGGAATTTAAGAATTTTTAAATCTTATAAATTTGCGTTATGTTGGTAATTTAAGTTATATTTTCTAATTAAAATTGGTGGTGATATACGTGATGATTTATCCAATACGATATTGGATATTTGCATCACTTCACTTGTAACACCTGAAAATTGCGAGACTGACACATAATAAACTTGGGGTCCTCATGAATCTCATGATAGTCTCGAAAAGTCAGAAATATGACTATTCTTTTGCTTCTATAATACATACATATATATATATATATATATATATATATATATATATATATATATATATATATATATATATATGTATATATATATATATATATATATGTATATATATATATATATATATATATATATATATATATATATATATATATATATATATATATATATAAAGATATATTGTTTTAAGGTGTGCTACATTTATGGGATAAAGTGCTCAATATCAGAGACAGAGCGTATAAATATAAAAGTAAATATTGAAGTCAACACTCAGAGGCGACAGACTGTTTCATGCTAGATGTTATCGTCAGGCTGACTTTAATGTTCACTCATATATATATATATATATATATATATATATATATATATATACATATATATATATATATATATATATATATATATATATATATATATATATATATATATATATATATGTGGGTGTGTGAATAAGGATTTTTCCATTGATCCTTATTCCTATTGTCCTTATACAGATATATGTTAGTATATTTTCTTATGTTTATCTATAGAAGTTATTTACTTCATACAGTTTATTTAAAACAACTTTTATTCAAATAAGTTATATCCATAAATATAACTTATAAACAGAAAATATATGTTACAATGTTTGTCGGATTTCATATATATATATATATATATATATATATATATATATATATATATATATATATATATATATATATATAAAGTTGCAAATTAAAAAAATAATAATGTTTTTTTATGAAAGCATTTATTTATTTATATATATATATTTGATATTTCAGATTGACCTCAATCTTTCTTCAGAAATAACTGTTTGTTACAAATAAATTAAAATTACTGTTTGTTTACAAGTATCGTCCGTCGCGAGACGCGTACATCACGTGATATGGAACGCCACTTTGTTTGAATATTCCTAATGTAAATCTAGCTGTAATAATATTTTAGATGTTGTTTAAAAAAATAAACATCTAACATATTATTACAGTTAGATTTACGTTAGGAATATTCAAACACAGTGGCGTTTATATATATATATATATATATATATATATATATATATATATATATATATATATATATGCGTGTGTGTATAATGAAAAAGTTTCTCTGGAAAAAGCTTCGCTACCAATTTCAAATTAGTGGCAGGTCTATCATTTTTCAGAAAAATTCAGTGTACACAACTATTAAGGGGCTGTTCATTCAGTCTTTTATATATTTAATCTGACAGAATCCCAAATTTTCTCTGCAGGTCACGCGAATTTAGGTAGTTGCCGTGTATCTACACATGAAAAATAATGACTATGTTTGCAATGTATTGAAATTTCAGACGAACACAGGGCCACTCAACCCGAAGGATTCGTCAGAAGTTTTAGGAACAAATCGTAGAATTTAATTTTTTACATGACTGATAGGTAGCGTCAAATATTGTCGTGACACTTCAAATCTTGAGGCAGAAAAGCAAGAACGGCCATCAGTCCGCCTTTAAGAAGTATATAACAATTGTGCTTTTCCTTGTCTCTGTTAGTTACTTAATTCGCATGATATTTACGTCCTGCCAATACCTCATAAATAATGGAATATTCCCTTTTGATCGCGTGGAAAGACATCAGAGATGCTACTTGGTTTCAATGGAATAAAAAATAAAGAATAAAATAAATTAAGAAATAAATATTTAACGTCTCCTGGTAATACATCATAAATAATGGCCTATACGCTTTTGATCGCGTGAGAAGGCAAACTAACATCAAATTTGTTGACTTGGTTTTAATGAGAAAATGAAAGAAAGAATAGAATATATACGTGTTTATTTGACATCTGTTTCAGTGAAATGGTGAAAATGCCAGTTTCAAATCTTTCATTTGTATCTCGTCACTAATTAACAGAACGACAGGCATTCTGACTCATGTTTGTTATTACTAACGATTGGGAATTTTTAAGGATATTTTATTGTTTTAGAAATTGCCATGAGATAATTCAAATTCAAATTCAGCAGAAATCGCAAATAGGAAAACCGTGAAATTTTCACGGGTTAAAAACAGTCAAATTAATTGTACCTAGGACTGCATTATATAGTAAATTTACATTTTATCACTTTAAAAAGAAAGGGTATTTCACGGCAAAATCATTGCTTATTATTGGAGTTTATTAATTCATATCTAAATTTTAAATTTTAAAAATAGGTGTCCGACAGAATATTCGCTGTATACAAATATATCTCGATTTTTATAAACAGTGATTTAACAAACAAAGATTTTAATTGATTTTCCCTGCGCTAACATGTTAATAATTAGTTTATTGGTGAATTTTATTGTAGGTTTTTTTTTTTAGTAATAAGGCCCGCTTCTATTACGTGATAAAATACTTAGCCTGGAAAATAAAATAAAAGCCAAATAATGTTAGTAGTTAAACATTGCCTGTCGTCAATGCAAAAATAAAATGAAACTGTTCTCTTTGGCATTCATCGTTTGCGATAACGACTTTTGTCTGAGCTTGAACATCAACCATGTCTATCGGTGATCAAAATCCACAAAACAAAGTAAGTTATGTCAAAACACCTGCACCCCACAAAAAAAACAAACAAAAAAAAAGAAAAAAAAAAAAAGAAAAAAAGACGCCCACATATATGCGTGTAACTGGTGAAGCGATAGATAGTTATTGGAAATAGAAAATATACCTACACAAATAAAATGGACAGATAAGTTTGGACCCAAAAGGAATACATTTATTAAATGATGATTACTATAATGACAAAAGTACGCAGATGTAGGCTTTAAGAAAGTTTTACTCAAATGAGAATACAATGTTCACCTATAGTGTACTTTTATATCCCCAGTAAACAGAAATACTTCTCTCAAAGAGGGGGGTAATAAAACAAGAGGAGACGACTCTTGATTATTCATAACAATTGTTGTAACTACACTTTCTCCTT
Source organism: Acanthosepion lycidas (assembly GCA_963932145.1). Taxonomy (NCBI): domain Eukaryota; kingdom Metazoa; phylum Mollusca; class Cephalopoda; order Sepiida; family Sepiidae; genus Acanthosepion; species Acanthosepion lycidas. Next base: position 104,664,338 of record OZ010577.1, on the reverse strand, counting down.
TTTCCGAATGGTACAAAATGTTTATTCTCAGGCGAATTGGATATGCATTAGGTCCATTAAAACGCACGTTAGTTGGAAGTGTACAATTATGTTTATCTCTGAAATCTTAAAACTCTTTTTGTAACTCTATAAATTGCTATATACTTTGTTTATATCATATACTCTGATGATTAAAACACTTGGTAATCAGGTCTGAAAATGTTTTCTTCTTCTGTAAGTAATCATCGTTGCATTCGCCTTATATTAATTCGAATTCATTAAGCTTAAAAGCGACAAGCCTACGCAGCGTGAGTTCGTTTCAATCAGAGACGTGAGCGTTATTACATAAGCGCCTTATACTGCAAGAAAAAAAAATATTAACACGTGTTTTACGTTTACGGAAATGTCATTAAAAGTTCATAAATCTGCTTTATATACACTTGAATGGGGAGCTACAAAAATACCACGGAATTACTTCCTTAATGTCAGTATCAGTTACCATATAATTCCTCAAAATGATTCCTTTTTATAAGCCGCTCAACTCTTCTGTGACAAGTGAGAGGAAGATATTTTTTTCATTGATTTTACTTTTGCACACCCATACACAGATTCATATAAATTTCTCTAAATCACATGGATACGCACGAGATGAAGAATATTCGAGGCGTTTTATATCTAAGAGATTACTGAAAAAAAAACAAAAAAAACAATCATCAGTTTTTTTGTTTTTTTTAATTTCTTTAAGTTAGATCGATATAAAATATCACTGGTTTTGAAATGCGTGGAACATTGGACTTGAAGCTATGGTGTTTCATATTCGATACATTTCGAAGGAAATTATATTATTACTATTTCGAGAAGAGGATTTACATAGGTCGGAATATAGGCAAAGAGAATGACGTTATTACATTTCAACAAATATAATCTTGACATTTACTTGAAGGAAATTGTAGCTCTGTATTTAAAACAACTGACCGGATGAA
>OZ010577.1:104585876-104658376 GCA_963932145.1 Acanthosepion lycidas | reverse complement strand
GTTTGACCAACACAAGGAATATTAAAAGATTCATGTTAAAAAGAATAAAAAAAAATTAAAAAAAACAAATGAAAACTACAGACAAAAGTTCATTTTCTCCATCAAGACATTCATTTCTGTAGTTTACTGCTACCAGCAAGCAGAAATATTTCTTCTCCCTATGATGGCCATTTTGGCCGAAACTAGTTGAGGAATCTAAATGAAATAATAATAAAAAAAAAAAACGAAAGTATATTAATCTACATCCCAGTGTGTCTGAAGATTTTAATTTTTTAATATTTTTTATTGTCCAATATATATATATATTACCACCGTACTTATTGATATTAATTTTATGACTTTATTCGAAACCACCATTGGACTGATATTCTTAATTTTCCTAATGCGAATTGTCCTGCAGTGGTTGATTCTTGGGTCAACTCCAAGATTTAGTTTTGTTTACCTTCTCGTAAATACCAGGTATAATCACAATTTCCCTTTTGTTCCCTCCAGACTGTTCAGCCGCTATAGTCCACAAAAATAACTTTTTCCAGGTGTACCAGTATGATAGTTGAGATCGCAGCAGACACCTATTAAGATCTGCTCACAATCATTGTTCCTCATAGAATCTAAATCTTTGTTTGCTGACAGAATGACGCTACGTATAGCCCCTACAACGTGTGGTTCCCATGACAACTGGCGATACTGTAATAGTGTGTTAAATAAAGATAAGTGTTATAATTCTACGATCTTCACTAAATTCAATGTGATATTATCTGCTGATAAAACCGAATGTTCTGCTCGCAAATTCTCTTCAAATTCTACTCTAGGCCCATTTGGAATATCTTTGCCTGTCTTCCAGTTAGAAATAAATCTCTATTAAGTGATATGATTTAATTATTTCCTCTCTTTTACTTAATACTTGTGATTATGCTGCACATCATTTTATCCAATTAGATGGTTCATATGATTTTAGTAATTAGGAAAAGTTGTGCAAGAATAATAGATTCATTCAGTATCTTGCTTTTATAACATACGCGCCATTGTTATGGTCATGGTTCTTTCCAATTTATTTACGTATAAAATTTATAGCTCATCACTGCAAAGACCAGACAGAGATTTACTGCCTACCTTGTTTGTCAACCAGTCTATCGTCGGATATTTTAAATACATTACAGCAACACAGACATTACACGACTTATATTGAATGAAATTGTTGCCCGTATATAAAAGGTTTCAAACTGTTTGTCGATTGTTACGTGAAATGAAGACGATGGTCGCACTTCGATGACTGTTTTACGTGTTTTAACACCTTTGGGGCCAGTTGTGCTATATTACTTTTTCAATGAAAACAAATCTTCATGCAGCACAAGGATGTGTGCGCAGTGATAATCGAACTCACAAACAAGCCGTTATGGAGTTAACGAGACAAGATCACTAAATATTACAGAGACTCGAAGTGTAGAAAATAGCAACCATAGGATTTTCATTTTAATAATTATTGACGAGGGAAATTTTAGTTATCACCGATCTCTCTCAATGGACGTTTCAACCATGTTTCACTGAAGATGCTTAATAGGATAGTATATACATAAAAATAACGATATAATGAGATGGTTCTCAAAGATTTCTGAGATTTGAAACTTATTGAGAATACATAATAGCATTTGATATATTTAATTCATACTAATCCAAGCAGTAAAGTGACTAATGCACAGGGAGTTCCTTATTGTAAAAGAATCAGGAAACAGAAACAGTAGGAAGGAGCAAGAAAAATTGGAATGTGATCAGAAAAACTGTAGATAGCTATTGATATTGCATTTAAATTTTTCAAGATCAAAGTTGGAAGGAATGCAAGGACAGGAAGAAACGGCTGGCATAGAACTTACGGTGACATCTAGCCAATCTAACTGTAAGTTGATTGATAAATACAAGTTCAATCAATTAAAAAAGCGTAATCGCAGTTAAGTTTCAATCGTTCTTAGGGAAATTTATATATAAATACATACATGCGTGTATGTGTGTGTGTGTGTGTGTGTGTGTGTGTGTAATTTGACTTTGCAAACCAGACGCTTCCTCTGTATGTAAATTGTATAGCACGTCAAGCGAAATGACAGTCCTGTATAGATGGAGGATACATATTTTCTTAGACATCCAGACCGGAAAAATGTAATTAATACTGTTTATTATAAACACAACATTTAATCAAATAATTGCTCTCTACAAAAATTATGATCATTTCATAATATATTTTGTCATTTGTTTGCTTTAAGTTACGTTTCAAGAAGATATGATCGTTTGAGAAAGATCGTGGGAAAATTTGACTTTGGTAACCAGACGTTTTCTTTGTAACTATATCTTGTCAATCTAGTACTGCATTTAAGTTCATAATGACGATATACCATAGCAAAGAGTTCAGCAGAACAATTCCCATGGAAGTTTGTATAGAAAAGGCACAGTGAAGCAACTGTAGGTCGGTGAGAAAGCGACTGATGCTGAGACACCAGGTCAGGACCAATAACTTTGCGTATTATTTGTTTAAATTTCATCAAGTATCTCTAAATATATAGCAAGAGCACCGAAGCATATGTCACCGAAACATTGGAAGGTGAAGCCTGAGATCGCGAATGTTCACGGAATGATAATACTACAAGAAAATAAATATGTGAGGCAAAAGTAAGGATGAATAAGGATTAAATTTGAAACTGTATTATCGTATATTCCTTTGGGGAACAAGCAACACCAACTTCGATATGCATGTTAACAGTGTAAATTAAGACAGCAAAGTCTGCAAAGCAAATGAACTACATAACCCTCCATGTTTATAGAAATAAGAAAAAGAAAAAAACTTTATTTCACAATATAAACAAATGTAAGATGTAGACATGAATAATAAAAGGGTGATTCTTCTTGCAATAATAATTGGTCTAAGTGCTATGAGATTATTCCCAGCCTGTTAACATCAGACATGCAATATATTAGGTTGTTGCAAAAATAATGCCGTAAAAATGTCGTTTTTTGACGTATTTTTAACGTCAAAAAACGACATTATTACGGCATTATTTTTGCACAAACCTAATATATAACACATTTTTTTGTTCTTATTCGTGGAAGAGAATACTGAAAGTATATTTAACACGAATTATATGAAGAATTGGTTTGATGTACGATGAATATATTTTGTTGGACCATAAACTCTTTAATACTCTTCTCATCCGAATATGTAAGATAAAATGAGAACACTAAGGATTTTAATATATTTTTTTTTATTATTTTTATTTTTAATCATTTAACATTGATATCGTAGTGCATTCTGCGTAGTTTTTAAAATATTACTTCATACAAAATGGGTAAGATATTACCCTTGAGGTAAACTCGGTTTACTTCTCCTTAACCTAGACCAGATTTACCCAAGGCTATAGAACCCACATTGCCGGATATAGTAAAATATTTTTTTCTTCATCCAAACGAGTACGTTTACCGTTTAGATAATCCTAGCATACATTACCTAAACTATCTTTTTTATGCAAACGGGTACGATTTACACTTTAGATACTTCCGGCTTATAATGCCAAATATATAAGCTAAATTAAATTATTTCTTCATATAAAATGGTACAATTTACGCTTTAGGTATCCTAAGGCTACTTTGCCGGATATATTAAAAAGTTGAAAATGCATTCTTCGCAGAAAGTCTTGTTGCGATTACTGACGGCATTTCATAGGAGAGACAATAGTAATGTTCTTTATAACGATAATCCATCGTCTCTGTATAAACCAATGCCAGTTATATTAATTTCATGGTACGCTGTAAGATTGTATAATATAAAAAGACTTATAAGTTCAGAAGACTCGGCTGAGTCTAGTTATCCCTTTGTCATGTCAAAGTGATCATAAGAATTTTTTATCCATTGTTCACCTTTGTGTATCAGTACCAATTTTTTCGCATTTATAACAATGATCTTTTCTTCTGTAATATCGGTGTACTGGGTAGCAAAGACCAACACATTCATGAACAGTTCTTTAGATATTGACTGATAATAATTTTCAGTATCAAACTGCATTAGTGTATAGTTAGTTTTATCCTTTATATCAGCAAACCAGTTTGGCAGGTCTTTGGCATTAATCCAAAGTTTCAACACTATTTTTTTCTTTAATCTGTTGATTAACCCTTTCTAGGACCGTTTTACTAATTTTCCGATTTCAGGTCTTGTTTGGTTTATTATCGTTGTAGAGTGATTTGCTTCGAAATCTAGATTGTGGTCCTTTAAGATTTCATAGACCTTTTCTTCATAAAGTTTACCTACTCTATCACTAATCTTCAGTTAATCTGTGATCTTTTTACTGCTACTATTTATATTAATATTAATATTATCCACTATGTAAAGTTAATTATTATGGTGGATAATATTAATCGATAGCTGAGTATTCAGAACTTAAGTGAATATAATAACTGTTATTCGAACTCGGCTCTCTGAATCCTCAATCAGAGCCGCTATCCATTAATCCAGTGTGCATTCTTAGTTTAATTTTTTTTTTAAATCTAAGATATTCTTTGTCTGTTTGAGGTCCACAATATTCGAAATCCGATATAACTCGATGAAATGAAATAAATTTTGTATTAGGTTCCATCACAATTGCACACATTTTCGCCTCCATTAAGTGCGAAAATTGTCACATTTTATATTGTGAATGCGTTGATAATTCCGATTAGAATGGGATGCTAGAATGTCGATGTGGATAAACTAACACATTGAAACTGAGATAAAATCTAAAAACGCAACGAAATAGTTTCTTTCATAAATGAAATTAAAGATATACAACAATAAATAATGATTGTATTTCTGTATATGTTTCCAATATTTCTGGCATTAGTTTATTTTGTTTGAAGAAATGTCCGTCTTATTTATCGATACAGACGATAGTAAATCAACCAAGTCTCTCGTTACTCCTTCTTCAAATTACAACAAATATTATTCTATTTATCCGAGGCCTAAATTCGCTTGAGCCAGCAAATTTGTCACTTCGCCAGACACGATGCCAACTCAATTATATCGAGATCTATAGCACTCAGCCACATCTTCCACTGGTAAATAAGCAATTGAAATAAATCATTCGCCTTAAACAATGGCCACGCTTGCATAATTAATTGCAATTTTCGTTTAACAGTCGGGGACTTCTCATTGTTTGAACTAAAAACATATGCAGTAGATATCTGAAATTATACAAATGATAGAATTATTTTAAATCAAGTTAATAGTGTTTCGTAGTCTCGTAAACACAGAGGGTTATTTTGGTTGAACACTAGATGATTAATTATACATAAAGAACATACGTAATACATATATATATATATATATATATATATATATATATATATATATATATATAGATATATATATATATATATATATATATATATACATACATATTCATATATATATATATATATTCATAGAAATACATACATATATATTCATATATATATATAATACACGCACACGCGCACACACACAAACACACACACACACACATATATATATATATATATATATATATATATATATATATCACCATTCTTGAATCGTAAACATGTTACAAGTAGGCGTCACAACTACTGCTAAAGACTGTTGTGTCTTCTTATTAGAATCAGAATCTCGTTACGGTTGACAGTGATAAAGCAGATGAAAATTGTTATCAGAAATATCAGACCGTCGCTATTCCCACCATCGACTTTACCCCACCCCTATACTGAAACGACGCGATAACGTTTTCGTGGTCACACATCGCTAATTCTTGTGCTGCGAAATAATTATACTAAAACATAGATTTGTTTTCCATCATCAGCGGTGTCAGTCTTTTTCATACTTGAACGCAATCTTTCGCTTATGTCTGTCACCGCACGATATTGACTTCAGTGTTCACTTGTGTATTTGCCTGATATTCAGCATTTTCGCCCTTACATGGAGTATTGCCGCCATATATGGTCTGGAGCCCCTTCTCTTTCTCTCAAGGTCCTTGACAAAATCCAGAGACGGATATGCAATGTAATTGGCCCTGATCTGTCATCTCGTCTGGAGTCGCTCTCGCACAAACGTGCCGTCGCCTCCCTCTGTCTTTTTTACAAATACTTTCACGGTAACTGCTCCGATGGTTCCCAGACTTCAGGAATTTAAGCGTTCAACTAGGCTGGCATCTAGCCCTCACCCTTTCACTGTCCAAACTATTAAATATAACCGCCTCTTCTACTCCAATATCTTCATGTCTCGAACCATTCGCCTGTGGAACTTGCTACCCTGTTCTTATTTCTCTGATATCTATAACCTCCATCTATTCAATTTTATGTAATCTACGTCTCCAGATGTCTTGATCTATCCCCTATTCTTCTCTTCATCTTTTACTCTATCACACTTCTATGTTCTCGCTCTAACTCTCTGTAAACCCTTGTGTGCTAGAGGTCTCCCGCCTTGCTTCAGGTGAAACGCTTAAAAAAAAAAAAAATTATAATACATTCAAATTATTTTTTATTATACACATACAATCACACAAAAACACCCTGACACCCCATATATATATATATATATATATGTATATATATATATATATATATATATTATAAATTAACTGATTTACAATATGGTTTATTCGCTACACAGTAACAATGTAACGAAGAAACCGTATTTTAAATCAGTTGATTTATAATATTTACGCTCTGTAAATTTACATTGAGTACTATTTTGTAAAAAAAAAACACGGAATTAGTTATGTATCTAACTTTTCTTTCGTTATATATATATATATATATATATATATATATATATATATATATATATATATATATATATGGGCAGTAGTCACTTTTTTTTACATATAAGTCGAATTACAAATTACTAGGATTACGTTATCATTCCTATAACTCTGGAGACATATATACATAAAAAAAATCCATATTTTCTGTTAAAATTTAAAAAAAAAAAATAGAATGTTCCTAGGATGTTTCATTAAGACGAATCAAAGTCTGCGGTAAATAAATCAGTGATATTTGTGAACATTTATATATTTCTCTATGTTAATTAAGTCATGGCAATTATGTGTGGAAAATAATATCGGACAGATATCCGGCAAATCTGAAAGAAAAAGAAATGATTCATTACACGCTTAAACTTAATTCACATTTATATATGTGTGTGTATGTGCGCGCGCGCGCGCACGCGTATGTGTGTATGTGAGTGTGTCCGCGCGTGCGTGTGTGTGTGTGGTCGATTCTCTAATTTTCTAAACAAAACCGTGTGCTGCTGAAGTCGGTTTTAGCCGAACCTATTGTTAAGGGACATTTTTTCAACACCCACAGTAACAACGTGTGGTTCATAGTGTAACTCAGACGATTGGAATACAATTTCTGGGAAAGAGTATATAATCGCACGCACCTACGATCATCCAAGTTAAGCAATGTCAAGCCTGGTCAGTACCTGTAGGATCGAACGCTTGGTAATATCAGGTGCTGCAAGCTTCGATGTGCGTGTGGTGGAGTGGTGCAGAGTTCACAATTCCATTGGATTCGTTATGTTACACACGATTACCCATGTGAAAATTATAAATCCACCTCTTTACCATCCCAGTTATGGATTAATTAGTAAGACTTGTATCATTAAACGATTATTATCTACAAAAAATATTATAATGTAAAATAATATTTTCTGGCGTGAAATAAACTGTAAATGGTTGATGAGACTTTACAAAAAACGAATCAATCAATAAGTTTCTGTTAGGATTAAATCATTTAATTAAATTTCTTCACCCAGACAGTGTGGTTATTATTAGTTGTACAAAATAATTGTACTGCGGAGAAAATTATTTGGAAAATATTAATCGATAGGATTAATATTTCCAAATAATCTTCTCCGCGGTAAAATTATTTTGTACATCTTTTATTAATGTGATTATAGAATTCATAGCGAAACATAATCATGGCTATGACGATAAACTACATCAGGCTCCCGTGTAATACAAGAAACTAAGTCTGACAGCAAGGCCTCTGATCAGTAGGTTTTGTGCAGCATGGAAACACCTCTTAATTACGTGTGTTCGCAGTTCCACCCTGATCCGAGGTGGTAGCACCCAGCTATGGGCAGATAGCTAACCTCTAACCTGGAGTCAAAGCAATATGAATCTGTTAAAATAGGTTTTAATACTAGAAATACGTTTTATTAAATAATTATTACCAGCAATACACTTTTGAAAAAAAAATATTACCAGGAATACATTTTTGAAGAAATATATTACCAGCAAGCATTTTAAAAAAATATTACCAGCAATAATTTTTTGAAAAAAATATCACCAGCAATACAGTTTTTTTAAAAACAAATATTACCAACAATAATTTTTTTTAAATAACCTATTGAGTTTGATATGTCATAAAACAAACCAAACAAAACCAGACGGAATATTAATCCCGAATAAAGTCCATATTTTGAGTACATTTTAGAATTAATATATGCTCTCTTTACCTGTACATTTAAAATGTAGATACTAGCCTGGCAGCTAATAAGGTTTGATCACACTGCGGTTATAATGGGTGGTTATCGAAATACCTCGTCTTAGATCTCCCTGATATACGCAAATATTATTTTACTAAAATTGACCTTGAACATTTCACGGATTACCTATATGAATTTTCTGATGATTCATAATTCTTACGTTAATGATTGAATAAGCTCCTGATGAGTTATAGGGCAATAAAATATCTGTAGAAATTCGATTATCGCATTGTTAAATATTTCAGCTTAACAACGTTAAACTATTACAATAATAATTATAAATACTGTCAGAAAACCTCTCTTGCAAACATTTTTGTTAATAAATTCATTCATCAATAAGAATATATGAATTAAAATAATTTTCTTTGAAATTTTTTAAAAATTGACAACGTTTTCCTTTTCCCTGAGACACTTCTTTCTTTCTTTCTTTCTTTCTTTCTTTCTTTCTTTCTTGAATAAAAGAAACCAATTATCGTCCCTAATATGTCAATTGCGTGTTATACTACGGTCAAAATGGAATAGTGTAACGAACGAAGTAAGGAAGAGTCAACCAAAATTATAATAGAGATGAATGCCGTTCGATATTTAAATAATAATGGGATACAAATTAAAAGATCTGAAATTGAAAAGTTTTTTCCATTATATTGAAACAGATATTAAACACATTTGTCGTTTCTTTCTTTCTTTGTTTATTAACGAAACCAATTAGCGTTGTTGTTCTCTCTTTCCACACGATCAAAACGGGATAATCCATTATTCAGGAAGTAATGGCAGACGTTAAGCACTTCTTTCTTTCTTTCTTTCTTTCTGCCTGTCTGTCATTTATTTTCTCACTGAATCTAAGTAACGTTTCTGATACGTCTTTTCTGGTTTTCATTGTGATTGAAACGGAATTGATAGGACGTAACATGCGTGCTAACTAAAAAAAGTAGGTACACGCAGAATTATAATAAAGTTTTCATGATAAATGAAGACGTATTTACATCAGCCGCATATGTATGTTTTATTGCGTATAGGTCAAATACCAATATAGTAGTACGTTTAAATCGGAATTCCATGAGGAACACTCATTCATTATATGATTTCCTCCTAGGAAAGTGACGAAAATCTATCCTTTCTTTCAACAGCCATGTTTTAAATAGCAAGACTTATTGTGATATTTATCCTTGCTTGGCAGCCAGTTCAGGAGAAGGAACATTCTGATACCACAACACTAGAGAAGGCAATGTAAAACTATTTCACCCGCTTTCCCAAGAATTCATGGAAAAACACAGCTAATTAAATAAGAGCAATCGATGGAGAGAGTTGGCCGACTACGTCCTGAAGGGACATAGCGTTAATAAAATTTTGTTATCACATCTGCCCTCAGACTTGACACCAAATACGCGCCTCCGTTCTGCCTCACATTATTTACATCATTTAATTACAGGAATAATTTAAACGAAGGAAAAGCCCGAATTGAACGATTGTCTTATTTCTTTGTCCAGTCGATTTCATGGCAAAACAAATAAAAGTAATTGGCTATTTACATTAATCATCAAATTATTAATATGTGTTTGATAAGTAAGACAAATACTGCCGCCAACAAAAAATATTGGCATCAGAATTGCTTTTCTACTCCTATTTTTAGAGGAAACGGCGAAACAATGATTACATTTTTACGCATATTTATGTTCATCTTAATTGTTATAAGGTGTAATATTTATAGTAAATATTATTATTTTATGTAATTTTAGATATTTTTTTTTCTTTTTTTCTTTTTTTTTTTTAGCGGGAAGGGGCAGTTTAGATCATGGTGTCTTGTTGAGATACAAACACACTTTTCTTTTGTTTCACTGATGCTTGTTAAATGCATAAACTGCAAAAAAAAATGAAAGTGAAAAAAATGTAAACTTTTAAACACGTTACTTCACACTAAATTATTTACTAGCACCGTAAGTCTTTTTATTGTATTTGGTTGTGAATGAATTGTAATGAAGAATGTATCATCTTAACTACTAAACCCATATGGTAGGATATTATAAATCTAGACTAAAATAACAAAAATTAGGTCGTACACAGCAGTAGCAATGCAAATAGTTGTTTAAAGAAAAAAAGTACTGCTTCTCCCTTGACAGAACCAGAAAAATAACTTGAAACTCAGCTGCTCCCTGCTTCTGTAAACGCCATATTCAAGTGAGATGACGCCAATCGATTGTTTTTTGACTAATATCAACTACATAAATGTGTAAAACGTACCTAATTAAAAACAAATTCAAGAGTTCTTTGAAAATAGTTTTCGTATCAAAGCCTGTGGAATTTTGCTCAGTATTTTTGAAGAGCTGACTGATAAGTTGCAAATGCCATGGTAAGTAATGTTGAATGTAGAATTGAATAAAATGTAATAGCACTTTGTATTTTGAAGAACATACTTGATGAACTCATACGGAAATTATTTACGACAACACAATTTTTGTTCTAATCACCTTATTCCCATCAATTATTATATATATTTTTAGTACTTTAGGCGTTGTCATCCAGAACTATAATTTGCTACTAGTATTTCATTTATATTAATTGTTAGTCGTATTTTTCAATTCTACGGGATTCGGATGACATTCCGGATCGTAAAGAAAACGGGAATATAGTGTGACTTTTGATTTCTGCGAAACAAGTTGCCATTAAAATGATAACGAGTTTATTTACTTACATTATTTACATTATTAGGAATCGTATCCTCATCTTCATTAATATATTCACAACGTGAACCAGAACTTTGAGAGTTGAGTTAAAGGGAAATAATTGAGACATCCGGAAGAGGCATGGTACGTGGAACTAGAACAATCTACCTCGTTGAACGAAATAAATCACAAATCCAATTACCTAAAGAAGGCTGGAGCGTACAACGGACGAAACGTTCTGAATAAGACAATGAAGATGAGGATAACAGTCAGAATAATGCAAATAATCAAGGTTATCGTAATACCTCATCTGAAAGATAGTGTATTTACGTCTAGAGATAATAATGTTATTCTTTGAACTTTGTTTGATATGTAATTCACTGAAGTATAATATATTGTTTTACGTTTCTATTTTGTTTACAACAAATTCAAAATCGCGATCAAATCATTTTGAATGATAGAATAACCATCATTATATTGCGAATTCAAAGAAAACTTAGAAAACATTTATATAATTGAATAAACGCAAGATACATTTAAGCAATAGAATAGTTTTGTATATTGCACATATAATTACAATTCTTTACGTGACTATGACAACCTTTTATTATGTCGCCCTGTCTGTTGGAGTTAGAATTAGACCAACAAAAACAAAAAAAAAATAACTCACATTCCGTTTTATTGCGTCTCTATATAGCCGTTGGGAATCTTCTAGAAAAGGTGACTTATGTCTTCTTTTTATTTTCGAGAAAACCGAAGTTATATCTCCTGTCTCATTTTTATTCTCTTGCAAATCAAACCTATGTTAACTTTTTAACTTAAGTGCAAGTCATGTATATCTTTTTGACATTCATGCCAAGAAAACCGACTTCTCTGCGCGTAAACTGTGTATATATATATATATATATATATATATATATATATATATATATATATATATATATATATATGTATGTATGTATATATACATATATATATATATATATACATATATATGTATGTATGTATGTATATATATATATATGTATATATATATATATGTATATATGTATATATATATATGTGTGTATATATATATGTGTATATATATGTGTATATATATATATATATATATATGTGTGTGTGTATATGTATATGTATACATATGTATATATATATATATATATATATATATATATATATATATATATATATATATATGTGTGTGTGTGTGTGTGTGTGTGTGTGTGTGTATGTATATCCTTTTGGAATGAGGTGCAGAGAGAGAGGGAGTTTATAAAAAAGAAGAAAAGTCAGCATTACATAAACTGGAAGAGATTTGAAAGACGCGAAGCGAACAAACACTTTCTTTACTATAAAACAGACCAGAAATTAGATCCTCTGAGATTAGATCATTTTAGACATCAATACGAAATTATTCCAGCTTATTTTCCAGAGAACTCGAGCCAATTATAACAATGCTACGACTCAACAATGTTGTATGGACCTAAATTTAACAAATATTTTTTGACAAAATGTTTTTTCAAATACGTTAATCATTCAACATTTCTTTTGCAAAATGAGACATTATTTACAATATTATCATGTCGAAATACAATTGTTCTCAATTAAAATTTGAAGCGATTAGTTCCAATTACATGTTGCAATAAATCATCAATATTACGGAAATTTAATCCAAAATGATAATGTGTTTTGTATGAGATTCTATTAAACTGAAAAAAATATTCTTACGCTCTCGCAACTTGCTATGATTTAAAAAAAAGCAAGCATGTTAAAGAGATATTGGCTGATGAGCATTTGTTATGACATTTAATAAAACGTTCCATTACCGGGGGAAATTGTGAAATATGAACTTGCGAAGTGACTGCTGTGAATAAAAACATAGCTACCAACGCACGAATGGAAAATGGAAAACATCACACATACATGAACATGGGAAATTATATTACATATTTCCTGATACACAAATGTCAGGTCCCTTCCTTCGTTTTTCATATATTAAAGCCAATTTAAAAAAAAAATAATTAAAAAAGATTGCATTGAAATGCCTGTGAAACAAGGTGAATCTGTCAGATCATAAATTCGAGGCATCGATAAAAATAAGGAAGAACTTTTAACTTGAAGCGTTATGTGTTAACTATAAAAGAACAATTCTTAAAAATCAGTATAAGCTTCGCTTTAATTAGCTTTTAGGATAACGACTTTATCAAAATGTCATAGTTCATATTTTCTAATAAAAATGCAAGTTGTGTGGTCCCCCTTATCCGTTTTATACAGTGTTTGTTCTCTCCTATCAAACCAAATAAACTACACTGCGTGTCAAATTATTATCGAGATAACTTTTTTCTAATATTTCAAAAACCGTCCAATCAATTCACACAAAATTTTCAGAAAACGTTGGCAATATTGACCTGCGCAATCACTGAATTTTTAGTATTGATCTGCGCAATGTAAACAAACTGGCGCCATATTTGTTATCAGCACGGTGATTTGACAGTGCCAAATTATTATAAAGGTTTAGTAAAATTTCTAGAATTGAGCAAACAAAAAGTTTATTAATGTTGCACATGAATGTTTATGATCAGAAGAACCTAATAAAAAAGATAATCAAACAAATAATAAGAGATACAAACAAAGACATAGTTATAAACAAATTAATAAGGAATGTGCTTTCCCCATTTTGAAGTTACTTGAAGAAGTCTACGATCCATAGAATTTGTTAATTGTAGAATGTCATCTGCTGTAATGCCGCGAGATATGTCAAGAATTGCTTCCCACAACTCAGAGTTGCTCCTGAATTGTCGTCCGTTGGGGTACAGTCTTCGCTTCATGATGCTCCAAATGTTTTCGATTGTGTTCAAATCCGGAGAATTTGCTGGCCACTTCATTTCTCGAGGTCCATCGAAGCCTAACTGTTTCAAATATTGAGTAGTCTTGCGAGCAGCATGTGAGGGAACATTACCTTGCATAAAACAATTGCCCTTCTGAAGGCAAGTCTTTGCCTTTTCATCCACGGTTCAAGATACTACTTCATAAACGCTATGTATGCATCAGCAGTCATTTTGACGCCATCTGGTACGCTCCATGGGCCCACTAATGTTTTTTCCAATAATACCACCCCAGATCATTATGCCTCCACCGCCTTGTTGGCGTCTCAAACGCTGATGGCGATTCTGTCCGTTCATTACCCATCATTTGCACTATCTATATGGCCCATCAAGTGTTGCTCGAGTTTCGTCTGTGAACAAAACTTTAGAGAAGTCAATCTTCATATTCTCCTCGGCCCATTTCAATCGATTTTGAATGTGATTTCTTGTCAACGGAGGCTTCGATACAGGTTTGCCTGTTGTTGCTATTTCCCTCAGATACCGACACCGAGTTCTTTTAGACACAGTAGGATCCCCAGTGCGACTGAAAAGCTCTTGGCTGGTAAGTCCAGGGTTCTTTGTGGCCTCTAGTTTAAGACGTGACATGAGACGACGTGAAATAACCTTCGGCTTGCCTTTTCTGCCCTTTTGCGTACTTGTGTAGGGTCGGCGGTGAACTTTTTTCTTGATGACACCTCCCTATCATTTTAGAAATTTCTAGGGTAGATTTACCTTTTGCGAGTTCTGAGGTGATAGTTTTCTTTTCAGCATCACTTAAACTGCTTTTACGACCCATCTTTTCACTAAAATCTTACACTTTTCTAAAAATTTCGCACTCTAAAATCACCGTGCTGATAACAAATACGGCGCCAGTTTGTTTACATTGCGCAGATCAGTAAGAAAATTTCAGTCAATGCGCAGGTCTGTGTTGCCAACATTGTGTGAAAATCTTGTGTGAATTGATTGAAGGTTTTTTACAAATATTAGAAAAAAAATTATCTCAATAATAATTTGGCACGCAGTGTATAATTAACAGTAGTTACACAGGGGAAGGGTAGCGATTTAGACATGTTAAACTGATCCTTTAATATTATTTGTTCAAATGAATGGCGTAAAATATTGATGCGATAGTACTAACAAGTTACTTGGTGAGAAGATACATACAATCATCCATCAGATATTATTTTATATAGACACAATTAATTATTCAATCATTAGTTACTTGTCATAAACTCTTTCTGTTGCTATATTATAAAATAACTGGTGTACCTGTGCCGTAAGAAAAATGACTCCAAATTTAAAAAAAATATCTCATTTTGAGATGGAATGAAATAAAATTCTTGAAAGAATATACTGAGATTAAATAAAACGGAGACAAAGAATTGACAACTAAAACAGAGGTCAATCGACTGTTTAATTAATCTGTTCTCTTTATATTTTTAGACATTCAGTGGTATCAATGATTCATTGATTAATCCTGGTATTATAATAAATCGCTTGTTCCTCAATATCTCTCCATTTTAACATGCGTATGCCTTCAACATAACAGTGATATGGAAATCTTTCTGGGAAGAAAAAGATTAAAAACTGAACGTCAAAAAAGGCAACGACAAATACGGCAACGACAAAGATGTCGTCGACAATGCCTTATTCAAGATAAAATAGAAGCAAGACGATGACTTAATAAACAAAGGTAGCTGAGTGCCTCAAATGATAGTTTAAACAAAGAAAACTGCTAAATTAGGAACTGATTAATTAAAAGGTTTCGTTTCGCTTCGAAAGTAATATTGGTTAAATGCAGATAAATATTTGATTTTTATAGAATCGTTCTATTGGAAAGGAAGATTTTCCTGCTTATAAGCTTCAATATTCCATGAAAAGCAGTAAAATCAACCTTGCCAATTTAAACGATTCTCCGTGGCTCGATCGCTTAAAACAAGCCAGACTAAATGACAGTTACGTATAAGATACAGGTTCGATTCCTGTCGGCGAAGGAATACTTTCTAAAAAAAAATTCTGTGACATTGAGGACGGTAAATGATATTAATACTGTATTATAAAACAGAGCATATACTTAAATATTTTTATCTATGAAAAGAATTATAAACATGAAAATGTCTTAAAGTAATTATCGGATTTGTCCAGTTCATATCATTTTATATTTTATTTATTTATTTATTTTTATATATATATATATATATATATATATATATATATAGTTGATATTGAGCGCTTTCTAATAAGTACCGCGCATATAATATATAAATAATTATACATATATATATATATATATATATATATATATATATATATATATATTTATATTTATATACACACACTTTTCACACACACATATATATATATATATATATATATATATATATATATATATATATATATATATATATATATATATATATATGAACAAAAACATTTAGATGCAAGATGTTTAAAATGTGTATGTGTCGCTTATACCATGGAAAGAACTCGCACAATCTACAAATCATGTTTCCGCCAGGTTTAACCGTTACTGCTTGAACCCGTCATTGCACTTAAGTAGAAGCAAACCACCAAACGTTTTACATCGATAAGAAGTCAGTTTCATTCGAAGAGCTTTCCCCTGTCAACCGCTGCTCAGTGGGACCGACTCCCTGGGGGATATTCCCGCGGTCACTACAATCTTAACCAGTTTAATTTTTTATCCTATATATATATATATATATATATATATATATATATATATATATATATATATATATATATATATATATATATATATATATATATATATATATATATATAAATGACAATAGGAAAATTGTAGTTATTGCTGACGCATTTCGTCTAATGTGGACTTTTATTTATAAATTTTGTTTTTCCTACAGGTTAACTCTGAGAAGTTTACATATATATATATATATATATATATATATATAGTTTATGCAAAACTAGGTAATCCGCATGAGTAGACCTAAGGAGGATGATATCAAGAGAGCTCAATGTAAAATTCAGAGCAGATATGTTTGAATAAAAACAGACCACTTTAATTTCCATGTAATAAGTTATTTCACCAATTTCTTCTCATTTTTCATTTCAACCTTTGGAAGTAAAGTCTGATGATCCAGAGCCCTGTTAAAGGGGTTGTCGTGAAATAACTTATTACATGGAACCTTATAGTGGTCTGTTTTTACTCAAATATATAAATATATATATATATATAAATATATATATATATATATATATATATATATATATATATATATATATATATATATGACGCCAGATTTTTAGTGCTACACCTCACAAATAATAATCTTAAAACAGAGGATATGTTATATTAAATAATCCGATAAAAAACTATCATTTTGATTAAAAATAGAAATTTCAACTTACCTTAAGTCCGACGCTTCCTGAAAAGAAAAAGAAAATATCTTAATTTTCTTTACTTGTATAATTATCATCTTCAATCTCTGATTAAATCTTATGACGCATTCTTTTTGTCTTCGCTACAAATCTGATAGTTTCTCTTTGGTCTGATTTTTTCTTTCAGATTTGTCATAAGATGTGGAATTTTCTATATTTCCGTTTCCTTTACTTCCTTCCTCCATTCCTTTTAGGTTCGGGCATTACTTTATTTCTTCTCTATATTTTTCAGAAAATCCGCCTTTGGTTAGGTCACCAGTTCAGCTTCACAGCGGTTTCCCCTAAAGTTAAATGAATGTCCATATGCAATTTAACATATTTTTTTTCTAAAACGGTTACGTTTAGCCGAAGGCAACACCAAAGATAGGTAGCCCGAGTCAAATATGACGTCTAAAATTCGTTACAACACCAGTGTTCATGCCACAATACCAATTGAAAAATCTTTGCTTCTTATATTCAAATTGGTATAGAGTATTTTCTGCTTTTCTGCAGATTTCCTATACATGATATTTCTTCTTTTCGGTCATATCTCTTGGAGATTAATGTTTGTTTTGCAGATTATTTTCTGGCAACAACGACTTTTTACAATACTTTTTAGCTAATTATTCATGACAAGAAATGGAAAAGTGTTTAAGTATAAAAATATAAATTTTTGGTATAAACAGCGCCATCATGAAAGTTATTCTTTCCCAAAACAATCATTTGTTTTAAAGTTGCAGAAAGACCGCAAACAAATGCAGTTAGGCAAATGCATATAACAAATTTTTGTTAATTTGATTTATATAATAGCAGATTGTGAAAGATAAATAAAGATTTAACAGTCTGAATATATATATATATATATATATATATATATATATATATATATATATATATATATAATGTGCTTGTGTGTGTGTGTTTGAAGCATTTCACCGCAAGCAAGGCGGGATACCCCTAGTAAGCAAAGTGTTAAAGAGTAAATAGGCGTTATGGCGGAAAGGATGAAGAGAAGGACTGGAAATAGGTCAGGGCATCTGGAGATGTCGATTGGCAGTACATTTGTACAGTTGCAAATTATAGCTATCAGGGAAACAAGTAATAGGAAGGGAATTCCACAGACGGGAGGAGCGGGACACGAAGATATCGTGTAGAAGAACGGCCAATTTTAAATGTTTGGACAGTGAAAGTGTCGGGCCGTGATACCAGCTAAATAGCAAGCTTAAATTGATTCAGTCTGGGAAATCTATCTATCTATCTATCTATCTATCTATCTCTCTCTCTCTCTCTCTCTATATATATATATATATATATATATATATATATATATATATATGTATATATTCGAATGTAATGAGAACAATATATATATATATATATATATATATATATATATATATATATATATATATATATATATATATATATTCTAACGTTCACAGCATTAATTCAAAAGAGGGTCGAATACCAATATTAGAGCAATAATTATTATCATTTTTTCATATATTTCAATTTTCTTTTATCTAAATAAAAAAATTATAATACATACATACATACATATATATATATATATATATATATATATATATATATATATATATATATATATATATATATATATATATATATATATACACACAGGGTTATCAAAATACGTTGACAATATTTGGATGGTATCCCACATAACAAAACGCGGACAAAAGTTCATATAACCTTGTGTTCGGAAATTCTTCGTTTTGAATTATTATTATTTTAATTTTCCGTTCTAACGCCGTTAAATGCACTATCCATAAATATGTTTACGGTGTTTGGCGTAGAGTTCCCCACACCAAAACAATGTAAAATCACCATATAAACATATGCCCCAAATGTGATCGTTTCACCTCAACACAACTGTACTAACAAATGTTTAAAATGTGTTTTCAGCATGACAGCAAATCAAAGCAAATGAGGCAGGTGCAAGAATAAAATCTTGTTTTGTTCCATCAGAGACAATGTGTAGGTCATACATCTCTCCACTTCTAACTGAGGCCAACAACACCTGATGTAAATACACGATTACACTTCAAGAACAAATGGCTTCCTAAGAATGACCCAAAGAGCATCCCTTGAAACGATATTAAAGGCCTTATTGAGATCGTCGAATGCAACATAAATCCTTGTTATGCTTCCTCATTTACTTGCCTAAAACAGAAAATCTTATACACAGGGTTTCTACCAGATCGAAGGCCGCACTGAGTTTCAGACGAGTCTGAATTAACCAGAGAAGAGTTGAATCAATTCAAGGTGATTTTGCCTCTTTGTTTGTCACCTTTGCATTTGTTACCTTTGTGTTTATAGATGGACAATAGAAGCGTCTTTAAACTCATGAGGAACTGATCCTGAACATCAGATTAAATAAAAAAGATCGCAAATTTTACAAACCAGGAGAGTGTTGCTGCATTTCTATATTACTACTGTTATGTCATCATTATCAAAGGACATTTCGTATTTCAGTTTTTTTATGCCTCCTTTAATTTCGAAAATAGATGGAGTAGCTGATAGCCTTTCAAGAATATGCTTCTATGGTGCCTTTTTGATAAATTTCTAGTCTATATTGGAATCCGTGTTTAGAAATTTTGTGAAATGTTCTACTCACCGATTAATGATATCTTTTTAGTCCATTAGAATTAATTAAATGTGAGTACGGCACCAGAATCCTCCGACAGGCAGAAGGGCAGGCCTGACTGATTTTCTGTTATTCTGCAGATTTCTGTCACAATTCTTGAATTCGTTTTCGCATACTATTAGGTTGGTGCAAAAATAATGACGTAATAATGTCGTTTTGATGTTAAAAAATACGTCAAAAAACGACATTATTACGTCATTATTTTTGCACCAACCTAATAATTCTATTAGGTTGGTGCAAAAATAATGGCGTTTTCTCAGATAGTAACATATGTGAGAAAACGACATTATTATTGCACCAACCTAATAAAAAAAAACTATAAAATTCCCTAATCTTTATCTATAATTTTGAATGTGTTAAGATTATTCACCTTTTAAACAATAAACATATGAAGTTGATGTCAAAAACTGCGACAAAATGTTGATTTATTCTAGACGGAATGATCTAAACGGGCTTCCAAAAATTTAGACCTAGTTTAAATGTGAATGCGTCTAACGATTTTTTTTCTTTCAGATTTGGTGGATATTTGGGTAATATTATTTTTCATACTTAATTAGCATGAATTAAATAACATTTTACAATAGGGAAACAAATAAATTTTCACCAATAACACAGATTTATTTATTGCTGACTTTGATCCGTCTTAATGAAACACCTTTATATATAATCCGCCTTATTCAAAAACCTTTTTATTATAACATGTGTGTTTTGTATTTATGTACATTTACTTTATTTTTAGTTTTTCTAGTGGAAATGTTCATCTATATTGCATTTGATCTATGATTGTCGAGAATTAGATTGCAATAAAAATTTGTATTTTTTATAAATACTTCTTCAAGAACATTGAGATGTAGTAGAGTGAGTGCCGAATCATTAATTGAGGCGCTAGGGAGAGGCACGAGATTCTTGCACCGGCCGTTTTCATATGCATTCAAGTCAGTAAATACCAGAGACCTTAAATGAATTAATGTTACTCAGAAAATTTGATCTTTCTAAGAAAAAATGGTATGGCCCCCTACTATGTACTCATTTCATCATAAGTGATAACAAACTATGTTTTATAATCGGAGTTACTCAGAACGTCAAAATTTATCCGAGCCACGAGAGTTGACATAGAAAATGCTCTCAACGTCAGCAGGTGTAGAGTTGTGTCTTGCAGTATTTCAGTGTGGGCACCAAGATAAACAAATAAGGGAACACATCTTTAATTGGAGCATACACACAAAATAATAGTAGAGAAGAAAAAAAACACAAGGAAATGCGAATTTAGAGAGTCATGAACTCGCAAAAAGCAGATCGATTTTTCGAAAAAAAAAAAAACACCTGAAAACACATATCCTCGATTCGGCCGTCGGGAAGTGAATTAAAATATTTTTTTTTTTATGTATGAAATATTTAGCATTTTATCCTTCTTGGAATATATTATCATTAAATCACATACATGCTATCAACCCAAGTCTAGAGAGTCGAGTCTACCTTTAAAGAATATATGGTGAAGTAGAAAAAAAGATTGTCATTCTGAATGGCAACTGTGTGCATGTGAACATTACATACTAGTATGAGATTAGAAACCGTGTCGTCAATCTCACTTTCCGGGCCAATAAAATTAGGTTAGAGAAAAATCTCGTTAGCAAAATTTGGAACTGATGAATAATTTTGAAAATGGTTTATGCTGAACAACCATTGTAACAAAAAGACAAATCCAAAACTATAAGAATATTGATTGATGGATTTGTTTTCCATCATTTTGCAGGATATTTTAAACCAGAAAATATTTTTAGAGTGTGAGAATTTAAAAAAAATAATAATGATTTACAAGTCTTACTAATTAACCCATAGCTGATATTCTAATGCGGTCACCCATCTAAGTACTAGTCAGGTTTGACGTTGCTAAAATTAGGTTATCTTACCAGACCCGGCGTTTCAACATGATATGACCGTAGGCAAATTGTAAAAACGTATTACAAAGGATAGTAAATAAGCTGCGGACGTCCCTAGATGATGATTTATAAAGACTGTACATACGTCCGACCACAGTAAACTTGCAATACTGCTGTTATCAGCAAACACGAATATTAGGCATAATTAGGTATAGTATTTAAAGGATCTTAATAAAGCACAAATATAATAACAAAATGAATAATTTATCAAATGTAGGTTTCTTAATTCTTAATTACATGCCCAAAACAACCTCGAAAATACATATTGACTTACAACCGCTCATTAGCAGCCTGAGAATATTGCTGTTTCTTTAGCAGGGTTTGCTCCTTGCCGGCCGCTAAACGCCCTGATCTTGGTTGTATAGCCAGTTGAATTCATCGCTAGAAAAATACTATAGGTCTACTTGCAGGAACTCTTGAAAATTAGCTTTACTTAACATTTAAGCATTCTTCATCATGTGGCTGGTAGAGCCCCCCTATGTCCACAAATTGACCTTGATCCCTGGTAAATATATTTTTGCTTTGAGTATTCTTGTAGGCTGTACTACACGCTTAACGCTTTTAAAAGTACTGTTCATATGGACATTATACAACACCCAGTGCAATGGATTACACGGGATGTTTGGTAAATAATCTGTTTTTCATATCATTGGTCGACCCAATAAATGCATCGTTCGTTTCGGTGGTAATAAAATGACATCTGCTGTGAAGATATCCTTTTGAGATATTACTTAAAGAGTAAAACCATGTTTTTTGAAGTATCTGGACATTGTCTTGAATAGTTCTATCCTTTTGTCTTTCAGGGAAGTTCTTTGAAATCCTAATGAATAAGGCTTCGCCCAGGCGTCCATACCCATTGCTTCGCAGGAATTTCATCTTAGATTTGTTAGCTCCTTCGTAATGTAGGCCCTGTTGTAATGAAATGGCGCCTAATTTGAATTTCGTTTTTGTATTACAACAGAGTCTTTTCTTTCTTTGGATACCAATATCCGTATATTTGTTTTTTAGACAATAAACACTGTTAGAGTAGTTTTAATGTAATATTCTGCCTGTCTATACGTACACTCCCTATAGACGAATGATATTCCCATGCAAACATCTATAAAATTATATATATATATATATATATATATATATATATATATATATCGATTTGCGTTGTAGTGTAAGTGATAGCGGCTAGAAATGAGAAAACGAAGGGCTTAATTTAAATTCCATTTGGCTTTGTTATATTCTCTTCTGACCAAATACTCTTCGGAAAGTTTTGAATCCATCTAATACTCCGAGCTATGGATACAATAGTATAGGCAAAGCATTTAAATAAAATATTCATTTACAATCGAAAAAAATCAGCTATAATTAGCCTATAAATGTTTGATAAACTATAAAAAGAATCTAAATAAATCAATATACAGATCCGTGTAAAATGTTATTCCCAAAACATAAAGTGAGTATAGACTTTCATTTTATTAATAAGATATGATTGCTTAAATAAGAAGTGTTAATGGACATTGATTATTAGAAAATAAGTTGTTAGATTTTCGAAGGTACCCAGTAAAACAAGATACAGCGATTTCTACAATTTGAATCTGAAAAAAAGGCTATGCAAAATTATTGCGCCAGTGAAAGATCTGAGATGAGAAAGTCATAGTAATATGTAAATTTCTAAGTAGCTGTTGTTCCAAATTATGAAGATGAATAGAAAATGTTTTGACAAGGCATTAACGTTGAACATTAGCTTCAACTTTTGCTCTAAAATCATTTCCAAAGCACATTAATGAAGAGTAAATGAGATACTGGATTTAGACTATGTCGACCACTCATTAATGTTCTTGGGAAGACAGGGATCCACTAATTCTCGGTTGAATTGCAACCGGGAGTGTACACCCTTTGCGTGTCTTTTAACCCGTCTGTTAGAAAGCCAACTCTTAAATAAAAACCGTGTGAAAATATAATCGAACATTATACATTGAAAATAACAGATCATATTAAAGAAATCATATATATGCTAAACCGCGAACATAGTAATCTACATTTGCGCATATATATATATATATATATATATATATATATATATATATATATATATATATATATATATATATATATATATATATAGTGGTGCTTATAACATGAAGTAAGTATATCTCTACAGGTTTTATAATTATAATTATTAACATAGGATTTGTATGAAGAACTGCCAATTATTTTATTTGCTCTGGCTTCCACTGAATTTTCATTTTGAGTTATATAGAAATTGTTGCCTTTAGCAATTATAAAAGGATATATTATTTTCAGAGTCGCACAAACAGGCATTTCTTATAAATTACAGTAATTATGTAGTAGGACATTCTCATGTCGACCATTAAATATGATTTCATTACTGCCTTTTATACAAATTACTGTTATTAGTCTATTCTACTATTTTGTATGTGAGAGTGTTTGAGATTTAAACGGCACCATGCGCTTACAATTAATATAACAATGAATAAACTGCCTTTCCACTGAGATAAAATTTCAACGATATAAATTTTTACATTTTCGCAGCTCGTTTGAAGACTATGTGTACTAAATAAAACCAGGGCAAAATAGTTCTTAGTTATCAGCATTCTTCATCAGTGCATCACGAATTTAAAAGTGTCAAGTGTGCGTAATGTTCCATCTTGTGTATCTGTTCTTAGTGCATGAAATGAAATCTCTACAGAATTGTAATTCTCACTGAGATTGCGTGTCTTTAGTTCATACTAATTTCCTTTTCAATATTATGAAGACACCTTTATCTAATTTTCCTCCTAGCTCGTGATACAATACGAATAGTCACTGACTCATCACAATAAAGAAGAATGCGGTCAAGTAAATAATACTTACTTAAAGTTTGTACTGGATCCAGGCTCCCTCTTATTAACCGTAAGATGAGAAAAGTGTTGGCATTACTCCTATCTGAAATTTGATTCAGCATTACCTCCCGACGTTTTCTGATATTATGGGACCACGGAAATATCTGAAATGGAAACATATTTTTCTTAGTAAAAGATGTAATGAATGACTGCCACGTTTCAACGCATATCTATCCAATTTGAAATGTTATAATGGCTGACATTTCTCTTCTTTCCGTCAAAAAAAACGTTAAACATCTTCAGTGAAACTCATTAAGGACCTAATGAATGCCCACAAAATGGTTTTTAACAGAATAAATGTTTCTTGGAATTACAAAAACAGAATCCTGATGAATTTAATACTTTCTTATTCATCAGCTTCAACTGTATATGAAACCACTTCTGTTCACGGTAAACAAAAGGAAATTATTTTCTAGTAAAATAATTGTTTTATCGTTCCAACATCATTGTGGCCTCTCTAACTGGTACGATCAGGGCATAAATATGGAAATCATTATATAAGTTGGCACGAATTACAAATTGTTTTGAAGAATAATGATTTGTTTATATTTCCCAGTTAATATGTTTGTTCTATGAGAGTATTGGCTAACTATGGAGACGTTGAACTTAATTCTTGTAAATTCATAATCTTGCATTGTATCTTTTCTACTTGAGCATAGAGACATGAATTACTTGATATGAAACCCTGAAGGGTCAATGGGAATACCCAGCGGTTGATAAATGTCACTTTGATGAAAAAAAACGGTCGATAATTTACTCAGGGTGAAAGGAGTGTTATTAAATGAATCGTGCTGACTTAATGACGAATATTAACCAAATATTAATAACTCTTGATATTTGCTCATCAAACACTAACTTTCCATGAATCAGTATCTATAATCTTCCTCGAAAACCAATTCTATACAAAGGTATATAAGTTTATTTTTAATGTGTTTATTAGTACATATATTATTGACAGGCTTTTTTGTTTTCATATTCATGTTGATATTATTATTATTATTAAATTTATTGACACAAACAGGTCTAGTACAGTAAGGTAGAAAAAATTGAAAATTGAATAACAAAATTGAAGTTAAATTCAATCTTATTGAGAAGCAATAATGACAAAAATGGCATATGATTTTCTACACTTAAATAAGAAGTATTATTATTGATAGTTTCTTGAATATTTGCTGTTGAGATGGATCAAGGAATCTATTAAATTCTATTTAGTCTAAAGTATTTGGATATCACCGTACTAGAGTATAATATTTGGTTGCCTTTTTAAAAATGCTATTTATTTGTTATAACATATTTTCGTAAATCTTGGATGCAATTTCAAGTGCATCATGGTTACATATGTATATTATTCTACTTTGGATCTACTTTCGCTGAGAATGTCATGGTGCAATAAAATGTAATTTTCTTACAATTAAAGTTGAAGGTAAGTATGCATACAGAATAATAACATTTTTTTTAAATCGGATTTAACCTAAGCACGGCAGTAAAGCCACTAAGACACATGGGGTAGATCGACGCGAAATAATTAGGAAGCAGAAGCATTACTAATGAGCGAGGACAACAGAAACAAATCAGGAAGTCAATAGATAGCCATTGACATTGCATTTAATTTTTTGAAGATTCAAGTTGACTGGAAAGCATGGAACCTGAAGGGACTTCCACAAGCGAGAAGTGTGTGAAAAATATTGTTAGTATAGAACATATCGTTACATCTAGACAATTCAACTGTAAATTGATGAAACATTGCAGCCCATCTTGTACTGCGCTGAATTCCATAAAGTCTCGGTAGCATAGCGAATAGTGAATGTGAACAAATGATTTCCAAGGCGCAGAGAAGCATCATTTTTAAAGTTTAAGTAAGGAAATCGAAAAGGCAATATATCAAAATTATGCTTCTCTCTTACTTCCTCTATATTACGCTATATTTTTTAAAACTATTTTTATAATATTACCAAAAACAAACACATTTATTATACTGAATGATGAACTGAAAACATTTATCAAAGTAAACCAAGAAGTAATCTAAATATTTTTTTCATTACATCGAATAAAATTAATAAATTCAGTTACATATCTTACGGTTTTACTAAAGTTCTCAAGCTATTTTTACTACCATTAAAAGAGCTATGAGAAATATTTATCAAAAACTTTCTAAAATAGTATTCATATATTTAGGGCATATCATAGATAAATTAATAATCTTGTTAATGGAAAATGAAAAAAATAGTGATAATTTTTCTTTTTTTATTATTTCATGAGAAAAAATTGTAAATTGAGTTTTATATGGAATGGTTTCATTGAAATTCTATAAATAACCTTTTTATTGAAATGGAAATGTAGAAGCGCAATATTTTCCAAAAAAATGAATAAGAAATGTACCATTTAATTCTCATTATTGGTATTGTCCATTGAGGTTGATATATCTTAAAAGAGATCGAACCAAAGTAAACCTCTCAAAATGTTTAAACCAAAATGCATTCATTTTATTGTATTTACGTTTGCATAATGTAAATTAATTATCTTGCTAAGAGACAAATAAATAGTATTAAATATTTTTGTTATCAAGTATCGAGAAAATATATGATTTCAGTTTCATACGTTATGGTTTTTTATTAGAATACTAAAAATATCGTTTTACAAAAATACAATTTAGGGATTATACAGTAATAGCTGTCTGAATTTCGATATGACCTTTTGAC
Organism: Acanthosepion lycidas; assembly: GCA_963932145.1. NCBI lineage: Eukaryota > Metazoa > Mollusca > Cephalopoda > Sepiida > Sepiidae > Acanthosepion > Acanthosepion lycidas. The sequence continues at coordinate 104,630,728 of OZ010577.1, read as the reverse complement.
GCACGGTTGTTTTTTACCTGTCAAAATATTTGTTTGTTTTTTTTAATGTAGGTTCTTACCCGAACTGATTTGTAAGCTCCTTGAGGAGACTTGATGCAACAGAAATGTGGTTCTACAGAAGGATACTGAGAGTACCATCGACCGAAAATATGACCAACGTCGAAGTTGTTGAGAAAATGGAAATAAAATGGAACCTTATACTTAACATTAGGTAGAGACACATGAGGTTTCTGGGACACATATTGAGGAAAGAGTGCTTGGAACATCTGATACTCCCAGGACAGATGAGCACCTCGAGGTGGTGCGATGGTTAGCAAGCTAGTCTCGCTAGAATTATTACGGCTGAGTAGTGAGTTCGATCCTCACTGGGTGCCCCATACTTTCGGCCTTGTGTCACATCTGAGCTACGCCTGGAAAATCACTACTCACAGAAGAGATTGTGGGCTAGAGAGTCAGAGGAAAACAACGCGTCAAATACTTTATGAACTGAATGGTGGAAGAGGGTTCATGAGAAATAACAGAAAGGCAATGTTTTTGAGGAGCTACAAGAGACAGGATGTTGTGAAGAGCTTGATGAGTCAATGACGTAGATTCGACCATCGAATGTAAGAAATGTTCCGAAAAAGAAAACTGACAGAGAACGCACATATATATATATTTTTTTTTTACCACCTCCTTCCTTCCATTCATAGGAGTTTTCTCTCGGAGTTTATTCCTACAGTATAGGAAGTGCTGGTAGTAGATTGCGGCTCAGAAAGTGAATATCCGAGTTTGAATCCCAGTCGGGTTCGTTGTCCTTAGCAATTTCATGAATATTTTTTTTTCTTACAAGTTATGGGTAAACTAGTAGGGTAGTAAAAAAAATTCTTGTAAATTAATTTTTATTCCCAAAATATTTAAAGCAATATTTGCTGGAGAAAAAAAGATATTTTCTTATAATTGAAAATATGATTTAAATAACACACAAAGGGTTAATAAGCTTGAGAATATCAAACACGCAATTTTTACACCTTTGTTCCTTACAGTACACAGCATTCGCTCGTTTATTATTAACTCCTAATTTTTAGGTTGATTTCAACATAGCATAAATAACGTATAAACTCGTATATATTGAGGTTTTCACAACATTCTTGTAATTTTTTTTTACTTGAAAATACGTGATGATTATTTTGGAACAGTTATATTTTCAACTATAGAAATGATTCTGGAAATCCGAAAATTAAAAGATGGAGAAAGCAGTCTTTATTAATCACTGAACTAATTTGACAGGCTTTCAGTAAATGTTATCAATTTAATGCAGATTGTTTGCGGGTTAAGTGTATCTGCAGGTCGCTCGGTTAGTAAAGCTGTAAACGGCTCGGAAAGATAAAATGCGAACAATTTCAATAAGTTACACTAACCCCGAACCTGTATATGAATGATATGATCCCTGTTTATAAATTCCAGTTTCATAAGGTCTTTTTTAGTTTTACAAGCTTTCAACTGTTCCTACAGACATCATCAGCTATGGAAATAGATTTCTTTTTGTTTTTTTACTTCTCGGTAATAAAAGGATAATCCGAAAAATACTATGAGAAATGTATTGTTATTTTGGAACGTGCAGTCGCAACGCTGAGTTATTTATATACATGTTCGGGGTTAGTTTAACTTATTGAAATTCTTTGCGAAGATGTATTCTCGCCATTTAAATCATTAACCTCTATATTTGTTTTTTGTATGAATGATTCATGTAATTATAAATTGAACTGCACCTATAATCGAAATTAAAATAACTGATCCAACGTGTAACTTTCGGATAATAAGTGTGACATTTCTGTACTTATTGAACAATATAGTTCATGCCACATCGACGGAAAACCTACTAGCACAAAAGAATTCTCTTATTACTATATTTGTACAAAAACGCACAACCTTAAAATTTGAAATTCAAACTCAGCGTTGCGACCGCACGTTCCAAAATAATAAGATGGACACAGCACGTGGGCAACGAGGAAGTTTTATAGAATATGGAAACAAAACGGCACATCAGAAAGAGACAGTTAACAATTATTCGGCATATGATGAGGAGAGACTATTTAGAAAATTTGACAATCACAGGATTTATTGAATGCAATCACAGGATTTATTGAATGCAAGAGGAAAACATTATAACAACTGACCGACGAGCTCATGTGAATCACTGGCAGAAGAGGGTCTATGAGTGAAAGCAAATAGATAATATTTACCAGGAGCCAGAATGGACAGGAAGTTGTGAAGAACCACGGTCGTCCACGTCCTAAAGGGACGCAGTACGAAGAAGAAGAAGAAGAAGAAGAAGAAGAAGAAGAAGAAGAAGAAGAAGCTTCATTGCTACTGTTACAGTCATGATGCAACACTAGCAATAAGGCACATTTGAACGAGCAAAACTACAAGAAAATTATTTAAATTCTTTTTGTGGGAAATACAATTTTACCTATTGTTAAAAAGCTACAATGACAAAGAAAAAAAATTCCCTTAGACGTAAGATTACAAGACATTGTACATAAATAAACGCCATTTATTAGACCAAGATTTCGTAACTTTCCAATTAATTAATTTTAGAATAATTGTAATCTGATTTATTTACATAATATTCAAGAAAACGCTGTAATTTTTTTTGAGAAAACATGATCGATATTGTAAAAGTTATCATGTTATAGAATGTTCTGTAGTTTTTGTCTATATCTTTAAGATTTAACTCTAACATACTTTTCACTTGAATACCTTAGTCTTACGGCCATATCATGTCAAAACATCGGTTCTCGTATCATCACCAAAATTAAGCAACGTCTTACTCGGTCAGTACCTAGATGGGTGAACGCTTAGGCGTACCAAGTGTTGCAAACTTGGATGTGCGGGTTTAATAGCGGATAATAGCTCGGAATTTGAAGTCGTTGAACCGATTTCCAATTTCAGTCGGTTCGTTATACTATACTTTTTCATGAGACACTCTTCAGGGTGTAGGCAATCATTTCCTCCATAGACGCAAGTATCATTGGAAAAGTTATGAATCCACCTCATTTCCCCGATGCTATGGGTTAATTAGTAGGATTTGTATCAGTAAAAAATTAATATACCCCACCAATTCAATTTTTATAATCTAAATTATTTGCGGGTTTTAAATAAACTGCAAAGGGTAGATAAGCCGTAATTTTCAACATGAAGTGTATTTTCAACATGAAGTGTAACCGGTAACCACATTTATATATCAAAGTATATATGCAGATTGTGTATAATGTAAATTTTTTGATTAACTCTGAGCCGTAATGTGAAGTATTCTACCTAGGAAAGTTTATGCGTTTTTCCGAATGTTTGCAATTATTAAATATCGATCTGTTCAAAGACCTCAGTATACAATCAGCTATAATAAATAAGGGAAACGGATAAGTCATGTAAACGCAGAATAAACTGCATTTGAAGTAGTCTCGCTCAACAGCGCAAATTGCTATAAAACCAAAAATAACCCAAAATCTCGTGTTTACATAGAATCGTTCGGTGATGTCTTACATATAGATGTCATGCCTGGTGCCAAATATCTAAACTGTCAGGCAATCGAACCTGGAGAGTATCGCTTGTTGAAACTCATGGCACTGGTAATACAAAATGACAAACGATGAACTGTACTCTATTTACATTATTCGGACTATTGTCTTCATCTTTGTCGCCATATTTATTACGATATTTCGGCCGTTGTACGCTCCGACCTTCCGTCAGTTCGACATTCCAACCACCGGAAGAAGGCCGGAGCGTATAACGGCCGAAACGTTGTAATAAATATGGCGACAAAGATGAGGACAATAGTCCGAATAATGTAAATAGTGTAGATAATACCGCATCTCAGAAATATAGACAGATGATGAACTGTATTATATAACAGAAACCACATCCACTGATGACAACGAACAGCAGTAATAACTAAAATTGATCGCGACTAGAACTCGAATCGAACATAATCACATAATCAAGGTGCTGACATTCCATACGGCTTCAAACAAAAATTTAAGAATGGAACCGCCTTCAATGCTGAAAAGAGCAATAACAATGGATTCAAGAATGCTATTTTCTCTCAGATTTGTTTTACGATAAATATTTTGATAAATTTTAACTCGAAAATCACATTCGATGTTCTCTCAGTGGACAACGAAGGTTTCATTATAAGGAAAAAATCTATTACTAGTACCATTAGCTATGAGCGTAACAAATACTGAACATTGATAGCACATGTTCGCGGAGTGAATCCGAATGTTTTCATTCAATGATTTACTCAGTGAAGCTCGATGAGGCAAATGTCTGAAACTATGGAACACACAGTGATAATCGAACTCATGACTATTGTAAGTGATCTAGCGAAACAAGCTTGCTAACCATTTCAAACCGTGGAAAGTGCCCCAAATGTTTCCTCATGAGGAAACGGCTAACATTAAAACTACTATAATCTGAGGTTGACATTTCGATGTGTGGTATAAGTGTTAGCAGACTTGCCTCGCTTGATCAATTTAAAGTGATTTCCATCCTCAGTGAGTGCTCCATACACTTGAACCACATTTTTTTTTAAGTTTTTGCAGATGATAGTTCCAGATTTTTTCTGACAGTTGGTATTTTTATCTATATTTGATTTTTCTCGTCTGACATTTCATCATGCCAGACATTTATATTAATAACTGGAAACTCTACGACTAATGACTGATGTTACTATTGATCGCCATTAAATACTTGTCTATCCAATCAATGCATAATATATACTATCGATACATTTTGAGTATAGACAGCCGTAAATATTTATTAGCTCTTAATAAGAATGGTAATTTTCAGAAGTCTCAGTCAGCTCTTCTTGAAAAGTTAAACCTCAAGAGAATGTCATATACGTATTATTTAATGGCTTATATATTCACACGGTTAGTTTCACTGCTTCTCACAGTCGAGTTTGCTTAGATATTTACCATGTGCGCACGTTTCACTAATGCCGAAGTAGATAGGTACAGACACGGAGGCAATATTGAAATGATAAATGCGTAGACAGTCAATGAAAGTTAGGGTTAAATAAAAATCTTGAAAATAACAAAAGAACGGATGGACTGACAAGATAGATGTGAGATTACTTTGGTAATAGCAGCCTTACACCGTAATGTGTCTGGAGCAAGAGACGAATCTGGAAAATGACACGAGTAATCTGAATCTTTTTAAAGCGTTTCCTTTATACAAGACATTGAAAAGTACGTTTAACATGAGTTCATTGTTAATAACTTATATGTTAAATATAAATAGACATACTGCAAATGAATGGACAATGTGAATATTTTACTCAGATTTAAAATAGACATTTTAAAATTAATGAAGATTTAGATAGTTGTGAACGTTAATATTTTTAAACACTTAAAGCCAAGATATTTTTCTTCTTCAAACTCACATCGGGAAAATATTTCGCTTCATTCTCTTGACAAAATAATAATACTCTTTCTTTCTATGTGAATATTTTACTCAGATTTAAAATAGACATTTTAAAATTAATGAAGATTTAGATAGTTGTGAACGTTAATATTTTTAAACACTTAAAGCCAAGATAGTTTTCTTCTTCAAACTCACATCGGGAAAATATTTCGCTTCATTCTCTTGACAAAATAATAATACTCTTTCTTTCTATGTGAATATTTTACTCAGATTTAAAATAGACATTTTAAAATTAATGAAGATTTAGATAGTTGTGAAAGTTAATATTTTTAAACACTTAAAGCCAAGATATTTTTCTTCTTCAAACTCACATCGGGAAAATATTTCGCTTCATTCTCTTGACAAAATAATAATACTCTTTCTTTCTATGTGCCGTGTCCTTTCAGGACGTAGGCGATCATGGCTTCCCACCTCCCTCTACCCCTTGTAGCTCACAACAAGTTCCTTCCCTCTGTCACCTCCCCCAGGCCACGTTCTGTCATCCATTTGTTTAAGGCCGCTAGGTATTTGACGCGTTGTTTTCTCTTGTCTCACTTTCCCTCTATTCAACCCGTGAGTATCAGATTCTCCAGGCCCTCCTTCCTCATTATTTGCCCCAGAAACTTCAGTTGTCTCATCGTGATGTTAAGTATATGCATCCTAATTCATTGCATCTTCTCTAAGACCTTATCTTTGCTCACACGCTCGATCCATGATATCCTTAGCATCCTTCTGTAGAACCCCATCTCCGTCGGCTAGAGTCTCTTCTTAATATTTGAGGAAATCGTCCAATATTCGTTGCTGTAAAGAAGGACATATGTCATGTAATAGTTCTGTGTTATTTTCTTTGTTACCAAGAAATCCCCTTGCCTCGCAATACTCTGCTTAGCTTTTTGAACTCGTCCTTGGCCATCCCAATACGTCTATGGATCTCAGTCTTGCGTTTACCGTCCTCTGTCAGAACGCTTGTGTCCAGTAATCACGACCTACAAATCGCATTTCGGGTTCATCCTTTTACCGATGACCATGCATTCTGTCTTCTTGTAATTTTTGCTTAGTCTCTACTTCACACACTGTTTTTATCAACATCTACCCTCTGTTCAGTCGATTACTACCCGATCGCGTACTTAGGTAACAAGTGCTACAATAAAACTATAAAGCACTAAAGTGAAGAGAAAACATTTATCCCACATTCTTCCCCAGTTTATACAAGAGAAGACAATTGAAAACAACAGGATTGCAACGGAAGAGAATTGCAGAAAAGGGAATTGCTGCTGTAGAGAATTGAAAACAATAGAATTGCTACTGAAGAGAATTGCAGTTAATATAATTACTGTTGAAGAGAATTGAAATCAAGCGAATTGCTGCTGAAGATAACTGCAAACAATGAGAATTGCAGCTGGAGAGAATTGCAGACAAGAGAATTGTGTCTGGACGGAATTGGAAACACGATAATTGTTGCTGAAGAGACTTGCAACCTAGGAAATTGTTGCTAGGGAGAAGTTTGTAAGTTAAGCCAGGCAATAGATTTAATGACGTGGAGACTTAACTGGAATTACTGACAGACATAACCCTTCCTTGTAATAGTTAGCGCACTTCAAGTTTAGAAATGGAAGATTCACTAGATTCCACGGGAAGTTTTAAATTTTTTATCAGCAAGTATATAAAACAATTTAAAATAAAGTCAGCGGCCTTCTTTGTTATTTGATATGATAATTGTATCTTCACCGGCGGAAGCATTCTTGTCCTTTTTCATAACACGGTCACGTCAACTCGATTCAGTACTTAAAGTGGGAACAAACTTTCGATCTTCGCTACACTGTGATCAATCAAGAACAACTTGGGACAGAACAGATGAAGAAACGAAACGATCAAAAGATAAGCATCAGTTGACCGGCACCATTACTTACCAGCAACGAAAGACGTCAGATCGAGTCGGGTCGACCGTGATATACAATAAGGGGAAACGTAAATATTAGGTGGGGGAGACAGAAAAATCTTCAAAACTTGATATGAACTCCCATCCCAAAAATATTCTAATACACGTTCTGTGATTATATCTATGAATAGAATAAAGATATTTCACAGAAACTCCCTAAAAAGAAGGCATAATATATTTAAAAATCTAAAGAACCAATGTATTTAGAAATCAGAAAACAGTGTTATCATCAGCTGTTACTTTCATGAAGATTTAAATTAATTCACTGACAAATTCCAAGAGCCATCTGGTACCTCGAATTAGCTTAGCTACTTATTTCCAGTACTTGAGAAAATTAAACCGTTTCTTGACATTTGTGTTCTTGGAATAGAAACAGAGTAAAAGTTGTGATAATCCAACTCTAACAGTTACAGGAAATATAAGATCTTGATTATATGAAAGGACGGGTAATAACACAGTAAAATCAGACGTCTAAAAGAATCAGCGCATATGCTAGGATATGAAAATATCTTATGTAGAGTGCGACTAACATAGAAAAATATATGAATGCGATATGGGAGATGTTAATAAATAAAGATAAATGATAGCAAGGTCTCAACAGCTGAAGCAGTAGTAAGAAAAAAAGAAATAGGTAAGGTTGACCCCCTGGAGGAGAGTCTATGGCGTGAAAGCTTTGATTGGTGTTTCTGGCGACGAAGAAATTGAGTGTTAAAGCCGAGCCCTTTACTTAAAGTCAGTACTATTGTGGCGTTCAGAGAAGCATCAGATATAGAGTGTTTAAAATATATTAAATCTAATGGTTATTCATTATCAGAGACGAGATATTTATCATTTTAAAGAGGGTGGTGATCATTAGACTATAATAAAGTATAAATTCGTGAAATTAGTAATTACCATGCAGTGCAGATTGTCTCTTCTAATTATCCAGGGTCAACCGCTATCATATTTATTCACACAAAACCCATTTCCCTTTATGTATGCATATCACAAACCCGACTGATCATAACCATTTCCCAGTAAACCTCTAACTTGAGAGGCTTTCTAGCCTCCTGCTGCTGAACATTTTGTAAAGAAGCGCGCACACACACAGATATATATATGAGAAAGAACAGTAAGATATATAATCCGGTGTTCTTATAGATATTTTAATTTTTACAAAATAGAGCTCAATGTAAAAAAAAAAAAAAAAAAAAAAAAATTGTTACCTAATAATATACATACTTATATTAGTTTGGTGCAAAAATAATGTTGTTTTCTCACATATGGTACTATGTTAGAAAACGACATTATTTTTGCACCAACATAATGATTGATGTGAAAGGATTCTAATACATTTACTTTTTCTTAAAAGAAATATACTATATTAAAAATTAATAGTGAAAATATTTTTCAAATTGTAGTTAAATAAAACGTATTCTAACCTGAATACCCTCCCCCCAAAAAAAATCTGTAAATATACAAATAGAAAAATGCCGTAAGATTTTTTTGCCGATAACAATAATTTTATTTAAAAAAATCCGGACGACATGTATTTGGATGTCAGATTTCATTGAGGAATACATCCCTACCCCCTACCAAAACGTATTTAATAACAGATACATCAAAATATAGACATAATGAAGACGCAAACACCCCTGACTAGTAGAAGTGAAATTATCTCTAACTTTGGGAACGTGAATTATGATTTTAGGTTTGTCTTTAAAACCCAGTAATTTTAAAAGTTACTTTAAAATTTGCTTGACGATGAAATGGAACTAATGTCTTTAAATTAATTACAAAATTAAATTCGGAACTTTCATTTTTGAAACATGGTTAGAATTGTGTAGCGGAAAAACCATATTTTAAATCAATTAATATATATATATATATATATAGACAAACACACACACACACACACACACACATATATATATATATATATATATATATATATATATATATATATATATTAGTAATAATACGAAACACGCAACGTCGACAGTACGACTCGGAGTTTAATGCATAATGCAAACATCTGGTAAGGATTTTTGTTTACAGTTGTTTACTAGCTAAAATTAAAATCAAATTTAATGTGCAATTAAATATTTAACAACAGGAATGATTCCTCCAAACTAGGCAAACCTAGAAATATTAACCAAACTATAAAGAAATAACAGTATCTGATGATTGCATTGGACATGAAACTCCGAGTCGTTCTATCGCCGTAGGATATTATGTACTTTTACAACTATATGCATAATAGCTCTGTTATTTAGCATTGAACATTCTTATGATATATGTATGTATTTGTATATGAACACTTATACGCATATTTATTTATATTTGTTCATTTAACTATTTTCATATATATATATATATATATATATATATATATATATATATATATATATATATAAAAGTGATTATTGAAAACCCTCAGAGGCGACAGGCATTTTAATTCTGGACGCAATCGTCAGGCCGCGAATGCTGGATTTTCCCTCCGCTATATGGGTTAGTGGTGCATTGTGGCTAATCTATTCTGGCGGTTATTTAGCTTTTTTGTTTATTTATTTGTTTGGGTTATTATATTTTTTTTATTAATGTAGTAAAAACTTTGGGGGTGGGTTTCGTTAGGTCGCTTATTTAATAGTTTGTTTTGGTCTGGGAATTATCTTCCCAGACGAAAACTATTAAATAAGCAACCTAAGAAAATCCCCCCTAAATTCTTTACTACGTGAAATAAATACGATTGCGTCCAACATGAAGCAACCTGTCGTCTGTGAGTGTTGATATATATATATATATATGAACACACAAGCACACACTAGGGTAAGTATAAAAGATTTTCACATTTTCGCCATATAGATATATCTTTAGACACTATTGCGGATAATTTTGTTACTTTCTCTCGTGTGTGTTTGTGTATGTGTGATGTTTATAATATATATACACACACACACACACACATATATATATATATTTGTGAGTGTATGTGTGTGTTTGTGTTCATGCTATATTTTAGCATCATTATTTCATCCAAATGAATTTTGATAAGTTCTACTGACAAGATCTGTCTATAATTTTTGACAGAATGAAACTTATGGATAAATTATTCGAATTGTAGCTTTTGATCTTTTCCCACTCTGACAACATCGATTTCTTGACAAAGCCTGAGATGATCTAATTTATGTTGCAAAACATGAAATATGGACAGTGTATACCCAATTTCGTACCTAAATCTTATTTGGAAAACATACCTTATTCCTTTAAATTTAACAAGCTCTGTATATAAATAAATACACGCAGACACAGAGAGAAACATAGAAATACACAGGCTTAAGGTCGCATCATATTGAAACATCGGTTCCCGTACGATCACCGAAATTAAGCAACGGTGGATCCGACTCTATACCCTGATGGGTGACAACTTGGGAAAAACAGGTGTTGTAAGTTTGCATATACGGTTGGTGCAATCGGTAATGGCTGTGACGTCCCCCAATGTCGCTGCGCCAAATGTGACATCTGCCTGGCCGCGTCCGTCGTGCTATCCTGTCCTGTGACGACCAACTGGCTTGGTATTTGTCGCGGCACCAAATGTGACGTTCTAACATTTTGGTGATTCGGATGGGAATCTGGTTAGATTCGGTATCAGCCTTGTCGTTCCCAGCTCGTTTCCAACGTCTGGTTACCGAAGTAACTGTTTTGATTTCTAGTCTAACCTACCCACGTTGTGATTTGATCTTAGGTAGACAAAATCAATCAGTCGCCGGGGCCGTAATGCAAGTCGAGTTCGAACAGGGGTAATACCACACAAGTATATGCAAAAGAAAATAAAGTAATAACTCGAAAAGTTCAAATGTATTAAAAAAAGGATAACAATATTTTATATCTGGTTCCTGAATACAGGACTGCGTCTTTCTATCATATATGGATTCGTGACACTTTGTGTTTGTTAGGCGAGTCTTAACATCTTAATTTGTTCTTTTAAGAAACTGGTTTTGGTGTATCTTCAGGCGATATTTGTAAAACTTGTTTTGGTGGTGTGAGTCTAAGTCGTTCTTCAAAAATAAATTGTTCTTGGTTAGAATTTGAGGTCGAGAACTGCGTGGAATTTTTGTCAGATTTCTGCGAGGCTATTAACTCTGTAACTGTCTCTGCCAATTGCCAACTCCAACTTCGAACCTAACTCGCTGCGACTCTGCTTATATGGATGCCGACCAAAACTGGGGTGGGCTTGTCCGGGTTTGAGGTTCCTTGATAATTCTAAATCCACAATCCACTTCTTTGTTTTCGGTCAGGAATATTTATTATTTTCCATTTTTCGAAGTCCTTCCAGATTTTTCCTTTTTCATAGGCGTATCTCACTCAATCCCTTCATGCGGCGTCAACAGATTTCCACTCTCAGTGGCATCTAATACCGATCTCTTCAGGGGGCTTTCAGCAGGCCTCCCCTCCCACTTCACATGATTACCTTCGCTTAACGCTCACGCCAGCATTGAGCCAAAGAAAAAAAAATTATCTCCTTTTTTTCCTTTTTCTTTTCTTTCTTTTCTTTCGTAGTGTGGTCCCTTAATCGCAATTCTTATCCTAAATGTCACCTTGAATTCATCACCCGGGAGGTAGGTGGTCAATTGGACGTATTGCGCTACAACCAATTATTCGTTTCGATAAAATGATTTTCTTGTCGTGGCCAGCTTCGACATAAAACAGATGTTCTTTTCTTTCAAATGATGTGCGGTTGGTCCAACGGGCATTTTTACCGCGACCCTGTGCATGACCTAATTAATATTATCTCTCAGTTTCGCAGGTCACTTAACCAACCTGAAACCTTCACCATTGCCATCGTCAGGATTGCTATATCTTATTCGGTGGGTCGTCATAAACCAAACGCGACAGATACGAGATCCTACCTTCTTTGCTAATGAAAATAAAATCTTTATCACTTTTCCCTGTTAAAAAAATAACACCGCTTAGTGTCCTTTTCGTGATGGCCTCTTTTCACCTAAATTTAATTCTCGCCTTTTTCTTTCTTTTTTTTTTTCTTCTTCTTTCTTTCTAGTAACCTAAATAGTGTCACATGGCTATGAATTTTTAATCGGAGCGAAACTGAATTCCAATTTCAACTGTATCGGTTATATTCACTTATGTGCAAATACCCCTTGGAAAGGTATAAATACACTTCTTCTGCACACCCACCCCACAGCTATGAGATAATTAGTAAGACTTGGATCACTAAAGCATTATCATTCTTACAATCTAAAAATATTCTCTGGCTTTAAATAACAAGCAAAGTGTTGATAAGTCGAATAAAGATATGCGTATGGAAATAGGGAAAGGGGAAGTGAATGAGCTTCAGAGAGAAAAAGAATGAGAAAAATAAAGATTGAGATACGTTTTAAATGAGAAACTTTTAACATTTTTTTTTACTTTTTAATCGACAATCTTCTCAACGAAGTTCATCTAGATTAATTGATTTCGGCTTCACGGCTTTTCAGTTTTTTGTGGATAATTTAAAGCCGAAACTTAATTTGAGAATTTAAGAATAATTTTTATTTTATGTTTTACGAGTAAATATTACATTAACAATTCTTTTAAGAGTAATGATTTTTAGTAATGTTTTTCTATATAACGTTGAACTATTTTACCCATAACTAGTGGGAATGGATTCATAGGTCTTCCAATCGTACTTGACCATGAGTTCATATAATGGTTCCCATTTGGATTCGAACACGGCTCTCTTTTTTCTAATCAAATAGGAATTAATAAAATATTATTAAGTATGTTCCATATTCTCAAACTTTCTACAGCAGCTAACGACAATATTAGTACTTCTTTCAGGTGACACTAAGCTTGCAAACTGACAGTGTATTAGTGGTTCTAAATATCCGTTTCGTGCGATTTGAATCTCCAAGACAAAGCTGAATGTGCTCACCTTATTCGTCAAGAAAAAATAAACATATCTCATAGGAAATTAGAAATATTTACAATCGCCAGTTATTGGTAAATAGCAGGACAGACCAGGTTCTATAGCCTTTGATAGCACCTGGTCTACCGCAGAAAGAAACGGCAAACAATTGCGGGAAATACTCTTCCTCGTCATTCATGTATGGAAAGATACAAGATCGCCTACCCGTGTATCGCGCATGGAACATATCTGTCTGACTGACATGAGACGGAAGCCATCCATATGGCAGCTCAGAGAAGAAAAACATCTGGCAGAAATCCTAAAATCCAAGTAAATGTTGATGTCGATGCCGCATGATTTAATTGACAATCATAGTTGCATAGTTTAACACTTAGAGCAATTTACTTATTAATATTTATGAATAAAACTTTAGAGATAGTCTACTTACTCTTAGAGAAATGAGGTTTTTATATGATAATCTCAATCCTGGTTTGCTATTGGCCATAAATTTATACCTGCACAAAAATCGTCACGTCAAAAACGCCTGTTTCAATGTTCCACGTATTTCTCATAGATTAATCCATTATAACATCTTGAAATCTGCTCAGAGCCTCGGAACTGTATCCATTTTCTGTGATATACAAGGGATGCATCTGAAGTTGCGAACATTTTGGCCGGTCAGTAGTTAAGATGAAGGTGCCTATCCCGTTGCAGATGTCACATTTCATAAACAACTGGACAAAAATCGATTACTAATTTTTGTGTTATTCATAAGCGTATTGCTACTAGCAGGTGTGTATTAACGTTTTCTCAATGTTTGTTGACGTCCATGAAATCAAATGTTATTGTGATGGAACTAATTCACTTCTGGTTCGTTTGAAACATATTGCCAATTATAATGGTATTATATTAAGCAAATATATTATCTGAGCTGTTGTTCACTCCATCGTTTCTTATTTTTCATATTGATATTAACTTTGGGAAAGGTAGGAATCGCCTATTCTCGTCCGCAAATGTCTTAGCAAATTCTAACCACTTTCAATTACGTTGATTAATGTATTCTTCCCTTTTACTGGTACGATGTAATGTAAGACAAGTTGTTCTAAATACAGAGTGTGATGGATAAATTCTTGTCTAAATTATTTAAAAATGAAAATAACCTTGATATATTAGGTTGTACCAAAAGTTCGTAAACACTTGCGAAAAATTGAATTGGACTAGCGTTTTTGGAAGCGTATTGTGATATCGGGCGAGAAATGGGTCTATCTGGTCCAGCACAATCGAGACAAGCGATGGGTTCAGAAAGGACAAGAGACACCGTCAGTTCCAAAACAAGATCGATTCGGCAAGAAAGTCATGTAGTGCGTTTGGTGGAACTTTGAAGGAATCGTGCATTTTGAGTTGGTTCCGAATGGTTGCGCTATCAGTGCCGAACTTTACTGTCAGGAACTGGAGCGGGTCTACGAAAGGATGAAGCAAAAGTACTCGGCTCTAATCAACCGAAAGCGTGCTTTGATGCAGCAGAAAAATGCCAAGCCACACACCGCCAGGAAGACCAAAGTTTGAAGAGCTGGACGGCGTTGAGGTTCTGCCACATCCAGCCTACAGTCCTGACTTTGCTCCATCAGATTACGGCCTTTTCCGATCAATGCAACACTTTCTGAAGGGCCGCCGATTCGACTCGATTGATGAAGTCGAGGGATCGTGTCAGGAATTCTTTGATTCGATGCCGGCTGAATGGTACTTTCACCAGATCCGAAAGCTTGCAGATCAATGGCAGAAAGTCTTGGAAAATGATGGTCTTTATTTTGAGGAATAATTTTTGTTGTTTTTGTTATTACTTTTTTCAATTTTCTGCAAGTGTTTACGAACTTTTGGGACAACCTAATATTATTTTAACAGATATACAAAATTACCTAGAAATATCAGGAAACACTAAAGTCTAAATGTATTCTATATAATCGCTATTCGCTTCAACCGCGACCTCCAGACGACTTTCGAAGCTACTGTGTCTATTCTGGAGATCTCTTTGAGAGTAATGCCATAATCCTTGCATACAGGTAATCTTTGGTGTTACGAGGAGTTTCGCTGGTCTCTCAGTAAACTGCGCAACGCACATAATAATGAAAGGGATTGCAGTCTGGAGAGTTATTTGCAGAATTTGTCGGACAGCAATGACTCTTTGTGTAGCATGGGTCAGAAGCCTGTTGCCAAGCATATATTCTTCCAGCAGTCACCCTCTTGACCTAAGGCTACACTATTCATGCAAATCACTTGATTTAGGCCTCCCTGTTAAGTTTGAAGCCATCCCCAATAAATTTAGAACTTATTTTCTTATCAGGACAGACAGTGAGTGTGTTCCGTGATGCCTTACATTCGTAATCACCATTAGACCTATCCAACTCTTTCTGAATCATCTGCACTTTCCTGAAATTGACACCCAAACACGGCGAGAATGTCAAGCAGTACAGCATGACGTTTTCAAATTTCTGAAGGAGTGAACTACGTCATGGTGCTCTTTATCTCAAAGACGATGCCCAACTGAAACTAATATACTGTGCAGTCGAAAAAAAAAATTAAAAAATCAAACAACGCGCATGCGCGAAATTAAAAATATGAAATGGCGCCAATTTAACCATCGCATGCTCTAGGATGAAGGTGTCAGGGTTTTTTTTTTATAATTTATTTTGTCCTAGCGATGTAATAAAAACAAATGCACAGAGAATTTACAGATTAAAAAAAATGTTGTGTTATGTGGTGTAAATCTATGAATAATAATTGAATACAAAATCTTATTTACGATGATAAAGAATGCGATACATTGATTGTTCGTAAATATTTTCTAAAAATATTTTTTGTTTAAAACTTCCAACCGTCATTACTTAAGAATTAAGGGAAGCAAATTCCAGTTCACAAAAATATATACTGTATTCTAAAATTTGGAATTAAAATCCATAATAAAGAAACAAATGGATTTTTTTTTAAATATTACTGACAGGGAATATTACCTGTATTACAGCCCAAAATATTGTTTTTCCTTTACTGTACATGATGTTTTAAAGTTTTAATATCTCTAGAAATATCCGTCCCCTTTTTATGATTCAATAAAATCGCTGTTAATGAGATATTCTATCACACATATATAATGTCCCTGCCAGTTTACTGAAACTACAATTAATTGCAAATCATTTATCATTTTCAACAAGCAAATACTTTTATAATAATTTCAGAATAAGTCATTAAATAAATTGTTATTTAAAATTAACATTAATATTACGTTTAATGATTTAAAATAGATAACGACATTGAAATCAGAAAGCCCAATGGAACAGTGAAAAACGCTTCCATAATGTTAATCACACTATGAAGAAAAATAATTTCATTAGAAACAAAAGATTACTTAACTTAGACAATATCATTCCTCGGATATGGCAATGAATACTGTACAATCTCCTAACAGATGGAGAAGAAACATGAAACTACAGAAATGTGGTTCGACAGAAGGTTGCTAAAAATCCCATGAACCAAATATGTGATCAACGATAAAACTTTAGAGAAAATCACAAAAAAGAAGCTTATACGTAACATCAGGAAAAGTTAGTTTTATTTCTATGGCATATAATGTGGAAAGAGGGATGGATATTTTGATACTCACAAGACCAGAGGGACCGACAAAACAATGGATAACAATTTTGAGTAAATTTTGGGCGGGGAAAAAGTTTAGGAGAGATAAGAGGAAATCGTGGAGAGCAATGGTCGTGAAGGGACACTGCACATATAAGAAACAGAATGTTTTATAGCCACATCACGTTGAAACTCCAGTTATCCTACGATGTCCGAAGTTAATTGTTGACGCGACATAATCGACCAAACTTGTTACATCAGCCCCTACCAACAGGCATTAAGCTAGTGTAGTAGGGCAATGGCCTATTCCTCCCCAAAACGGCCTAAAATATACCAGAGAAGGCCTACGGCCAACAAAGAACTTTCAAGAGCTGAGAATATATATATAATTTAATAACTTTCCTGTTTCGTATTTTTGTACTCTAATTAACTAACACAAGGTACAAGAGCCACTCAATGTAGCGACTTACTTATTAACGTGAGTGATATGAATGACAAAGGAATTGATAGTTAGTGACTATTATAAGGATGAGGAGGAAAATAGTGATTAACTATTAATTATCTAATGACCAGTTAAAATGCACGCGGATATCTGTTCCACAAAAGTCATTGTGAAAAACCCTCTCTGTGTAGAACATTCTCATTTTCTTTTGGAACAAAGAATAGATGAGCTAGGTTAGACGCCTTGCAAAACACCGTGTTGTGTTCGAGCAGAAAATGTTTAATCTATTAGACGTAAAATATGGAGTTGTTATGAATATTTGAAATGAAAATAGCGGAAGTTTAGTCAATAAGCCAAATATTGCAGTGTTCAATGATGTATTTTCCTAATATATAATGACAAGACCATAGAGCATGTTACCTTCGCAGATAATTGCTAACAGGTAAAAATAGATTGTAAGACAATATTAAAATATTTTCAGTCAGGCATGTCACCTTGAGCGAAATTTAAATAGAACGAACCACTAAATCTGAAAACTATGCAAAAAAAAAAAACATGATTCAGACTGAAATTACAATTAAAATTAATAAAATCCTCAAATTCGAATGCGAACATTCGAAAAATAATAATGAAACTGAGTAGGCTAATATAACCGAATGTAAGCAAAGGTTACAGTATTATCAAAATATATGTTCAGAATATTAATACATTTGCATAGGAAGAGTTGGGAAATAAAAGATAATTAAAGTGATACAATCAAAAAAATGATAAATAAGTTTGCGGGTTTTATATTATATTAATAGTAACCATAGAATATAACAAAATAGAGAATAATTCCTAAATAATGTTTATTTCATATATACAATTATGCTCTTTGCATGTTTGAAAAGATGCGGTAAATTATAGTACGAATTTACTTCTAACTGATATGTATTCGGCGAAATAGTCCAGATCTTTCATTCGATGATGTGTTCAGATTCAACTTTATTAATATCATTGAAAACATTAATGGGAAATAAATTATTTTCTGTTTTGTAACTATTTCATTTCTGTAAAAAAAAAAAAAAAAAAAAAAAAAAAAACGGTTACAAATGATTTTTATGAAAATGGGATTTAAGCGATCAATAATTCACACATAACACGTCCAGCCTGTGTTACACTGTATTAAATAGTAGAATATTTGCTTCTGAAGCCCGGATAAACTCGACGTAAACCCTACATGGAATGATTATTTTAAAATCAAGCAGACGATCCTCAGTAGAAAAATACCATCACAGAAAATTCCTACTGTTTTAGTTTGTTGTAGTTTATCTTTCGTTTTGGGGAACTTCGAATTTTTGTGACGTTTATTAAGCATGTTTCACTAAATCACCGGTGTGGCGATTTTGATCCTAACAGGGAGCTCTAACCTTACAGCCTTATACCACATCTAAGCTACGCTTATTAAATCGCTATATTTTGTCTTCAAAGTGGTATAGTATTTGGCAAGCTTGTCTCCTAGATCAATTACTATTGAGTTATGTGGTCGATCATCACAGGTTTCTCCATAATATCGACCATGTACAACATCTTTAATACGTTTCGTAAATCGCTATAGTTTGTCTTTGTGCTCTTCAACGTGGATTAACGATTAACAAGCTTGTATCCCGAAATCATTTACATCGGAGAAGTGAGTTACATTATTAGTGGGTTCTCAATTCTTAAGACCTTGTACTATATGTAAGCTATGATTAGTCATATATTTAATCTTGTCTATGCCAGTTGCTTTCAAGAAAAGTGCGAGCAGTGCTTTCAACAACTTCCTTTTTTTCTTTTCTTTTTTTATTGATCCTCTAAGATTTTTTAGCATTAACTACTGAACTTTACAACCGGTTCCCCTTCCATTCACACATCCTCATCAAATGGCATATTTCCACCATGATCTGTGCCTCGTCCCTACAATATATGCCCTGTGAATTCTAAATTCTCTTGACTCTTTTTCTTCAATTTATGTTCTAGATATTTCAACTATTTTTCTCATTGTATGTATAATTGTGCATAGTGTTCCTATTTTTCTTTAAGACTTCTTTCTTAGTCAGATGTTCCGTAAATGTTATTCTCAACATTTAATCTTAGAACTACATCTTCAACACGTCTCTTTTTCGTCTGTCAGGAAATTCTCCAGTTTGCACTGCTATATACGTGATTAGATAGTAAATTATAATTCAATAGTCTCCTGTTTATTACTAACGATTTTTCCTATGTCTAGATACATTTCACCGATTCTGGAAGACATTTTCGCTGTTCCTATCTGTTGAAAGATTTAAATTTCATATTTTCTGTCGTCAGTTACTATATTACTCGTAGAGTTAAATTATTGCGCCCGCATGATTTTGACGTCTTCAATAAGTACACTCTGTCCATTTTTAACAATACACATCCTGTCTTCTGGCATTTAATACTTATTACTTGATTATTGATTTTAATTAAAACATAGTCTACGTGTCCTGTTCATTTCTTCTTTGCATTAATTTTCAATTTGCTAGAAAAATAAATCGGAAAACGGTCCGGCATATAAAAATTGCTGCAATATACATTCAAGATTTCAATATATCTGAAATTAAAAAGAGAGTGAAATTAATTATTGTGACAATATACGCAATATGTTGATCTGAAAATGAAAATGAAGAGAATATTATATTAACTTAATAAGTTGTCTTCATTCATTTAATGTTATCGTAAACGATGTGTTCAGTGGATGCACGTGATTAAAAAGACGTCTCTTTTTTGTTATGTTTTAACAGTGTAATTAATATATAACGACCTTGGGATTGAAAACCTCATTTAGGAAAAAACACTTGTTGACTAGAGTCAAAACAATTTAACCAACTTCGAATCTGACGCGCTTTACGACTAACATAGAAGAAATCGTGACAATAATATTGAAGCCAAAAAAAATAAAAATAAAAATAAAAAAATAAGAGAGAGAGAGAGAGAGAGAGAGGGTGCATTTATTTTTCAATGACTTGAAAAATTAATACAGGTTATGTTCCTTATTCGAAGGCACATATTTGCTAATAAGAATTTTGATTGATATTAATATATCTGCTTTAAAAAAATATGACAATTGAAATAGATGTACTCATTGTTTTTGATAAAAGTAATGACTGACTTAATATTGCTTTGTTTACAGTTCGTGTTTTAAAATAAAGTTAGCAGATACAGATTTCAAAATATATCAGATATATTTACAGTGCTTAAATAGTGCTATTGAATTTCATTTTGCTATAATAATTTCTCCTACCTTAATAGTATAACCCGCCTGAATTTAAGGTGGATTCTGACCATGAAATTGGACTAAAGGATCGATTCGTATCGGAAATAAAATTTTCTTTAATAAGACTATCGACATCTAGGTCGTTAGATTGTATCTTTAGTGTTTTAAAAACAGTGATTTTTACTAAAATACATGTACCCACTAAAATTAATGTTTGCGTAAATAATAAAGCTTTAAAATATTTGAGTTAAAAAGTTTTCAAAATATAATATAAATGACTTTAAAATATTAAATAACCACGTAATCCAGTAATAATAAAACCAAATTAAATCATGTTAAAATATATGTTAAATAAATCAAAAAACACAATCATCTGTAAGAAAAGTCTCCAGTCTTCCCTGCTATATAAGTGATTAGATATTAAATCGCATTTCAGTTGTCTCCTGTTTGTTACTAACAGTATTTCTTATGACTATATACGTTCCATCGATTCTGGAAGACATTTTTCGTTTGTTAGTCTTAGTCCCCAGATAACTAATAATAAAGGCAACACAAATAACTCTTTCAAAATACCTATAATTTTATATAGGTAAATATATTTTTATATACTAAAATAGTTAACTGTATATCATATGCTCAAAAGGAATTTTGGGGACAAATATATGCATATCACTTAAATATATATTAGCAAATCCATAAATAAAGATTTCCTGTTTAATTCCTCTTATTTGTAACATATATTTATGATTACTATAATGCAAAAAAATGCTTTAAATAAGTTTTACTTCTTTCTTATATAATTCGCATTCAAGACATTCGTTTGAAAAGAGAATCTTATTCACAGCATTGCAGTTCATCTAGTTATTACTTTAAGTTAATGCACGTAAAGTTTCTTTTTTTTTTCTGGAAGAATTTAAACTACTTATCTTTCTCTATCAGAAATAATCGAACTAGAACTCTTCACTAGTCTAGATCAAACAGTATGAATGGAAGACAATTACCTGGATATACGAAAAACAATTAAATTTATTAAAGAATTAGATATCATTATTCAATTTTACTTTAGACGAAAAAGAAAAGAGATAAAATCGAACGAATTAGAAATTTCCTGATATGTTATATAGGATGTGTGATTGTCTATATGCTAATCTTTATTATAGATCGATCTCATGTATAAGTCGATCTTCAGGTGTATATAACAGATTGCATGCATTTATTTTTATCTGGAGTGTCTCGTCTGAATATGGGTAATAATTAATCTTCACAATTTTCTATCATTTGTAAAACTATGTATTTCTTCAATCATTCTCACTATCTGTTCTGCTATATGTATACACCAGCATATTTGGCAGGTTACTTTCTGACAGACTCTCTCCATTTTGCCCTCAATATATTATGATATAACTCGTTTTTACAAGCTCAATTTCCTTATTATCAGACCCAGAAATTTCAATTGTCTATTACTGTTAAGTTACCTTTTTTCCCCATTTCGGTTAAGACATCCTTGGTGTTCACATATCCATAATTTCCCATCATTCTCAGTCAGGACAACGTCTCTTTTTTTTTCTTTCTAGTCTCTTCTTCTGTTAGGTATTTTCTCCATAATTTACCGGCATTGATAACATATAACATACTCAGCACTTTTTCATTCTTTATAAAGAAGTCATCCTGTTTCGTAATATTTTGTTTAGATTTTCATTAGGTATTCAATTCGGGTTGGACCTCACATTATCCATCATCTGTTAGGACATCTCACAAAATTACACAACCTAAAGGGTGTTGCCGATTTTGATCAACGTAAATATGTGTTTATTTAGGATAACGCTACCTCTTCTATATTTCGTGTCCCTTCAAGACGTTCTCTCCTCACAATTTCCTGTCTTTTGCAGTTATTAATAAATCTATTTTTGTTATCGCTCCTCATTGGCAAGTAATGAATCTTTTTTAATCAATTTCACCCCAAGCAAGGCTGTAAAGTCACAGACACGCAATGGATTACTGTGTGTGGAAGAGTTAAGAACACTGCTAAGTAGGGAGAACATAGGAAAAGTAGTTATTAGGACAGCAGATAGCAACTGACATTGCATTAAACATTTTGTAGATTAATATTGGCTGGAAAGCATGGAGCAGGAAGGGAGGACCACTGCAGAGCTATTACCATGAAATTATGTATAGAAAAGGCATCTTACGACGGAAGTGTTTGAAGCCGAGACGCCACATTGGAGCCAATAATATTAGTGATTCTTTGGATTTTATCAAGTAGCTCTACATACATTGCAGTAGAACCAGATTACAGAGTGCGATGGATAAATTGTTGTCTAAATTACGTAAAAAATAAAAATAGCACAGACATCTCATTTGAACAGATATATATATATATATATATATATATATATATATATATATATATATATATATATAAAATTGCAAAAACATATATCAAAATACTAAAGAGTACATCTGTTCAATAAAATCGACATTGGTTTCAACTACGGCCTGCAAGCGAATTCTGAATCTCCTGCAACTTTTCTGGAAGGTCTTCTTGTTTATGTCGGTGAATGCTATCATAATCCTTGCCTTCAGTTCATCTTTGGTGTTACAAGGAGGTTTTTGGTCTCCAAATGTATTTCGGGGTGGTAGGTGGCCAGATGTAAGTGGTGATTTGGTCGCAGACATTTTCTGATAGTCAAGACTAGGTTCACCTTCTCGTGTCTCGTGGTGCAGAGTCATGTTGTCAGTTACAGCGTTGTCCAGCAGCCACACTCAGGACAGTACTAACTCTTCAGCTCACTTGATGTAGGGCTCCGTGTTGAGTTAACCTTTAAGAAAAAATTCGGGACTTATTTTCTTATCAGAAAGTTCAGAGTAAGTTTTCAGAGCTGCTGTGCCTTTGTAATCACAATGAGATGCATCCAATTCTTTCCGAATTCTCTGCACTGTCCTCAGGTTAACACTCAAACAATCTGAAATTTTCGTATTCGATCATCTAGTGCGAATACCAAGCAGTGCATCATGCCGTTACCATATTTCTGGTGATGTGAATTGCACCATGGTGCTCATTTTCTCACAGAAGTTTCCCAACTGATCCTACCCCACTGTGCAATCGACAAAATAAAAAATAAAAAACGAATAAAGAGTTAGAGCTAAATTAAAAAATATAGAATGTCGGCAATTTACGTATCGCACCCTGTATATGTGGTAGCAATATTCTAAGAATGGACGTTTGGTAGACTTATAGATGTGTAAAATAGATTCTGGATGGAGAAATCGTCATCCTTTCTTGCAGCTGACCTAGCAATGGATTCAATTATAATCTTGCCACTTCATGTCAGCCGAAAACGTTATCCCATTAATGCGCATCGTATCATTCTCTTGGAGGTCACCATTAGCCATGCAGTTAGAAAGGCAGAGAGTGTTCTCTCAGATGATTAATCCGTTTACTTTTGAAGACATTGAAATTAACAAGCCCCCTTTTGCCTCAGGTAACACTTGACTGAAGTTCGTCTGTCATTTTGTCCCTATCAAACTGACTAGACATCCTATCGAAACAGGTGTTCTTTTTTTCCTCTCAGATGTGGATTAAATAGAGTATGTCGGGCTCTGATCTTATTTTCCCTTGCGATATATTAAAAAAAGCATGTGTGTTGTTTAGTGATCTCTTTGTCGCTGAAGATAGACAGTTTTAAAGAAAATAATATGCATCCGAGATGGCAGTATATAGCGTGATAAAATATTCAGTCTTCAGCCAGATTGTGTAAAGAAACTTCATACCATTTAAATCATTCGGACAATTGTCCTCATCTTTGTCGCCATATTTATTACAACGTTTCGGCCGTAGTATGTTCCGGCCTTCGTTAGGTGGTTGTAATGTCGAACACAACCCTTTATTTCGCTCAATGTGGAAGACTGTTCTATTTCCATTTTTCATGTTTAATGAATGTCAGTTATCGGTTATCTCCTGTTAATTCCCTTCTGCAAGTTCACTCACTTAACTCGGTATTGAACTCACACTCTTTGGGTCCTGTCACTGAATCTAAACAACCCCTTTATTCACTGCGCGATGTGTCCTTGAGGTGAACTTAGAGAGGGGAATTAGCAGGAGATAACCGATAACTGACATTAAACATGGCACGTGGAACTACAAAAAACTACCCCAGTGAGTGAAATAAAGGGTTCAGTTCGACATTCCAAACACCTGAAGAAGATCAGAGCGTACAACGTCCGAAACGTTGTAATAAATAGGGCTACAAAGATGACGACAATAGTTTGAATAATGTAAATAGTGTACATAATACCTCATCTCAGAAATATAGGCAGAGAAAATTCATAATCGTGCAAATCTCTGTATTTGACCTTTAAGTGATGAATCATGTCACGTTAAGATTAAACAGTCATGGAAATAGGCAATACCAGCAGATGCCGTGCCACCTAGATGCACATGTGTTTCCTTCGTTCACCTTCGAATGACTGAATTGTAATTTCGCAGACTTACTGCGCATGATAAACGTGACTTATTGTTCTGAATATCCATACATATGACAACCAGGTTATAGATGAAAACGTGGTATAATTGCTCGCCAAATTCATCACTCTCTAATAGCAGCAGTCGAGAGGCATCGAGGGTACAGCTCAGGATATACAGAAATGTCAATACAAACCGTCAGAAACCATTTGCACGCATCAGGCTTTTGGGACATTCGTTCATTTGGTAGACTCCCATTTATGCCACACAATAATCGTGCATATCTCCATTGGTATCGCGAGAGGATCACCGTGACAATCCAATGGCGATCTGTAATGTTCAATGACGAAATCATGTTCAATTTCTTGCAAGTGAGTGTAAGTTCAGTGTGCTGGTTACACGGAGGAAGCGACAATTCCCAGTGTTGATTATCCTATGATACGCAGGCAAGGCCCTTTAAACCATAGTGTTTATTTGTTAAATATGCAAACCCCGCTCGGCTTTAGTAAATGAAGGGCGAATGCTGAACAGTGCTATGTACGTTCAGGGGATTTTAAACCAGTTCCATTATGACCAACGAAAATCTCTGATGTCAGCAGAATAATACCCGCCCGCAGGTTTCCCGTAACACTCAAACACGATCTGCAAGATGCTATAGAATTTCACAGTCTTTATATTTGTCCAGTATTGAACATCATATGGAACATAATGGAACGAGGTCTGATTCTTTCATTTATCTAGCCTACTAGTGGATTTTGTAAACATTTACAGGGGCGTTGAATAATGCATATCCGGTTAGCTTACGTTATGTTCATGGCCGTATACACTAAAATGTAAAGGTATTTTTTAATACACGAGAAGTAAATGAATATGGGGGTGGGAGAATTTTGTCGATATGTTCTTTATTTCGGAACTGGTACAAGTATTAATCGCTATATTTGGTCATTTGTTGTCACCCAGGTATATTACAGATACGTTTCCTCTTGCGAAGATTGAAACACATTTTTCAGATGTTCAGATTTTACTTACTGTAAGATTATTTGTCTAATTCCTACCTAAATGTAAAATCATTACTAACGATTTATAGCTGCTGTTGCCTTGGGGTTTGCTGACAAATACGTTACTTTGATTAAAGTTATTCATCCTTCTTGGGCCAATTGCCAGTTTGTGACAACAGCATTCTCGGTAATCAGTCTCCCGTGAGAATATCCATAGTTGATGAAATATATCGTTTTCTTTTTCGCCCCAAACCGCATATCTGTACCCCCATGCCGAATCATCTTTGTAAAACTTCATATGCCTGGATTTTGAATTCATGGCCGTCCTTCTAAACCTGTTTGGAGAGCTCATTTTACCTAGCTATTTAATCCATAGCTAGGAGGAGAAAATTAATCGAATGGTCAACATTCAGAAAGAGGCCTGTAGGAAATCCGTTTGAGTCAGGTTCACTCACCTTCACGCAAATATCGTTCGTATAGACATGAATAAAAGTGATATATATTACACACATATACATATAAAAGTAAAATCATTAACGTTTTATATCTGTTATATAGTGTTAAAATATTAATGATTTCTATGATTCAAGCAATATATCTACAATATATTAACTGTAGCCAATAGTTTTTTTTTTTGTTTGTTTTTTTTTTTAAAGGGGGTGAACTGTTGCGAAAATATTCAGTGATTAGTAGATGAAAATCTTCGGTAATAAACAAAATAACCATTAAGGCTTTAACACCCACGTCACTCACTGAAAGCAAGAAAAGTAAGGAAAAAATATTGAAAACGATTTAACGAATTTCTTTACATGGATAACCAAACAAACATTACAAATGGCGCGTGGTAAAGAGAAATTATTTTTCAGAACAAAAAAAAGAAACAAATTTGAGTTTTATATTACATAGGCGATTATGGCTTCTTTATTTTTTTTCTTACAAACTGACCCCAGTTTCCACAAGGATCATATCAAAAAAGGATGCCCTTTTAACTGCGCAAACGAAGGAACTTTTTATAGCTCTTCGCAAATGAAACAGAATCTTCAACAGCATCCCATGAGAAACATGAAGAGTGTTTAAACCTGCGCCAGTGTTGATCAAGTTGCATTATATTGCACGGTATAACGACCTGACATTTTCAACCAGATATTAAAGCTCTATGTCGCAACAAGTTGAAATAAGCAACTATGGAATAACGTATTTGTCTTTTAACCTTTTTTTTTTTTTTTTAAGCATTTCACCCCAAGCAAGGCGGGAAGCCACTAGGACGCAAGGGGTTACAGAAAATTTAGAGCAAGATCAGATAGGAATAATAGAAGAAAGTGGTAGTGGATAGATCAAGGCAACTGGAGATGTCGATTGACATTACACTTGAATAGCTGGTGATTATAGCTCACAGGGAAACAGGAAAAGGGAAGGGAGTTCCACAGGCGAGAGGTGCGAGACATGAAACTATTATATTAGAAGAGACGGCTACATTTAGGAGTTACGGCAGTGAAGGGGTGAGAGCGGGATACCAGCCTCGTAAGGCGCTGGAACTCATGACGTCTGGGAACCAGCGAATGCAGCTCCTCGGATCAATTTCCATGAAAGCATTTGTAGAACAGACAGAGAGAGGCGACGGCGCGTCTGTGAGAAAGTGACTGTAGACGAGACGCCAGGGCAGGGCCAACTACAATGCATATCCGCCTCTGGAGCCTATCAAGAACCCCGAGGAAAACAGAAGGGGCACCAGACCATATATGGCAGCAATACTCCATGCGAGGGCGAATTGTTGATTTGTAGATCTGAAGGATCGACTCCGGTGAGAAAAACTTCCTGGCGCGGCTCAGGGATCCAACTTTCTTTGCAATGGACGAGGCAATTGATTCAATGTATTTATTCCATTTCAGGTCAGCAGTCAATGTGAGACCGAGAAGCCGCAGAGAGTTGATCTCGAGAAGTTGAGCGTCAAACATTTAATAAACGTTGCCAAATTTAGGAACCACCGGATAATTTTTGGAAGAATACTCTCGCTATAACAGCACTGAGTAGATTGAAAATCTTGTATTTGCTATTGCGTGTGTAATGACGTCAATTCATTACTTAATATTTGATATGGTCAGATAATTTTGTGAAGAATTCTCCAGGAGAACCAAAAGAAATTCCTCACAAATCGAGAAAATAAATAAAATATTATTTGATAAAAATAAAACACACACACACATACACATTTATTTAAGCGTTTCACCCCAAGCAAGGTGAGAAGCCACTAGGACGCAAGGGGTTACAGAAAATTTGGAGCAAATAGTAGTGATAGAAGAAAGGATGAGGAGAAGGGTAGTGGATAGATCAAGGCAACTGGAGATGTCGATTGACATTACATTTGAATAGCTGGAGATTATAGCTCTCAGGGAAACTGGAATAGGGAAAAGAGTTCCACAGGCGAGCAGTGCGAGATATGAAGCTATTGGAGTAGAAGAGACGGCTACATTTAGGAGTTTCGACAGTGAAAGTGTGAGAGCGGGATGCCAGCATCGTAGGGCGCTTGAACCCATGAAGTCTGGGAATGCAGCTCCTCGGAGCAATTGCCAAGAAAGTATTTGTAAAACAGACACAGAGAGGCGACGGCGCATCTGTGAGAAAGTGACTGTAGACGAGATGCCAGAGCAGGGCCAATTATATTGCATATCCGCCTCTGGAGCCTATCAAGAACCCCGAGGCAAACAGAAGGGGCTCCAGACCATATATGCCAGCAATACTCCATACAAGGAGGAATTGTTGATTTGAAGATCTGGAGGATCGATTCCGGAGTTGAAAAATTTCATACAACAAGAAAACATGAATCGTGAATCTATGAGGAAATGATAGATCAAATTTCATAAGACATGCAAAGAAGCAGTTCAGAATTTTGATCAACCGGATTGAGATATTTTCATTCTACTTACACTTGATTGTGTTTACGGGAGCGTAGGTTACTTTTCATTGTCCCAAGTTGCTGATGTGCGAAATACAGGTTTCGCCAGATGATGGTTCGCGTGCGCCAATCTCTGTAGCGGACAATTACAATATTAATTTTGTTAAAGTGCTCTTTCATTTTCTTGAGATGGTTTCCCTGTTGTAATTTGACATAATAGAGAGATAGCTTGGTTAATTATACTATCATATATTGTTATGTCGTTTCAGTTAATGTTCCTATGTGCTTTCGCAGGAGGATCCAACACCCAATACAGTATTAGGCCAACCACAGAATCAGACGTTGAATCTTGTAAAACAAATATATACTTAAATTGTCTAATATTAAATTACTGGGCATTAATAATAATAATAATAATAATAATAATAATAATAATAATAATAATAATCACCCAGAAACAATCCATCGTCTTGTATCACCCAGAAACAATTGATCATCTTGTATCAGTTTGCACGTTTTTGGCACCCACAGAATATAAAACCCGGCATAACAGAGTTCGCCAATATCTGCACTGGAAAATCTGTAACTTCTACGGAAATGAAACTGAAAGAAAGTTGCATGAAAACCCGCCAGACCCTGTTACGGAGATAAGTTACAATTTTATGGGACTGCACAATATACACAGAGAGAGAAATCAAATCTAACCGCCCAGCCATTGTTATTAGAGATCGCACACACAAAAAACTACCTCTTTCTTGATATGGCTGTGCCTGCAGACTACAATGTATCTTTCAAGTTCTTCAAAAAGCTATCAAAATACAAGGACCTTGAAATCGAAATCTCAGAAATATGGCAGATGAGGACATCAACAGTCCCCGATGCAGTGATTTCTGGAAGCCCATGCTTTAAAGAATTACGAAAAAATGTTTTCGCGATTACGACCCATACCCTACGAAGGGCTTTGTCTACGTTTTTTGTTTTCAGTGGAAAATGTCATGATGACATTTCTAACATTAGGTCCCTGGTCGGGATCCAGAAAGAAATGAGTACACACCAGAAATCAAAGGAAATAATAATAATAATAATAATAATAATAATAATAATAATAATAATAATAATAATAATCAACCGCCCAGATATTGTTATTAAAGACCACAAACAAAAACGGTGCCTCCTTATTGATATGGCAGTCCCTGCTGACTGCAATGTATCTTTGAAGATATTCAAAAAGCTGTCAAAATACAAGAACCTTGAAATAGAGGTCTCGAAAATGTGGCATATGGAAACATCAACAATCCCTGTTGTAGTTGGAGCCCTAGGACTGGTTGGAAAAGATTGCAGTAGACTAATTGCAGGGATTCCTGGAAGCCCATGCCTCAAGGAGATACAAAAAATTGTCCTGAAAAGTACAGCCCACACGTTACGAAGGGCTCTATCTATGTAATTATTTTTTTATTTTTTTTTTATTTTTTTTTTGTCAGTGAAAAGTGTCATGATGCCATTTCTAACCTTAGGTCCCTGGGTGGGACCCGGAAAGAAATTTGTAAACGCCAGAAAGCAAAGAAAATAAAAATGATAATAATAATAATAATAATAATAATAACAACAACAACAACAAAAACAACTCAGTAGCGTCTGTGCACTGGAAGATATGCAAGAAGCACAAAATCGAAACCTCTGAAAGATGGTATGTGCACCAACCAGAAACATTTAGCCAAAATATCTATGACATTTCAAACTGACAGGAAAATAAAACCTAAAAGAAGTAATATTATCATAAAAGACAAAACAATCAGGAAGTCTATGCTTATTGACATAGAAGTACCATCTGAGAGAAATACCCCCATAATTATCTACAAATAGTACAAATTCAAGGATCTGGAGATTGCGATTAACAGGACGTGGGGAATGAAAACTGAGACTGCAGCAGTAGTAATCGGAACTCTGGGCCTTGTGAGAAAAGGAATGGACAATTTTACTGACAGTGTCCCGTGTAATATTTACATAGGAGATGCACTACTAGGAACGTTCCATATACGAAAAAAAAGTGCTATCAATTAAATGGCAATTCTCCTATAGAACCTAAGGATCCAGCTCGATATGAGACACAGCAAGAAACATAACATACACAAGTAATATTAATGGCAGTAAATACTAAATTAATTAGAAAACTGTATATCTGATTCTGCCCAAACATAGGCATCAAATACAAACATGATTTTTTTTAATGAAAAACGTATGTATGTGTGATTCTGAATAATATAATAATGGTCAAAACGTGATCTATCTATCTATCTATCTATCTATCTATATATATATATATATATATATATATATATATATATATATATATATATATGTTAATTCAATTTATACAAACACAAACGCAGTATTTTAAGTTTACTGTTTTTATCGTAATGAATGATTTCCATTTCTAAAAAATAGTTATGGATCCGCTTAAAAGATATACGATTTTATTTGCTATATATAAAACATATTATCGCCCACATAACTGTCCTTCTATCAAGTGTTTCATCTCCATAATAGTTCAGCGATCTTCGATTAATATCAACGGTTGCAAATATCTTGCTTGTGAGAATTCAATGCAACAATTTTCATTCATAAAATTTTCATGTCTGACTATATTTGGCCAGGACGCCATCTATAATGAGCTAAAGAAATAATCGGTTAATAGTACGATGGTTAAATGCTACCATCATGCCACTGTTATCTGTCTCTGACACAATTTAAATACCAGTCATTACTCTTAAAGTGGTTCTTGTATTAACAGTAAATTGAATATATAATTAAAATGTATTTAAGTATCTTTCAGTTTCTATTTCAATCAACACGAGGAATAGCCTTTATAATGCAACTATGCATATACTTTCTATAATTTTCATTTTTCTTATTATTCCATGCGTTTGTCAATATTCTTCAAACACAGAACATTACACTGTGAACATTACAGATCAGAACTAAATTAGTATCTATCTTTCAATCGGCGAATTCTTGATCCACATCCGGTAATTGAACAGCCTTATCAATTTCGTTTGTAAAGGAATTGGATCGAGACATGTCATTCAGAAATATTCTCATTATCTACTTGTATTAGTATTCATATTTTATTCTATGTGTTGGGCAATTATTCTAGATATTTTATGATTTTATCTCTCATTAGCATTTCAAATAAAATAAGCATTTTCAAATAATTTAATGGAAACATGTATTGACTTCCAAAGTGTAGAAAGTTACGTTTAAAGACTTGATAGTAAATAAAGAAAATACACAACGTTAATTTTATTGATGTAGACGTGTTTCAGACAATTATTGATTGGCTGGCGTGTAGATTGAAATCAGACAATGATGAGTTACTCCGAACGAACTGACTTAATCATCTTTCTTTTAACGATAGACATCAGAATTTTACATATGGTCCCAAAGCCATTCAACATATACTGTAATGGAGAAACACTGTTGACTAAACTTGAGAACAAATAGAGAAAGCACTTATTTACTGTCTGAATTTCTGATATGAATAGCTATTATATATGTTATTTACACTCGAGCTATCGACCTCATTTATTGTACTGTCATCACAAGTTTACGCTCCATTAATTTTTGGACTAATATCTTCACCTTTGTTGTTATTATCACAATGTATCTGAAGTTTTGCATTCCGGTCTTCCTCATGCGTATATCAATCTGGCTAATCAACAGATAATTGTGATTTGAATCCTTTATTTAATATTTATAAACTGCTCATTTCTAGGGATATCGTTTTATTTTTATTAAGTACTGTTCAGCTATTGTTTATCCGTTTCACTGACTACACGTCCAAATTACCCGAAACAGTTATGACATTTTTCCATAAATGAAATATGAAAATTAAAAATAAAATGAATTGAAATACACAGTAAAATGTAATAAATGCACGTAAAATTATAGTATTTTATGTACACTTCTGATAAAATTTCATAATAAAGGTACCTATAAATTAATTAGATACCTTTCTTATGAAATTTAATCTCACTCTTAACAGTCTTATTTTAATTTCTTTATAATATATTCCATAAAGCACAGTAAATGTAAAGGTGAAAGCTAAGTACAAAAAATAAAAATATATTAGTGCGCTGAAAGATTTCATTAAAAATAACGAAGTAAATAATTTGTTCGCTTAAATGTAAATTATTTCACTTTTCTTCTTCCGTAGAACAAATTATCCTTACGTAATCCGTCAATATGTCATTCATCACCTCTCAAGTGACGCGAAATTTTATGACCTGCTTTGTTTTATTTTCAAATTAAATCCTTTCGGTGCAGAAGCTAAGTTAAGATTGGTTCAAAATATTTTAAATAAACATTATAATTTCTGATTTTCTTAAAATAAGTTTTGAAAAATTATAATTGATTTTTAAAAGAATTTCAAAATGAGATTTTCATTTTCTTTATAAAATGGAAAAAATGGTTACATAACAATTTTGCTGACTCAAAAAAAAATACAAGATTTTTAACGAAGATTTTGGACGTGCTAGGAACGATTAAAAAATGTAAAAAAATACCCCCAAAATATTTTGATTTTCCCTCTTAATAAGAGCATAAACATTTAGACGATAAAAAATTGTTATCGTCAAGTTTGGCGTCTTTTTCATCATGCTATGCTCGTGGAGATACCTGATTTTTAGCGATGGAACAATGTACGTAAAAGAAGGGAACAAATTATATCAAATGATTGTTACATTACAGTTGATTAAAAAAAGACTAAAACGATACAACGCTGTATGAGTTTTTCATCGAGATATATCAGATGCGCAAATTTAAAAGAAATTGCGTACCTGTTTCTTCACCGTTTTCTCGATGCAGGTTTTTAAACGACGTTTGCTGTATTTCGTTCTACACATGCCTACAATATATATATATATATATATATATATATATATATATATATATATATATATATATATACATATATATATATATATATATATATATATATGTAGCTTTAATACGTTCATTCTATACTCTAAGCACGTAATATAGGACTATAGGAATTCATATATATATATATATATATATATATATATATATATATATATATATATGTGTGTGTGTGTGTGTGTGTGTGTGTTTGTTTTTTTGTCATGTGATCCAATATTTTTCTTTTCAGATTATAAATTATATAAAAAACTGTCTGAATATTCTTTTTTCCGATCGTTCTCGGCTATTCATCTATATATATAGGTGTGTGTGTGTGTGAGAGAGAGAGAGAGAGAGAGAGAGAGTTGGAGAGTTGAGGATCAGTTAAGATCAAATATGTATCGGAATCCGACAGAATGATAACTAAATGAACAAATAAAAAACGTTTATCAATCTTACATGTTCCCTTTTTATTAAAGCTTCATCAAGAGAAGAACGGAATTCTCGTAATTTTACTTTTATATTGTTGGATTTTCTTTAGTTAATCAGGTTTCACGTGTCTTCGACTTGTTAAACAAACGTTAATATAACGTATAGCGTTCCGAAATCATGGAGAGACGGCGTATTCCTTAAAAATTCCAAGGAATGAAAGAATTCCAACCCAAACTGAAAAACGGTAAATATTACGTTATGTATATAAGTGTATAATTTTTGTTATTATCATTGCACCATTATTACTACGCTTAATTCTACCACGTTACAATAACTATTTGCTGCTACAATTATTATCATCACTCGTTTCCCACACCAATACTACCTCATCGCAATTATCATTGCCTCGCTAATCCACAATTACTAGGGCATCACAATTACCATTATACTTACCAGTCCACAATTATATTTACTTCTGCCTCAAAATTAAAATCACGGCATAAATAGTAATAAGTATTACAAATTGGAGTTTCTATGATTTACAAATGCGCAATCGCCAAAAACAAGCAAAAAAACGGCTTTAAAATAATAAAAAAGCAGCTTTTAAAAATGTTACCTACCATAATCTTACAGAAACTCGATCATACGAATATAAGTGTATGCAAGAAAACATTATACACCGAGCAAAATAGAATAACGGACTATGCATTGACAGCGCAACAGACACAATAAATATTCGCTGCACAATCCAACACTGAATACAACGACCAAATGCGTACGTATGTACACAACGACCCATGGATGCTCATATATGCTCTGTCCCATACTGTTTGTGTATGTTTATGTTTGTGTGATTTCCGGTGAATGTGCGTGCGTATGTGTGTGTCTGCGTACGTCAATGAGTGTACGTGCTTATATGTATGTTTGCGTAAGTATGATTGGCGTTCCGACGACAATATTTCCTCGCACTTCCATAAAAACACCGACATACGCAACCATATATAAATCCAAAATTCAAAAAAATAATCAGTTTGTCTGAAGATCGCAAATAGCGTGGAACCCAGCGTCACAAACACACACCTATCCAACTATATATATATATATATATATATATATATATATATATATATATATATATATATATATATATATATATATTGCAGTGTTACATTAGAACATGCATATGCCCACTGCAAAATTGTACATCTTGTTTCAACTTTTAAAAACGAAAATGTTTTTAACGTTTCATCAGGTGGGAAATCAGGATGAAACTGAAATATTTTATTTAGAAATGCAGTTATCAAACAATGCCTTCCACTTCCGTCATTGGGAAGTTTCCCATAAAGGATATAGAATAAATTACATGTGGAAAGAAAAAGGATTCTAAATGATTAGTAACAGCGAGGTAAAAAATGGGGTGCGATGGAGGGAGATGAATGGAATTCCGTCGAATCGTAGAATTTGAACTTTACCTTTCTGCTAGCTTGGTTAGGTTTATGTTTCTAAAACGAAAACATTGTGTGCTCGGAGATAATTCTTCATGGAATGTAAAAAAAAGTACTACAGTATTTTATGAAACGGACTTTCTAATATAGATTAGAATACTAATCTGATTTAAAATCTTTACATTGCCATATTTACTATACTGAACTAAATTTTACTTTACGATATGAACAAGAATACTACATACTTTTTTTTTCATTTTAGTACTATTTTTTTGGCATCCGCGTTATAAAAAAGAAAAATAATTCAATTAATATAAGATTTTTTTTTTTTATAAAGGATAAATAGGTAGTGAAATCTAGATAGAAATAAAGGTAAAATAACATTAAAATTAGAATTAACTTTCAAATTTCAATAAACTATATTGGAAAAGTAATTGATGCTATTGCATGAAAAAAGATGAAATTAAATACTGGTAGGTCTTGGATCAAAACCAGACCAATTCGGTGTCAGTCAGAGTTGTTACCATTGAGCCATCAAAACCTTGTCAACAGGAACTGCTAAATTTGTGTGTATTGATCTTACGAATATTAACGAACATTTTTTTTTTAAATCCCCATATTATTATTGTTTGTTTGGGTTTTATGGCATATCAACCATTGTCGGTTATTTAATGCTAAATCCAGTTTATATGAATTTTAAATGCCTATTTTGTATGGAATAAAAACGTATAGCTGGAAACATTATTGTTTCAAAAACGTATAGCTGACATTGTTTTTTTACAAAAAAACGTATAACTGGCAAAATTATTTTTTGCACAAACGCATAGCTGGCAACATTATTGTTTCAAAAACTTATAGCTGGCAACATTATTTTTTTTCAAAAAAACGTATTGCTGGCAACATTATTGTTTCAAAAACGTATAGCTGGCAAAATTTTTTTCCGAAAACCTTAACTGAGGCCTTGTTGTTGGACGTAGTTTATTGTCATACCCAGGACGTCCCATATTATTAAATTAATTTATTAATATTAATTATAAATATTATTTGAGGGGTTAAGTTACTCCGTTTAAGCCAAATACTGATTAAACAATAAAAGTAACCGTAATGAAATTAAGATTATTATATTTCTAGTTAATTTACAGCAGTAAAAATAAATTAGAATAGTTTAGGTTTGGGTTAAATTTCAAAGTCAAATTAAAATAAATTTTGTATTACAAGTACAACTGGGGTATATTGACGGTAGTTAAGCTGCTATGTTTAAACGTAGAAGATTCATTCGTAGATTAGAATTTTCTTTAGCAAGATTGTAGGGTTAATTCTTTTGCATGTTTACAAATTATTGCTGGTTCATATCTCCGATTCAACAGATTGTCTTTGTTCGAGCAATTAATTATTTCTTCTTTCTCACGCATGCAGAGAAAAACACGGTTCCTTTAATGACCTCCATATTCTAGCTTGTTTTAGGATTTTTTTATTTAGCTTTAGGTGTTTTATCGTTGTCTTTTAATTCCTAAAAATACTTGGAAAGTTGAGTCATCTTTCGTTTATGTGCGTTATTAAAAAAGTGTGATATCTTTATAAAAGCGTTTTTTGGAATATTAATATTACAACCATATACTATGGATTTTATTAAACACCTGTTGGATAACGGGTACTGGTTGAGATATTTACAATTTACAGGTTACTTATAGTACTCCGTAGAGTCAACCCTAGTATACCTGTTACTCTTGTTATATAATTTTAATATTTTAGCGTTGTGTGATTTAATTATTCTTTCTAAATTATTTGTACAGCTATAGCTAAGTTTTACAATGTTACGGTTGAAAATTATTCCAGTAATCTCTTTTTAAGGAAATGTTTTTCAATTAATTCTAAGAACTTTTGTCCTTGTAGCAACTGCTATGTTTTTCCACGCCCACATTTTATTCGTCTGCGATTGGCTAATAAATCAATACTGCCTTTCTATAGGACAGTTTAGCCATCGCAGTCGTTGCTTTGGAATTTTCGGTTTTGAACTTGCTTAATTGTTTCCTTAGTACAAATTTAGCGATTTTAACCAATCACATATTCTAGTGCAAAATCAACTTTTCTCGCGGTTTCGCTGGGAGCCTACCTGTAGCTTTAAAATAGGCGAATTTTTTATACAAGCCGCCATTAGAGTCCACTAAATTTCACCTCTCAACACAAACCTTTGACTTTACTCACAACATTTCAAACGCACACACAGACACAGAATTTTGTAATACGTATATACATATCACTCTGTGAATCAGCCAAGTTCAATCAGCCAGGACTCTGTGGATTTCTCTAACACAACACACGTTCTGATCAATTGTATTCTTGTGTTATCTATTCTAACAAGATTGTTCTAACATTCCTGAACATTTATCTCTCAAGAGAACTTTCTTTCTGACAATCAATTACAAATCAAAATACGGTAAAAGGGAAGCAACTTCTTTTCCCTTAATCTATATACTGAATAAAACTTATTGTATATTTTGTTCTTGTATGTTATTTCCATATATACTTTTTGATTCACATTTGGAGTTTCGTTGTTTTCTTGAATCATTAATAATACAAAAGATATATTCACTAAAGAACACGGCATAACATCCTAATTTCGTACGCACTAATTGATTGGATGGAGGATATAACATATGATTTTCATTTCTCTG
Source organism: Acanthosepion lycidas (assembly GCA_963932145.1). Taxonomy (NCBI): domain Eukaryota; kingdom Metazoa; phylum Mollusca; class Cephalopoda; order Sepiida; family Sepiidae; genus Acanthosepion; species Acanthosepion lycidas. The sequence goes on along the minus strand of OZ010577.1, from coordinate 104,592,316 downwards.
TTTGTCTTCTTGGAATGATCATAATTTTCCACATTCGATTTTTGAAGATTTATAACCACTATCCTTCAGAATTTTGTCATAGATTCGTCTCATGTTTTTCAAATATTTCTTTGATAGAGGAGTGCTGGTTAATTTGCCGTTCTAATGATGATGGAATATGTTTGATTACGGACGGTGATTGGTTGAAGCTAGAATGTATATACTCTGGGTTAGGTTAGCGTTATTTTTCATGTAAGGTTGGAAATTATTTATCGTTAAATTACATATAACATCTAGGAAATGAACTTGTTTAATGATAGCATTGATAACTACGTTGAGACCGAACGATTTAAACACCCTATGTATTATTTTTCCTAATTTTATCGACACTAGTACAAGTATATTCCTTAGCTACCTTTAGACCATGTAAAACCCCTTACTCTTTATGCTAATTTCATCAAATGATGTAAGGTTATACAGAAGGAATAGTCCTACAAAATCTGAAGATTCTGCAGAATCCAGAGACCCCATTGATAAGTCAAAATTCTCGGATGAATTCTTAATCCATTGTTTGTTTTCATTTAATTAATATTGATTTCCTGCAGTTCATAATAATGTAATGTTTTTCTTTCCTAATGTCAGATAAAAATCGGCGAATTCTAATGCAAAACTAAAAAGTTACCTAGAAATAAATGGATTTTAAGTTGGAGTTTTCCCCCTCGCTGTTACTAATCAATTAGTTTCCTTTCTTTCTCCACATGTAACTTCTTTTATAACATTTATGAGAAACTTCCCAATGACTGGAGTGGAAGGCATGCTTCGATAATTGCATTTCTAAATAAAATATTGCAGTCGCGTCATGGTCCCCCACCTGATGAAACGTTAAAAGCGTTTTCGTTTTTTTAAAGTTGAAACAAGATGTACGGTTTTGTAGTGGCTATGTGCATTTTCTAATGTAACACCGCAAAATAAATAAATATTTACAGCACTACTTTTGTGTTGAGCTCTGTATTAAATTAATGATTTGAACGCTGAAATCTTAATCTTCGTACTTTTTCATTTGTATGTATGCATGCATATATATATATATATATATATATATATATATATATATATATATATATATATATATTATGGCATTAAAGGCAAGAAATTTTTTTACTATAGGCCATGATAAATTTTAAGTCGACCGGTTTCGTCCCCTCTCGTCAGAACTATAAAGGGGAAACAGATTATGAGAAGAAAGTCTGTCGCGGATGACGTGAATGAATGGACAGGGAAAAAATATAATAATAAAAGTTATAACACTATATATATATATATATATATATATATATATATATATATATATATATATATATGAAGAGAGACAGAATATCTTTGTGCATATATATATATATATATATATATATATATATATATATATATATATATATATATATATATATATGTATATATATATATATATATATATATATATTAAAATATATATATAATATATAAATATTAAGAGAGAGAATATCTGTATATATATATATATATATGTATGTATATATATATATATATATATATATATATATATATATATACATATATATATATATATTAATATATATATATATAATATATAAATATTAAGAGAGAGAATATCTGTATATATATATATATATATATATATATATATGTATGTATATATATATATATATATATATATATATATATATATATATATATATATATATATATATATATATATATATATATATATATATATAGCAGCAATAACTCTTTTAAAGAAGTCGTGTTAACCAGTATTAACACCATATGCGTGTACATTTTTCCTACTTTAGAAAAATATGTTTAAATGGCAGAATTAAAATTTTTATTATTTGTAATTTGAACTTTGTACAAGTTATGAGTTTCAATTACGACACAGAATAGCTTCAACAGAATTTTGAAAAATCAATACAATTTGGGCGGATATATAAAAAGTGTTTGTTCGCATGTATGGAACGGGTCAACCATCGTTTTGTGAATATCCACCGCAAAAAAGTAAATAAATATTCCATAGTTTTTGAGTGGATTATCTCTTCGAAGATAATACAACTATGACAAAAAAACAATTCAACGTCTACAAATGTATATTTCTGAAGGAACATTATCCGTCAGCTTTATCAGTAAAATATCGCAATGAAATGAATTCATATAAAACAAATATGTTAAAAGTTTTACTATAGCTTCCGGATAATCCGGAAGCTATGGTAAAACTTTTTTTATCAATTCGGCCATAACCGTAAATATATTATTACTTTAATACACACACACGCGTGCGCGCATGAACACACACGGATATATATATATATATATATATATATATATATATATATATATATATATATATATATATAATGCTTTATTACTTGAGATTTTTTCTTGTATTTATCTGCTAAATGTAATCTCACATTTACACAACTAAAGAAACAAATCTTCACATTTCGTTTAATAATTCTGTTAATTTTCTAATTATTTTTACTTTCGTTTCTTTCATTTTGTATTGTCATTCACTTTAATTAAGTCCTTAATTATTTAATCGTCCCCAAGAAAATTATATGATCGCGTATTTATTATTAGGTGGGACTCTTTTGCGCAATTATTATTCCCCCTGTTGATCATTAGTTTCAGCACGTTTTCTTCGTTTCCCAGTATGTTTCATCTATAGTTAGTTCAATGTCTATTATCGTCATCCCTTAATCAACAACTTATATGTATAAATGAAATAAATTGTTTCTTATTATTTCACAAGATTGGATAATCTAGGGAGGTTTGAGAAAATAAATTCATATTTTACCATGATTTGCAGAATACGCTAATCATGTCAACAAAATCTTCAGAAACAAGTTCGTTCAAGAGGATTAATTCGAATCTTTCAACGAAATCAATTGAATTAGCAAGAAGTTAACCGAAATGCAATTTATTAATGAAGGAATTTGTTTGTCCGCGATTCATTCTCCAAGCGCGTGATCAAATTAAATGCAAAAGTATGATTTTCTTTCAGATGATTTAAGTTGTCAAAGAATGAAATTTGTGGCTGAATTAAATGTTTATTTCATGCCTATGTAAAACAATGTACTCTCTGAAATTTAAAATGTCTATTTTAAAGTCAAGCAAGAATCAGACACAGTTTCACAGATTCTTTTTCTCTATTATCTGTGGAATCCGATTCTTTTTTTTATGTAACGTGTCCTTTCTGGAGGTAGATAATCATGTCCTCCACATCCTTATATGTAACACGTAAGATATTTCCTTTTATTATGTATACCAAACCCTCTTCTACCATCCATTTACTCAAGTTCATCAAGTACATTATGCGCCCCTTTCCTCTCTGCGTCAAAATAGTGGAGTGAACTCCTATTGCATTTTAATTCAGTGTATTCGTCGCCTGCGTAGCGGGATGGCCAAAGTTGCATTCAAAAAGCTAAGCAGATCATTAAGAAACAGTAGAAATTTGTTGGAAAATAAGGGAAAAAATACTGAACTATTATGTGATATCTATCCTCCTGTTTGGCAGCGAGTGCTGGAAAATTTCCTCAAAGAGAAAGAACAGACTTGAAGCAACAGAAAGGTGCTGAAGATACCATGGCCGGAACATGTGAGCAACGACGACGTTTTAGTGACAATGGACACCTAAAGGAAACAGAGAAGAAGAAGAAGAAGAAGAAGAAGAAGAAGAAGAAGAAGAAGATGATGATGATGATGATGATGATGATGATGATGATGATGATGATGATGATTAATATTCCCAGCGGTTTTGCTAACTGTTTAAGGAGCCCACTCTCACATACTGGGAAAATGTGGAAATAATTTTCTGTCTGTTGCAAGAGTATTTTCCTAAGTGAACACTACAACGAAATCATAAATTTGCAACTCAGTTCACCAAGCCCAATTCCAGTGCCGATAATCATTACACAACTTATGCATAAGCGTTACTTTTTTAAATTAATTCCTGATTACTTAATCTTTGAAAGCATCTCTAGATTCTCAGATCTAAATTCATTAACGAAGCAAAGGATTCAAACTCTCCTTAAATTATCTTTAGGTGCACACTACAGTACACATGACTTCGTGGTTAATTTCCAAATGCTTTGATTAAAAATGCCTATCGACTTCAGATTTCATCAAATAATTATCTTTGTTTTTTTTTTGCCTGTAATGTGTCATCTAAAATAACAAATTCACATTTTTTAACATCATAAACAGCGTTCTCCTATGCATTAGTCTCTTTCTCTGGCATTGAAACATTTTTTCTTTCATACGCTGACTCAACAGAACAGAAGAACATATTTTGAACAAAAGGAATAACTATTCTCACCTTAATATCAACTTCGATATTGATATATAATAAAGAGGAAAAGGTTTTCGTGTCACCCGTTTCGTCTTTTAGGAATTCATTGTAATAATGTTTACGTTGATGATGCTTACCCATGCACATCAAAGAAACAGTTCGCTGAAATCTTAAATTTAAATTTTTCAGTAATGATTTATTAAGAACAGAAAAGACTGGGCTCTCCAGGTGAAAGCTAATCTAAAAAAAAAAGAGCCGGAATTCTCAACCATTCTCAAGAATATTGGCAATATACAGATAATTTATAGAAAAAAATGGATTCTATTGAACACCATATTCTCCGCTTTCAAAGGACATTGCACTAAATATAAAGTTTTTTATAAGTACTTGAAACGGAATAATGTATAAAACAAGGCGGCTATGAGAGGGATTAATGTAGTTTCATTTGCAGACAGTTGCGATGTGAACAAATTCAAAGCTATTTTGCCAAACGCCATGATTGCGTGAGCTGTTTGGACTCACTTGCGTGTCAAATCGAATAATATTGTGTTTCGGTGACATTAAACCGAGTTGTGTTTTCAACAAACACAGGAACAGTTAGAATACGAAGCTGTGACCGAAGATAAAACTTTGTGAAACAGCAAAATATCATTTAACGTTACAATAACCCTCTGCGAATCCATCTTTATTGGTACTGCTAAGTATATAGTGTCTTGTGTTTTAGCAAAAAAATAAAATAAAATTACAAACACGGTGTATAGAATGAAGTCTTTGACATATTCTTAGTAATAAATAATTGTATCAAACGATGCCTATAAGAACATTAAGAATAGGACTATATTAAATTATTTGCCCAGTAGAAAATATAGTTCTGTCCATTTCGCTGGGAATTATGTCCATACACTGGACTGGTTTTACAAATAAAAATGGTTATCATATCTTTGTGTCAGTTTTAATTTGATCACTCAATGATCAGAGGTAATAAAAGCGAAAAGGTTATGCCCTCCTATTGACCAGAAACCATAATCGGAAGAATGTTGCTACCACTAGCACTCAAACCAATGTTCATCGTGTAACAGAAAGCTATCAGTAAAAGTAATTTCTTCGATCCGGTTTTCCTTGCATTTCAAGAGATTCGTTGATAGCTAAAACGACATTTCAATAATGATTATTCTTTCATACACTATGTGTTTTAAGGGAGATGGATCTCCACATCTTCCAGATCTTTATTGATCTAATATTTGATTTTTTTACCATTTCGATTTCTTCATTTCGCATTAGTCATCCTCAAAATCATTTTCCCCCATCAGCATATGTTGAGCAAGTCCTCTGAATATTACATTTTCCATACGCCTTTCCTCATTATGATTCCGATATTATAACAGTCACTTTCTTCTTGTTATCATCAGTTTCCTTATAGATTCCATTCCCCTTAACTCTATGGTAATTCCTGATACTCTCAGGATATTCTCAGTATTTGTCAGTATTATAACCTATGTGTTTCTTCAATATTCCATTAACTCTGAAGATTCCAATTCCATATCGGACATTAGATATTACACAGCGGTTCAGCAATTTTAATTTTGGTTTTATGGACATTGTTCCAACACACACTGCTTTGTTAGTTTCTAAAAAAAAAAACTCTTTATTTATTCATCTTTTCCCTATTATATTATGCTTACAGCCATATGACGTTGGAAGTGAAAATGAAACAACGTCCAGGCTTGTCAGTTCCTAGACGGGGGATCTCTTGGGAACGACAGGCGGTCGTTTTAGGGGATAACGACATTGAATTAGAAATCAGGGAACTGAGTTCTACATTCCAATCGGGTACGTTATATTCACTTACGCGAAAATAACCTTGGAAAATGTATGGATCGATCAAATTTCCCTCAGCGAAAGGTTAATTCGTAGAAATTGTATCAGAAAATCATTATAATCACAAAAACATTTACAATCTAAAAATATTTTCTAGCTTTAAATAACCTGCAAAAGGTTGATAAGTTTTAAAAACAGAAATTCAAACAATCAATCAATGAAATCCTATAATATCACTGCTTTAAGCCGATAGTTAAATATACAGGAATTTCATTTTGAAATATCCAGCTTGTAATTCAAA
>OZ010577.1:104558376-104580876 GCA_963932145.1 Acanthosepion lycidas | reverse complement strand
TTTATGTAAGGGTGAAATAATGATGAATACAAGGTTAATGCGTTTTTTTATTTCTTTAACTACACATTAATCTTGAACACTTTAAATATTTCAAACATTCTCATGTTTATTTAAGATAATTAAGGTTCGTATATATATATATATATATATATATATATATATATATATATATATATATATATATATATAAGCTAGAAATTTATATGACGTAAGCCACTTAAATCAAAATGTACTTCTGAAGAACACCATAACTAAAAGTAGCAGAGAAGCATCAAAAACTATAGAATAAATATCATAATATGAGCTAAAAAATATCCAAAAAATAGACTTAGTTTACCGAATAAAAACATCGCTAATTTGTAAGAATTCCTGACACTAAAACACCCAATAAGAAAAATTCAAAACAAGCCCAAAAAGTAGTCTCAAAAAAAGCGTAATAAATGGAAGTTACTTAAAATAAGAAAAATAAATTTAGAAATAGTTAACTAATAATTAATGAAGAAAAAAGAGAAACACACACACACAAAAAAAAAACAACAACCATACACTGGTTCCGCAAACTGAAAAAAACATAATTTTGAATTCTAAAAATACGTCTTCAATAATGAAGTAAAAAAACTAACAACCCCTAAACAAACCCCTTGAAAATGGACAAAAGTGATCGAAAATGTAAGTGATATATATATATATATATATATATATATATATATATATATATATATATATTCATTTATAAGCATGTGTATATGCGTATACATACCTGTATATATATATATATATATATATATATATATATTCATTTATAAGCATGTGTATATGCGTATACATACCTGTATATATATATATATATATATATATATATATATGTGTGTGTGTGTGTGTGTGTGTGTGCGTGTGTGTGTGTGTGAGTATATATATATATATATATATATATATACATACATATGTGTGTGTGTGTATATATATATATATATATATATATATATATATATATATATATATATATATATATATATATATAAGATTGCAAATACACTCAGCTGAATAGATTATATAACTCATAAACAGGTAATAAAGAACAAGTAGACAGGTGTTGATAACAATTTTTTACAAAAGGTATTTGATCTGTCGTCATTATTTTTTGGTGGGGAATCAGTGTAACTGAAATGATTTTGTTTCAGTTTTGCACACAAACTAAAGTTTTTTAATATCTTGATTTTCTTCATTTTATAAATTTTTCTTTCTCCAGTTTTAATGAAAGATATTTTTTATATGTTATCAATATACAGAAATATAATAAAGACATGGCCAACAGAATAGAATAATACATGAATTAAAACCTTAAATAAAATCTTACACGAAAGTAAATTTTGAAAGGGTTTTAAGGGAAAAATACGCAATATCTAAATAAAGGGTGAATTTCTATTTTTTTTAATTTCGTTACAAATTCACTTCTGTTTATATTTCTGAGATAAATTATTGTAACTATTTACTCTATTTACATCGTTCAGCCAAATGTTCTCATTTTATTGCAATGGTCACTACATTAAGGATGTTGTAAACTACAGTCTTCTTCAGGACATTTATGGAATTTAGAACTGAGCACTTTATTTAACCCACGATTGTTCTCTGTTACTTTCCTTCAGTAACCTCAGTTTTGTGTTCCCTATGCTGGGGCCTAGTATTGAATGCACAACACTTTTGGGTCAAGACATCTTTTAATTTACTCAACCAATGTCTTTATCCACTTGAATATCCGTTTTTAGCCATGTCGCCTTGGGGGCACTCACTGTATATAATTGTTATGGAATTCACAGCATCGATTTCAGTGTAGATTTCAAGCTCATCATCATCATCGTCATTATTATTATTATTATTATCATTATTATTATTATTATTATCATTATTATTATTATTATTATAATTCTTATTATTATGATTATCTGTGCCGTTTTCCTTGAGGATGAAAGAAGTCCTCCACATTTTTTTATTCTTTGTAGCTCTTAGCAGGTTTTGTCTTTTTGCTCTAATTTAATCCCTGTTCTCTCAACCATGTACACAAGCTCATTAAGTAGGTTATTTGATTCTTTCGTCCCCATCCCCCTTGTCATCAATATGTCATGTGAGTGTTAAATTTTCCGAGCATTCTTTTCGCATTATGTTCACAATGAAATTTCATCTGATTCTAAATATAGGTGTCCTTTTTGTTCTATTTTCCCTAAAACTTGCTCAGGGTTTTTCATAGCATCCTTCAGTAGGAGCACATTTCTGTTGTCTCAAGACTATTCTTCATCTGTGATGAGATTGTCCAGCATAACAGATGACCGATGTATTATAATAGTTTAGTACTCTTTTCTTTTCCTCTACCGGAGATTTCCTGTTTCCTAATACTTTAATTAGTTTTTAGAAAGAACATTCGCTATTCCAATGGACATTAATATTTTGATGTAACATTGTCTATCCTGTCTTAAAAAGCTAACTAGATATTTTATTTTTTTACTAAATTTGTGTTGTCTATATTTCTGAGATGAGGTATTATGTACACTATTTACATTATACTGTGTATATACAAAGATGGCATCAAGGACACATGACACACTGGATAAAGGGTTTAGTTAGATCCAGTGACAGGACCCAAAGAGTGCGTGTTCAATACCTGGTTAACGCAGTGGAGATCTTGGAAAGAGGAATTAACAGGATATAACTGACATACATTAGAACGTGGAAATAGACCAGTCTACACCAGTGAGCGAAATAAAGGGTTCAGTTTGACATTCCAACCACCTGCAGAAGGCCGTAGCGTACAACGGCCGAAACGTTTTGATAAATATGGCAACAAAGATGAGGGCAATAGTCCGAATAATGTAAATAGTGTAAATTTATGTTGTTTTTAATTCATGGTTGGCAACCATATATTCTGTCTTCTCACAGCTACTGTCTTGTCCTTTTTTTTAACCATATTTTACTACTTTCTCTAGGAATTTGTCTAGTTAAGCCTGCTATTAATACTATCATTCGCATATCCCATTGTAGCTGACAATAAGGAATCCCTCAGTATCATCCCACTGTAAAGATTGAATAAGTCCGGTGAGATTTACCCTTCTCTTTCGCCCATTTCTCTCTTCGTGTATTTCGCAAATTATTTCATAATGAAAAATTTAATCAGCCTTTTCGATGTAATGCCATCCAATGAGTTTGGTGTTGGTAGGGTGTTGTGAAAATTTGTATCAACTGTGACGGAACTAGGTGAAAATAACTTACAGTGTATTATGACTTCCGATAGCACTGATGAGAAGAATTCTATCAATGAAATTATGAATTAATTAAGTTATTGAACTATATGTAAATACAATATACGTTCACAGAAACACCTGGCAACAATAACTATACCTCTCCATAGGAATGATCCAAAACATTACACTAAAAGTAATGTTTCCAAAAACGACTAAAACAAAATTACAGGTTTGAATCATCTTACTTATTATAAAACGCAGATTTTGTTTGTTTGTTTGTTTGTTTGTTTGTTTGTTTGTGTGTGTGTGTGTGTGTGTGTGTACGTCTATATATGGGATCGGATTTCCAACATTTTTCAACCGATTTCAACAAAACTTCACAGGACTACGTAAAATTACCTTGCGGTGGTTCTGACAGCGCCAAAAATTGGATAAACAAAATTGTTTTTGCACGAAATCAATTTGAAAACACGATTAAGAGGCATTAATGAAAGGGGGACAACTCACATCGAATTATACTTATTATAAAACCCACGTTAGTTGTTTGTGTGTTCGTGTGTGTGTTCCTTTATATATGGGATCGGATTTCCTACATTTTTCAACCGATTTCAACAAAACTTCACTTTTTATTTGGCAGGTATTGTTTCTTATTGTCTTGCACGCGTTTTTCTTTATTTTTACTTTCAGAATGCTTTCAAAATTCCATTTACAAGAAAATTGTTTATAATAAAATATATTTAATTGGTAGACTCACGGCGATTGAAAACAATGTTTTTGTTTGAGTTTGGGTTTAACCAATTCGTAAAAAAAAAAAAGATAATTAAGACATGCATGTCCGTCAACCTTAAACAATAATCTTTGTCAATTTTATTTTTCAGTCTTTATGATGGTCGATACTTTATCTACCTCTTACTGTTACATCCCCGGGCAACGCCGGGCTCTACTGCTAGTCTGAAATACATTTTGATTTTGTTGTTGTTGTCATGTCTACCCAAGAATTCAGGAAACATTTCTGCAAAATCCTTTTCTTTTACAATAGACTAAATACTGAGTTTCTAATGAAAGATAGTGGATTGATTTCCCTTTACGTTTTCGGGATTTTAAAATCAGAGATTTTATACGCTTTGAATAACTGCCATTCAAGACTTGACAGCACGGAATACGCTGATATCTGTCCTATCGCTGAGTGATGCTGGATATATTCGAACAATCATCTGAGAAACGATGCTATCATAGTAAACAGAATATATGACAAATGTATAAATTTAATACCTTTATGTATAGCTATTATAATTGAAAATTTTTAATAAACATTTTAATAGGCGTACATTCATTTTAAGATGGCAAAATCTTCATATTTTTAACAGTAATATCAATAATTTAGAGTATAATGTTCATCAAAAAACATCAAATTCTGACAAGATATATTTTTTTAAATTAATTTACCAATGAATTATTATTCTAAAAGTTGATCTATGAGAACTGAATTATGGTTGATTAATGTATAGCGGTAACCAGCTGGAATACTTTGATATGAAATAGAAAATATTTTCGTTGCTATCTTACATGTCACAAAAAGAAAATCAACATGAATGTATTGTATGAAATTAAAACGTAAACGAATTATAGTCACTCATCAATTAACGATTCACACCTTTAACGATTTCTCGACTTACGACTAGCTATAAAATCTCAGAAAAAAATCAAGCAGTAAGTGTTGCTGTTTGGTTTCGTTTGTTAAACGGCATATCAACTCCTTATGGGTCATTTACTATCGGAATTTAAATTTCTTGTGATTTTTGGTATTCCAACCATATATATATATATATATATATATATATATATATATATATATATATATATATATATATATATATATATATATATACTTTCTAGTGTATTTTTATATATTATTGTTTTCGGTGTGGCCCTAACAGAAGCTACAACCCCGGATCAGGTTGAACCTGGAAACAACAGCATTTAAGAAGTTCCACTCACCTCAAAACCTCCCGATCAGAGGCCTTGCTGCCAGGTGTAGTTCATTGTCATACCCAGGGTTAAGTAAGTATTGTACATTGTACGCAACGTTTAATAGGGGAAACAAATAAAATGAACAAATTGAAATATAAACAATATTTTATTAGGTTGGTGCAAAATAATATCATTTTTTGACGTTAAAAAATACGTCAAAAAACGATATTATTTTTGCACCAACCTAATACTCTATTAACGGTATAAAAACAGAAGTATTTTACAATATACATATAGGATTTTCGAAATTGCTCCTCCATTTTACTTTTTAGTAAATTATTGCGCTGTTTAAATATTTAGATGTGTTGCAAATAGGAATGTTTATGGTGAGAAGCTGTTTGTTTAGCGATCAAGTACAAATTGTTACCGAGCGACGAGCTCGTTTAACGAACTGTTTATTGAAACGAAACCAGTTCGTTTATTGAGGTTTGGTTTGTTTTACGGCATATCAAACTCAATGGGTTATTTAATGCCAACAATTTATTGCCGGTAATAATTTTTACAAAGTATTTCTGTTAATAAAACATATTTTGACACTTTCATTGTGCTTTGACTCAAGTTTGGTGGATTTTCCCATAGCTGCGTCCCTAAAAGCTGCTACCACCCCGAATTAAGGTGGACCTGGGAACATCAGCAATTAAGAGGTGGTTCCAAGTTCCTCAATACCTCCTGATCAGAGGCCTTGCTCTCGGATGTAGTTTATCGTCATACCCAGGACGGTCTTTAATTGAGGAGTGACGGTAGTGTTATGTCGATGAGCCAATAAGCGCCGTCAATGCAATCATGCCACCATTCATATTCCTTTTAATTCCCCTCACCATTTGAAAAATTGACTCCTCCTGCTTTTCTTTTCACAACCGCTTTGTGAGCAACAACAAATTTTATAATAGCATCGACTTAAAAAGTTATTTATCTTTAAAACAGATAAAAAAATCGTTATGTGGAATCAGATAATTAAATTAGAATTAAATACTTCACATACTTCTTTGTATGAGTAAGTTATAACAAAATGAGAGATAAGGAAATTGAAAATAAGACTATGTTAGGTGTAGTTTCACCAAACAATGCAAATCGCTAAAAAGACATTAAATTAAACCTCGAGACATGTTCTTAAATAGACTCGACATATCGAGACTTTTCTTATGGATGTCGTACATGGTGGCAGACACTTTCAGAATTATCTAAACTCCCACCCGTATACAAAGGCTTTCTCAGAAGGATGGTGAAAGGTCGCTTCGAGCGAATGAATCTTGTTGGTTTTAGAAGGTACAATACATCTTTGATCTTCCTCGATTGGGGTTGCATGATTACAAACGAAGCGTACTACCAAATAAGAACATCCAAATAATTAAAGAACTTTCAGCGATAGCGTCAAGAAAAAAAAATATGTAATTCGAAAAGAAAATAATGACATAATCAAGACAATGACATTTCACACGACTTCAAAAAAAAATGTATGGAAATACCAGTCAATGTTGCATGAGAAGAAATGAGAAATTTATTTTCCTGAAAATAGTTTTAAGTGAATGATTTTATGAATTACACCGGAAAGTAGCAGTGACTATCTTGTCAATGAATGCCGAATGTTTCCTTATAGGGAAATGGCTACTATTATTGCAACCGTTACAATTGCTCGAAAATATCTATATCTAAAAGAAAAACGAAAAAGTAAAGGCATGAGGTTGTACTGAAAATTGACATTCTACAATAAATGCCTTCATTATTTTATTTCTCGTTGTTGTTTCGAAAGTTCAGGTACAATTTCACTCGTTATGTGGGCTTGTTTGTCATAAATCGTACTGCTACTGCAGAAGTGTCTTTAATTTGTCGCCTGTAATGAAAATCACAAACACATCGGTGTAAATAAAGGCCCTTTATTGTCTGTGTTTCCAATTAACTGTTGTACGACGGAAGGTGATTTAATTCTGTACACGCTGGTGTGACGTGAGGCGATCTGAGTGGTTTTCTGTAAAAGAGAAATAACGTAAAGAAACATTTTTTTATAAAGTTTTCATTTATTTATTTATTTATTTTAAATTTGTTCTCTTTTATTTTTCCAGCTTAGCTTTCTTTTTTTTTCTTCGGGTTTGTTCTGTTTGTTTCAAGCAAAGTCCCCTGCTATTAATTCCCATCCTGGAGAACCCCACTCGTGTGAATGGATTGCAGGAATCGATCACCAAACTCAAGTATCCGCAATAAAAATGAACGACCTGCCACTGTTTGACAGGAAGCCAGTGAATAAATGAGCAGCGCGCAACTTCCAGCTTAGTTCGATATTAACCGGCAGATGGCGCTTGCTGTCTTTTTCTCTTTTACTTCCTTTACAAAGTGGAGTGTACATATGTGCACGCGTATTCATAACAAATCATGAGTATGTGAGATATTCCTAGTGAATCCCTACGTTTTTCTGTACTCTGCCTTTCCTTGCAAATGAATTGATGTGGTGAGAAGTGTTGTTACCTGTTACGTTCTTCCAACCGATCAAAACATTATTAATCTTAAATATTACGATGGATGAGCATTGTGTCAGATAAAATAAATATTCATAAGGCTAATTACTGTTACTCCCCTCCAAAATAGTGTAATGAATTTAGTTCTCATGATTCTTTTAATGAGATATCACAGCCTATTTAAACGACAAAAAAGTCTAAATGATTTGAACAAAATCAGAAAATCTCCCGCAGTTCATTCTTTGCTTATTTACAAACCATATAACTTCACAACTCATACATTACCTGATAAGTTTCACTTATAACTCAAAGAATACCTGTATTCCGCTAAAATTGTTTTTGTCTGACGTAGCATTCAACTTAAACATATTATTGTTCAAAACTATTAACGAATATATTGCAATTAATCCCAAAGGTGCTAGCTTTCATCTCCCAAATTATTTATTCGTATTGATCTCACTCATGTACAAACTGCTGTTCATAAATAATTTCTTTATTTACTGTATTCGGTTAACTTTGAATGTGAGAAAAGATATGAAGCTTCTCTCCAATCTCCAAAATGTTGGGCACCGGTGAATATAGTAACTCCTGAATAAACTAAAGAATATTCACACAGAGAGAGAAAAAGGCAGGGACAGAGACACATACATAGAGACAGACAGAAACACACAGACACACAGACACACACATATATAAATATAATAATATATATATATATATATATATATATATATATATATATATATATATATATATATATATATATATATATATATATATATATATATATATATATATATTATAAAAGACACGAATAATTAAAATTTCATGAGGTTACAATTATTCTGTTAGGTTCGTAAAAATATATACACACTGATCCCTAATATTATCATCATATATATATATATATATATATATATATATATATATATATATATATAATAATTTCTGGTGAAATAAATTATTATAATGGTATCTTAAAGTTGTCTATTTTTCTTTTAAATATATATATATATATATATATATATATATATATATTCGCGCACACACACACACATATATATACACACATATATTCATTTATATTTATATATATATATATATATATATATATATATATATATATATATATGAGAACAAGTGACAAATAGGTATGATGTTTACTTGGAAGTAGTTAATCTGTTAGGAAAACAGGTTTGACGATCCGCACACTGGTCAGTCAAGTTGATAGTCCATCATAACAATACTCCTGAGCATAATATGCTTGTAGTTTGCGAATCCTTGGATAATAAATCCATTGCAAAAATGTGCCATTTCCTTTATTAAGTAGAAAAGATCCCATGTGATTCTTGCTTTTTCTGAAATTGACAAAAATCGCTGAACTGACAACGATAATGTGACATCCCTGCCACCCATGAATGCATGCCTACAATTCTAGTAAACGAGTGCCAAGAATATATTTAACATTGAAATCATTTACCCATGACGACCATAGCCTTACTATATAAGAGCTAAAAGATAACATCAGCCGTCAGTGGCCAGTTGAGCAAATTTTCTTTTCACTGGTTAATTATTTTATCTTGTAATAATATTTTCTCAGATATGCTCAGATCTAAAAAATATAAAACAAAAGCCGAAGGAAAGAAATAGAAATCATGCAACTGTTGTGATGGTCTATTTGCAATCCAAATGTAACTTCCAGCTTTATTCGACATAGGTTAATATTTCAACCTCAAAGTAATCATTACATAACAGATATATGAACAGATCTTTTGACAGATCATGTAAAGTTCTTATTATTGAGAATAAATGAGTTTGAATTTTGCAAATGTCTTCTCGATATGTAAATGTCGTCAGTACATTTAGACGTTCGCGATATACATTTCTAAAAAGAATTTCTACCTTGATTAAGTTACAAAAAAAACAAAAAACAATCTGCAACCATAATAACTGGATGACTTGGCGGGCTTGAAAAATCTGATGCTCATGGGACAGATCGAGGGCAAGAGGGGCAAGAGAAAAAATAAAAGCATAACATACTTGAGCTTGAGTAAATGGGTGGCAGGAACAGGACAAAGAAGAACTAAGAGAAAGACAAAGTTTATTAAGAAATAAAAGGGAAACGAAGTTGTGGAGGGCTATGCTCTGCTATGAACATGGCAGATGAAGGAGAAGATTTATGATCTTCTGGACGGGTAACTTTTGAATATCAATATATTTCAGAATAATTATTGAAATAATTGTTCATAAAAAATCACCATCTTCAGATTGCTATGTTTAAGTTACTTAGGGAAAAGACTGATATGATCACTGGAGCAGATGTAGAGATATCATTTGGAAGGAAGTTTTCTTGCTGGAGAATTTAGATGTTTTATATCAGGTGGCAATGCGTCTTCGTCGCAAGGCAGATTATGTTGTGTAAATTCTCTTAGAAACAGATTTGTGCTCAGGAATTAAAATATTTTTGAAAAAGTAAGAATCGTGACGAAATTGCGTATTAACGCAATATCTGCTGAATAATTTTTTTTTTAAAACAATTCCTTCTGACCAACTCACTGAACTGAAGAAATGTCTTTGCGAAAGTATTCGCTTGAAGAAAATTGTTTCCCTATACTTGTTTTTGTCATCTCAGTATGTGTTAATGATAAGTTTGCGTTTCTTGTTGAGTCTTACTAGAGTACTGCATTTGAAACGTTTATATCAAAATATACAACTACACTGGCGTTCAATTGTTTTGGATCAAAAGATGATGACGAAGCTTTATTTTATTAAGACTTTAATATTCTTTTACGAGGATTTTCTTATCAGTAGTGTCTGGGGAAACCTAAAGTTTGGAAAATAAGTTATTGCGTTTTCGTAGTTGACATGTAACAGAAGTTGCACTGCTTTAAAAAGAGTGATCTTGAAAAAGGTCATGCAATACTATTGGTCCAATAAAGACGAAAAAGTCATGGTAATATGCGCATTTCTAAGGAGAAATCGTCGGCTCTTATCATGAATGGAAGATGTGGCAGAACATTGCAGATGGATATTAGTTTGCTATTTTTACGCTAAAATCATGGGTAAATCTTTAATGAAACAAGAATGGAGTTTGTGACTTTGAAGCAGGAGATGACCGAAGGAGAAAGAACAATGTGGCTTGGAATTTCAGGAAACTTTTGTCAATTTACCCAAAAACTGGAAGTGTTTTAAGGTCAGAGAAAAAACTTAGATCATAAAAGGTAGACAAGAAAGATGAACAAAATATTGTGAAACTTTCTCAAAGCAGGGCAAAATGAAGAGCCAGAGAAGTGAAACATTAATACTGCCTTACTTGTGACGTTTCAATTGATAGAAAACAGTGTTTATTGAGCGGATGTGTAGCGACAGAAAAATATGATTAATCGGAGATGCAAACAAACATTGATACAAACAAAGATATTGACTCTTTCAAAGAACCTAACCAGGAATCTTGGAAAGTGGTGAAAAGTATTTTTACTGATAAATGGAAAATAATTACATTCTAATATAACAGAATATGCACGAAGATCAGTGGTAAAAGAAACAACGAAAATTATATCACAAAAATGTATAATTTGGCGGTGGCAATATTTTTAGTGTTGGATCAAGTGCGATGGTAGAAGAGAATTAGTAAAAGCTGATGGAAATCTAAACATTGAAAACTGTATTCGTTTGATGCGGCTTAATCTTCTCCCAGAATAGGAAAATGGATATATTTTAAGATATGAAATTGAGCGATGGCTCTCATCACGTGCAGCAAAAGGATTTCACGTGGATAAAGATGTTTAGCTTTCAGACGGACTGGCCAGTATAAAATCTTGATATCAATATAATTGAATCACCGAGATGAGCACTGAGGAAAACATGTGCTAAAATGTAATCAACGCAATCACCAAGAGCTTTCGGATTATTGCCAAGAAGAATCACCAAGAGCTTTCGGATTATTGCCAAGAAGAATGGGAAAGAAAATTCCAAAGTGAAAATCTGGACCTTGTTACATTCAATGCAACATCGAATTGAGGCAATTATACGAACCAAAGGCAGCAATTAATTACAAATTCCATACTTTGACGTTTTCTATTTTCTGTAATAAACATGAAATAAAAAAAAAAACTTTTTTTGCAAGAACAAAATTCCTTTTTTAAACTTAAGAAAAGAGCTGAAAGGCAAAATTTTCACTGGTTGCAGATTGTTTTTTGTTTTTTTCTGCGTCCTTATGCTTAAGATGTTCTGTAATTCACCATACTGCATTAAAAAAAAACACAGTAACTTGTTTTCAGGTGTTTAGAGATAATTAAATGTAATGATAAAAACTTACGGCTGATCACTCAATATTGGGGTAAAGTTAAAAGTATTTACAAAAAAGGCGCAAAAGTTTTGCATGCCAGTAAAAAATCGGTAAAACTCTAATAGACGAACTCGAGATGTGGTAGAGTCGGGTAGCGTCATAGAACCATATAAATGGGTTGAACCAAACCTTGTGGGTGAAAACGGATAATAGACGAAATACGAAATATTTTAGTGGTTGTGATGAGACTTCACCCCTAATAAGTTACTGGAAGGGAGGGGGTGAGCGTACTGGTCTTTTTTCAAATCTACTGTTCACGTCAGATTATGCTTTCTGTCGCAGAAGCTGTATTTAAGTCCCGCTCCGTTAAATGTAGAATAAACAAACGGTTGGGTCTGTGGAAGGTTCACAGAAGAAAAAAAAATAGTTGTTTCTGAGCAGTTTTCAATGACAGGAATTTACTACAATATCTCCCAGGCTGGAATACAGAGATACAAGAGAGCAACAGCAATCCATTCATATATCGATATATACATAGACATAAAATGTAGATACGCAAAATATGAGCGAACCAGTATGTGAGGCGAAATCAATACTTGGTCGAACATAAATGATTTGATTTTTCCACCTCCCGAGTACACACACACACAAACGCACACACACATACACACACATACACACACATACACACACACACACACACACATATATATATATATATATATATATATATATATATATATATATATATATATATATATATATATACCTCAATCCAATCCAAGCCGAGTTCGAATTCCAGTCGAATCCATTGTATTCACCTACGTGCTAATACCCTTGGGAAAGGTGGGAATCCTCTTCTTCTCCTCCCAGTTATGGGTAAATAGCAGGACAGAACTGGGTTCTATAGCCTAGGATGGCAAATAGTCTAGGAGAAGGAAAAATTTGAATTCAAAACCTGCGAAGGGTCGTTTGGTGACCTTGTGGCTCTTAGTGCACCAGGTCTCTGAATTCGTCCCAGCAAAAAGTGTGGCTGGGAAAGGAACCATAATAATCAAATCTCATGTGCTGTTGTCAGGCTGTCGGTTTCCTGGGAACTGATATACTTGACCATTATACGTCGACGGGAGAGTCAACGACGATATATATATATATATATATATATATATATATATATATATATATATATATATATATATATATATGTATGTATGAATGTATGTATGTGTGTGTGTGGTAATCCGTTGGTATAATTGAGGAGAGTCCTATTAAAACAACATAGAATTTGAAATATGTTAAAACTGATTTACAAAAGAGCGCTCAGTTTTTATTTTCATTACACAGAGCAAATTATCTTTCCATAAGGAATGAAGATACCTTTAGTTAATGACAATTTTCACCTGCGAAATTTAATTTTAAAGAAAATTTTGATTTTTCACTGTTTATGGTTTCAGATCATAATTCGACTACAAACTGATACCATAAACAGTCTGAATAATCCTGCGAATTTTAAAATTAAAATTCATTAACTAAAATTAAAATTCATTAACTAAAGGTATCTTAATTCCAATTGTAAAGTGTCCTGTCCCTGGATCTAACCAACGCCTTTATCTGTGCCATGTGTACTTGAGGACATTTGGGTATGTATTTCTCAGTATTATAAAACTAATGTCTTCAGCAACCATTTTTACCAGTACTCATATTGCAATTTTTGCTGTTATCATTGCATGATTTTACCAGAGCTCATATTGCAACTTTGTTATTATTGCTTTTCTCTGGCACTCCTTATTACTGGTTCCCATATTGTATGTATTTCTATGCTTGGTCGGCTAAGGGGGAGATTTTTGTGGCCTAGCATATGTGCTGATTCCTTAAGTTTACGAATTTTCCAATGGTGTTCCTTGTCTATGATCTCAGCATGATCCCACAGAGGGCGGTGGTCTCCCTTCTCTCTCGATATGCGGTCAGCCACGCCTGATTTTTCAACTTCCCCTCTTGTTACAGCTTTCTGGTGTTCTTGAAGCCTTACCTTGAGGGGGCGGCCTGTCTCTCCTTTATATTCCTTTCCGCAGCTTCACTGGATAGCGTACACACAGTCTCTAGTCATTTTCTCCTCTATCGGGGGTCTTACTCAGGAGAAATATCAGCGAAGTGTCGTCAAGCTTTTGAAGATTGTCCTGATGTTATATGGACCGAAGATCCTTTGCATTTTCTCTGATAACCCCTTCACATCTCTCTCTCTCTATATATATCATATATATCGATCATTGTAACCTACTGCTAATTACAAATTTATCCTATATTTTATATACAGGCGTTGACTCCGTTTCACTGCCTATATCTAATGATATATCAGCTAGTAGTTGCTTATTTTTAGTAATGATTGAAAACACCATTATTATGTCAAATTCCCTAACCGGCATTTTAATCCAATGAGCTATTGTTACGTAGTAATAGACTAAATCAATGTTTTATGATACAGTTGTTTTGAAGAATACCAATACAAATCGAATGTCTTTGCATCACGCAGAAGAAACAAAAGGCAGTGCCATAAACACACTTTGATCAATGCAAGAAAGACTTCTGCTAAAGAAGCTATAAAGTATGATTCTACATTTTAAATTTAATATTGGGGAAATCTTCCGTGTCTCAGTTAAAGCAGATCATTTAATTCCCAAATGTTTTGTGTTTGCTGAACACCAAGAAATGAGATTTCGAAAACTAAGCAAAATCGTCTATTATACATAAAATAGTATATTTATTAATGACTAAATGTTTTCAATTACCAAGACTTGCGAGAATAATTTGAACGCAAATGTAAAACAAAATATAGCGAAAGATCAAAATAGATCTCATAGAAAGTCAAATTGTTCTGCCTTTCTGTAAAGAAACTGTTTTCTAAATCATTAATTCATTTCAAGTCTGCTGAACGGGGATTTGTAAATCCACAGGACACTATCTAATAGAAAAAATGTTAGAGCAATGGAATCTATGCGGACAACACACGCTATTTCACAATTAAAGAAATAACACATAAATGGACATATGGAAGAATATGCGTCGAACAGAGTTCTCTAAATTTTCTAATTCTTTAACTTATCATGCCATTCAGATTTGGAAAGAATATCTTTGCACATTAAAAATTGTTGGAGTAAGGCTTCTTGAAATGTAAAACCGATGATGAATTCCTTGCTGAGCAGTTGGGAAAGTTGTATGGAGCTTTTCAGGTTTTGATAAAAGAATGAAGAGAAAACAGCAATCGTCTGAATTGAAGAATATTTTTTTCTTTTAAATCACAATCATGTACAAAATGAATGCGGTAAAATAATGTAAAAAAAATATTTCCAATATATAGACTAAATTTAACAGATTCACTAAAGATTCGCGCTGTTCTCATAATTTATGAATCGACTATATATAAAACTGAATGTTTTCTTAAATGTAACCGACTAAGAAATTAATTTCTGTTTTACTTTCTGTTTTATCTATCTATCTATCTATCTATCTATATATATATATATATATATATATATATATATATATATATATATATATATGTCAGGTCAATCATTTATTATCTATCTATCTATCTATTTTATGACAGGTCAATCAGTTTTTATCTATCTATTTATCTATCTATGTCATTCAGTTTTTATCAATCTATCTATCTATGCATCTATCTATATATCTATATATATATCAATCTATCTATGTCATGTCAATTATTATTTATCTGTATGTTTGTCAGACTCTCTATCAAACAATGTATCTATCTACATATCAATGCCATGTCAATCAGTTTTTATCTATCTATCTATCTATTTCGCTATCACATTTTACTTTAAGAATATATCAAATTGTCCTTCTGTCTTGCTTACTCTGACTCACGCGTAGCCAAGTGGTAAAAAATTAATTCGAATTTATTTTTGTAATTAAATTAAAGACATTAGTTCCAAAATTCGCTTGAGGATGAAATGGAACTAATGGCTTTAATTTAATAACAAAATTAAATTCGAAGCTTTTAGCTTCCATTTTTGAAACATGGTTAGAACTGTGTAGCAAAAAACATATTTAAATCAGTTTATTTATAATATTAATGCTCTGTAAATTTACATTGAGCACTATTTAGTAAAAATATCTATAAGAACACCGGATTATATATTAGGTTGGAGCAAAAATAATGTCGTTTTCTCACATAGTAACATATGTGAGAAAAGGACATTATTTTTGCACCAACCCAATATCTTACTGTTCTTTCTTTATATATATATATATATATATATATATATATATATATATATATATATATATATATATATATATATATGTATGTATATGTGTGTGTGTGTGTGTGTCTATATGCGTGTGTATGTCTAAAACCACTTTCCTCGAATTATTTCAAACTCTTTATAACGGAAAAAAAAACGTTTCAAATTATCTGTCCATCTTCTAATATTTTATGCAGTGATTGTTATCCATTGCCCCCAAATCTATTATTCTGATACGACACCTGTCCCTAATCAATTTTGTTGACTTTCTCTACTCAGCCTTCAATGAGAATATACATAAGATGTTGCCATATTGTCTCATTCTATCGCTTCAGAAATCCCCAGACGCCTTCTGTTAAGCTTTTTTTTATTTGAAAAAGTCGGATTCGTTAAAAAAAAAAGTGGTCAATAGCAGTCACATTCTGACTGCTGCATCTTAATCCTCACATTTCAGACCTGGCAAATAGTTTACGCGGTCTTGTTCGACAAGATTTTTTCTCCACTATTTCCTATAAATGCAGCGATGTAAGCCCGTCTCTACTCTGTCTCTAATTCTAGGACAAGTCTTTTGCTCACGTTCATCCATTAGTGCCGCTTTTTAGAAATTTACAGCTAAGATATGCTTTGCTCTTTCCACGGAACGAAATCACCCTCATATCAATTTTGTTCTCATTGTGAGATGGAAGTAACTCTAATTTTGATTTTCCCACGAACAGTAAGGTATGCTTCCCTGAACTTCTACAATAACCTTTTCAAGTCAAAGGCCAACATTTATCTATCGGCCTTTTCTTCATAATCGTCACTTTCTACCCAATCGTCAATCTTATATTACGATAACGCTTGCATCATTACCACCTTAAGAGTAATACTCTATACTGAGGTACTCTTGAGCCTTAGATTTTGTGAATTCTCGTATAAAATAACAGTTGTAGAAACATCTGCTGAAACATCAGGTATTTGAATTCAGAACACGATGAGGATATTGATGTTGGTCATGAAGATTGAAATAGAGAATGGAATTAATTATTTTGAAAGTATTTTGAAGAGGTTCCAAGTGTCATTTCCAAAGCTAGGTTGATGTTCATTTAATATTTAATGATTAGATATTTCCTATCATCTTTCTGTCAATCTCATTCTCTGATTATGTATACGTTCTTGTGTGTACATATGCAAGGAAGTGCTGAAAACTTACTTGGCCGGATCTATTATACACAAATATATTCATATGATCAAATATCATATTTCCTGGCTAATCAAGTCTCTTAGCCAGTCATAGGACATTTCATTATCCCTGTAATCTGTTTATTTTCAGAGATATGAACACACAAATAACTGTACCAATTAACAGAAACCATATAACTTGAAGACTACCAACATCAGCAACAACTAAAACGGATAGCACAGGGAAGAGACAATAGTGACATGATCAGAATAATAACATTCCGCACCACTTAAATAAAGCGTTAAGTAGGAAAACTTCCATCAACACCGGAAAGAGAAATAACAGTTAAATGATTTGAGAAACTTAGTTTCCTGAAAAATTGTTTTAATAGAAAGATTTTATAACTTTCAACCGAAAGCAGTACTGGTTTCTCAGTCAATGATTGCCAAGTGTTTCCTTATAGGGAAACGGCTATTATTACCATTGCTATGTGTGGGTTAACGCTATGTTTTTGTTGCCTTTATAAACAAAGTATGTTTTTCAGCATTTCCTGGATATCAGAGCTGAAAACAAGAGTTTAATACTTTGTGAAAACTAAAATATGTATGCTGAATGAGCATTACAGGAAGGAAAATAAATTAACATTGTACACGGAGGAAATACTTGACTGGCGTTGCTATGTATTTGAAATAAAGAGTCGATGCTTGGGACAGAATAAATATCTTCTAAGAGCCGTTGCAAACATATCAAGTTTCAACAAGCTTTCACTGTCGTATAGAAAACTTGTTTAGTTTCTAGTTGGAAGTTACGATAAGTAACATCCATGTCACGAGAACTATATTTTATACTTGGGGACAACGTCAGAAACGAATAATAAATATGAAATATCTGTAATTTAAATATTTTTTGACAAAACGTATTACATTGAAAAACAGATAGATTTTTAAATTGCATCTTGATATAGAAAATAACCGAAAAATAAATGACAGCATGAGACAAAGTAAAAAGCAGATGCACCGGAGGAATTTATATTCACTGTCAAGGAGAGACTGTTGAAATGGTATGGCCACATCATAAGAACCCACATTTATTCCAATCTCATCCAACAAAGACCACATTTGGCAGAAAAAAGGCAAACAGCGGAAAATATGAGCTGATATCTGGACAGGAAGATCATTTACAGAGTCGAAGACATTGGCACAGAAACGAAATAAATGGAGAGAGATGGTTAGGTGCTCAATCTCTAATCTATCCTTCAACCCCACAAAGCTAAGCGACTGCTGTTCCTGCTGGCGATGATGATGATGATGACAACAGAGAAGATGATTATGTCGATGATTGTGATAAGATTTTGAACATTCTTCTTCTTCTCTTTGCCATGATATTTCAAGTCGTAGGCGATCATGGCTCTCCCAATTCCCTCTCTCATTTGTAGCTTTTAATATATTGTGTTCATTTTGATCTACACAAAACCTTGATCCGCTAACCATTTGTTTTCTTTTTTTCTTTCCGTCTTGCTTTCAATCACACGATACTACAATTTACCCCTGCCTCAAAAACAAATCTAGTGTCGCTGACAAAACTAACCTGAGAGTTCATCTCGAAAAGCACCTCCAATCGGTTGTAAACTGGAGCGGGAATTGCCTGGTTAACTCAACATCTAAACTCCCCTCTATTAATAACCAGAAAGATCCTTCCTTGTCCGACCCCATTAGAATGTCTGACGCTCAACTTTTCGAGAGCTCCTCTCTGCGGCTTCTCGGTCTCACATTGTCTGCTGACCTAAGATGGAACAAATACATTGAGTCAATTGCTTCGTCCACCGGAATCGATCCTTCAAATCTACAAATCAACCATTCGCTCCTGCATGGAGTATTGCTGCCATATATGGTCTGGATTCTCTTCTGTTTTCCTCGGGGTTCTTGATAAGATCTAGAGACGGATATGCAATGTAATAGCCTCTGTTCTGGCATATCGTGTGCAGTCGCTCTCGCACAGACGCGCCGTTGCCTCTCTCTGTCTTTTTTACAAATATGTCCATGGTAATTGCTCGGATGAGCTCCTTTCACTGGTTCCCAGAATTCATGAATTCAAGCATCCTACGAGGCTGGCATTCCGCTCTCACCCTTTCACTTTTGAAACTGGTAAATATAGCCGCCTCTTCTACTCTCGCACCTCTCACCTGTGTAACTCCCTTCCCTTTTCCTGTTTCCCTGATAGCTATAATCTCCAACTATTCAAATGTAATGCCAGTAGACATCTCCAGTTGCCTTGATCTTTCCACTATCCTCCTCTTCATCCTTTCCTCTATCACTCCTATCTGGTCTCGCTCCAAATCCTATTCAGCCCCTTGCGGGCTAGTGGCTTCCAGCCTTGCTTGGAGTGAAATGCTTATTAAAAAAAATCGTTCCTGGGTCTAGCATATGTTCCACGTTCTCCTTCCTCATTATCTGATCTAGAAATGTTAACTGTATCTTCCTGGTGGCAATTATAAGTTTCATTTTTTATTTAACTTTCTCTAAAACTTCATTATTGCTCCCATGTTCGGTACATGTTATAATTCATTATCCTTCTGTAGAACCACATTTCTGGTGCTTCTTTTTCATGCTTGAGGAGATTGTCCAGCATTAACTGTCATATTGGCGGACTGATATCACATCAGTACTATTTTCACTGTTTCTAACGAAGTTTTACTGTTTTTTTTACTACTTTGCTTAGCTTTCACAGGGTATATTTCGCTATGCCAATGTACTCTGAATTTCAGTTTCGAACCTACTTCTCTCTGTTAAAATATTTACCAGATTTTTAAATACTTTTACTTGTTTGTTTCTGGTATATCTATTTTTTTTTAATTTGACTGTTGGGCACTTCCTTTTATGAACAACCATACATTCCGTCTTATGCAATTAATACTTTATTCTTCCTTCTCACTTAACTTCACTGCCTATCGTCTATCATATGGCCTTAAGATTGTGGCCGCCAATTAGGACTTGTAGGACTTCTACTTCACTCAGAATCGCCTCACTGTATAAGCTGAATAAGTCCGGAGAGAAGAGACTTCATTGTCTCACTCTGCTTTCTAATATATTTGCCGAACTCAATTTCTATGCGTATGCAGGCTGTTTGATGCCATGATAGCTGCTGGGTTATTCTAGTATCTTTGCCAAATATATCAAAGTTACCTAGTTCCAACAGATCTTTGTGTCTTATTTCATCAATTGCTTTTGTATAACAGAGATACACACCTTTTTTTGTATTGCTCTTTTTGATATCATTCTGAGCATAAATATCGCATTCCTTTTTACATTTTCTTTATTTCCGGCTGATTCTGCTGTGTGATCTATTTATCAAAATTCGATAAAAATGATAAATTTATGGCTTATTAGGCTGATTATCAGATAGAGTTAACATTCGTTTTCACCTTGTTTCTCAGGCAGCTCTGTGAAAACTGATCTACTTAGTTCTCCTGGTATATCACCATTGTTGTAGAGTCCATCTAATATGTCTGTAAACATGTCAGTACCGAAATTATCTGAAGCTTCCAACATCTCTGAAACATTTCCGTCTTGTCCTGCAGAGTTGTTTTTGTTCAGTTAGGTCAATGATGATTTCACTTCAGGTTTTAATATTTTTCTGTTATACCAATTATTCTCTTTCCCTGTGAAAATTCCAGTGATGAATTCGTTCCATCACTGAAGTTTTTTTTTTTTTTTTTATTTCTCTGAAATTAGTGAACAGTCCTTCGACTTTGATGATGACCATGTCTTTTGTCCTATTAGATGCATTTTTATGAATATCCGCTTTATATTCATTATTTCTATTTTCACGTATTTTGCGTGGCGTCATTCCTCTTTAGCTCTCTTGCATTTGTTTCTAAATTTTTGTGCAGTGTCCTATATTCCGTGTCGTACCTTGGTATTGTTTGTGTTACGTTTTTCTATTGTCGAGATTTTCATTAGTCATCCATTTTGCATTTTGTTCATTGTCTAATTTTTTTTTTTTTTTGAGATGATCACAATCGCTGTTGTTATTAAACCTTCGCTTAATCTGTAACACGTCGAATTTCAATTCTCACTGTGCTTAGAGTATCTGCCTTTCACACTGTCCATATACTAGTTATTCATATTTGTGCTATTCTTCAGTCCGTCGTATTGCAATTTAGGGACTGTCTTGGACGTCTTCAATGTCTGTAGTTTAGATATCTCTGGAAGACTGGACTTTGTTATGTTGTGCAGTGGAAAACTACATTCAGTAATGTTATTGATATGTATATAGTCGATTTCATTTTTCGGTTGTCAATCTCTGCTTGTCAATATACCGGGTGCGATGGATAAATTGGCATATAATTTACACAAAAATGAAAATAATATTGACATCTCATTTTAATAGATATGTTTACTAAAATTACACCAGAATATCTTGAAATACGAAAGATTAAATTTATTTAATTTTATTTAATAAAATCGCCATTGGATTCAACCGCGACCTCCAAACGCTTTTGGAATCACCCCAGTCACTTCTGAACGGCCTTCCTGTTTAAGTTGGTGAATGTTGCTACAATCCTTGTCTTCAGTTCATCTCTGGTGTTACTAGTTATTTTGTTGATAGATCGTGCAACTGCGCATAACGCATAAGAATGAAAGGGGTTGCAGTCTGGGGAGCAAGGTGGCCAGTTGTAAACGGTGACGTGTTCGCAGAAATTGTCTGACTGCCATGACTGGGTTCTCCTGCTTGTGTGGCATGGTGCAGAGTCGTGTTGCCGACATAGGGTCTTCTATCAGGCACACTCTTTACCCAAGGAGGTACTAGCTCCTCAGATTACTTGATGCGGCCTCCCTGTTGAGTCTGGGTCCCCGTGGGAAAATGAATGGAGGGATAATGTCGCCATCACCTAAGATCACTCCAGAAACTGGGATGGTGACAGGGAATATCGTCCAACACTTTGTGAATCCTCTGCACTCTCTTCAGATTGAGACCCAAACACTCTGAAATGTTAATATTGTATCTTCCGGCGCGAATGACAAGCATTACAGCATGCAGTCTCAAAATAAAAAAAATAAAAAAAAAT
>OZ010577.1:104483376-104553376 GCA_963932145.1 Acanthosepion lycidas | reverse complement strand
TTGCATTATTCAATATATATATATATATATATATATATATATATATATATATATATATATATATATATATATATACATACATATACATATATATATATATATATGTGTGTGTGTGTGTGTGTGTTTGTGTGAGTGCGTGTGAAAGTGGACATTGGCATCAACACCCAGAGAAAACATGCATAATGGAATCGTTAGGCAAATGACCTGACGATTGTATTTAGCATGAAATGTACTGTCGCATCTGGGTGTTGCCTTCAAATGTCCACTTTAATATTTACATACGCTCTGTCCCTGATATTGAGAATTTTAACCCATAAATATAGATGGGATGGGAAATTTCATCTACGACGAATCAACACCGGACAACTCATCTTCGTAACAAATCTACACTTGGACAACTCACCAGCCACCTCCCCAGCGTGAGGAGAACTCAAATGTGGCGTTGAATTCATAGCTTCAAAGTGGGGTTTACTGGCATAGTGTTCACATCTCTTAGATCGACTTTTAGTCTTACAAATTTTGAAAGTTTTGCTGTTTCCCTTAATGATTTATTAAATACAACAGGCTATTTGGCTGACTGGTGTGTAATTTTCAAGATGGGAATAATAACCATGCCGAAGCTGATAGAAGACGGCACATAGCCTAGGGGATGGACAACTCCGCAGTATAGAAAATCTTTCGAGGTTGCAAAAGGGGCAAAGGAACTGTGATGCATTTTCTAAGTAATTTATTGAAGGTCTTTTTCCTCCCTCCAGATTGAATGGGTATATGAAAGCAGCTGGAAGAATTTCGAAGAGTGTTTCTTCTTACAGACACGGATCTGAAGTTGTATAGCTGAGAGGAATTGCAAAGAATTTTAAATAAATTTTTAAATAAAAAATGAAGTCCTTTATTTAAAAATTATACTTAATGAATTACATTTATTTGTTTTTAAAAGGACGAGGTATATGTCATAATTGACATATTTTCTTCGCGCCGAGTAGAGTGGGAGAGAGGTATTACGGTGATGAGATGGCCAGTGATATGACGACAGGTTTGAGTTGGCGGTGATGAGTTTCCTTCACACATTTATAGCAAAAAGATCAACTTGAACTAAAACTGATTAGGCAGTGCAATGTTTGAGTACTGACCTGGAGACAGTATTGAAGACTAACGCATATAACGGGACTAGAAAACGCAATACAGAATGATGACCGTAGTTAGCTTGTGTTTAGTCTTAGCTCGACTTTAATTTTAAGCTATGCTATATTTAGTTGAAGGACGACACATCATCGCAAATTTAATACCGCCAACTCAACGGCGCTGACTCAACACTGACTAAATCATCACGGTAAAAAATCTCCAGTATAAGACACACACACACACACATACATATATATATATATATATATATATATATATATATATATATATATATATATATATATATATATCACAGACTGGGTTCTATAGCGTTTGATAACAACTGGTCTATGAGAAGGTCAACTTCGAATTCAAACCTTGATGAGGGTCTTTTGGGGGTCTTTGTGGAACGTTGTGGACCAGATCTCTGTATTCGACACTTCAAAATCTATGGATGTTTCTACATAAAACTTCAACACGAAAATCAGATCTCATGTGCTCATGTCGGGTTGTTGGTTCCTACAAACTTATATGCTTGGCCCTCATACGTCGAATTCGACGGAAGAGTCGAATAATATATATATATATATATATATATATATATATATATATATATATATATATATATATATATATATATAACCATCATCTCATCAGGAGACAATCGTTGGATAATTACTTAACGAAAAGAACAGTAACGAAACTGAAGAGCAAAAAAGGGGGAAACACGCTAAAACAAGTGTCAGAAGGTGCTTTTTCATTGGCCTATGAACTATCGATTCAGAAACTAGAAATAAGGCGAGTTTTAACAAAAATAAATTGGCAAAGTAAAGTAAATAATCATTCCCCGCAGTGAAAGTAGTCGGGAACTTTTCTTCACCGGGAATAATAAAAGTTACCAATAAAGAGCACACTCTATAAGGAAAATTTCACCTGGTGAAAAGAGGGCTATTTTGGATTTCAAAGAATTACAAAGGCTGTGCAGTTTTTGGAGTAATGGCCTGGCGAAGGTAGTGGAGACTAATGCATTGAAAAAAACATGGGACAAAATACGGAACGATGACCGTAATCGGCAAATATTAGCTCGAATTCAATTCTTAGCTACGTACCAGGAATGTCAGAAAACTTGATAAGCTGACTAGTAAGGTGTGATCTTTCATGCTTTAATTTAAACACTTTTTATTAATAACTGACTTCTTTCTTTCTTGGTCAACTGTTCATCCAGTTTATCAAATAGCCATCAGCAATAGATATGACGTCATAATCATAGCGATACTGGTTCCTAGCCAAGTGTTTTTTTTTTCATGTTGGGGAACATTTGATAGAAAAATCATGAGCATATTGGCTATGATCAAACATTTCAATCCCATAGTCACTCACAACATCCCTTGGAACCAAGACATGCGTGGTGGAGCACTGCTCTGATAAAATAAGTCCATTTTCATAAGTTATTTTGTGTGTTTTGTCTTAACTCAGTTAGTTTGAATTGTTCTCGCCAATGATGATATGGCCGTTCTGACAATATCCAATAAACACAAATCATTTTGAATCCTAATAAAAATAAGCCAACACCTTCCTTGCAAATAAAACGATCATGTCCTTTTTTGGAGCAGGTGAGGAGGTATATTTCCTCTTCATCTCCTTTTTCTTTGACTCTAAATGATGAACGCAAAACGCATCTTGGGTAAGGAAACTTTCAAGGAAACCTGTTGAATATGTCTCAATCTTTGAAAGATTTTTCCCAGATATTTTCAGCCTTTGGTTAGTTGTCAGAAACCCTGGAAATCGCCGAGCAGAGTCCTCAGTCATATCAAGTTCCATCACCAGATATGTTAATAGCTTTGCCTATTTGATATATGGCCATTCTTCTGTCGTCCATCATCATCCATCAATGCTTACCTCGATGGTGGCACTTTGCATGACGCCAATATCTTGCGTCAAATTTAAGACTCCCCCATCCATTTCTAACTTCAGTTGTCAAATTTTGCACTGTTAGTAAAGCTGCGGCGCCATGCCCTAAAGTATCAATCATATAAGCATGAATGACTTGGGTGGGTGATGGTAAATCTTATTTCTGCAGGTAATTGATAACACTATGATGCCAAATTTATCCATTTTCAAGAGAAGTTGCTACTAGTTAATTTCAAGTCAGATGTCACTTTACCTTGAAGGAAACAATGCAGTTATTAATAAGAAGAGTGTGAATTAATGCATGCTTGATTACATAGCTCTATCATCGGCTCTTTATCGTCATTCTACGAAGCTCTCAGGTAAGCTTGCAACTGTTTTATGTATACGGCTTCAAGAATTTTTAGTCTTTGTTTCTTGTTTTCATGTTTAAGTTGTGTTGTGAAACCTCACCAGGACGAAATAAATTATTAAATCTCGACAAATATTCTTAAATGCCTATAATTGGTAACAGAATCCATTGTTTTATGCCAAGGGCTTCATATAATTAATACTTCTCGTTTTTCCAGCGGTGTGTCTCGTATACACGAGTTTGTCGTTGCTTGGGAATTTTTCAAGCAACAAAAACAGACTATCATTATTATTTTGTCCCTGTATTGTTTAATATATTTAAGTGTAATTGTTATCTTTGATAATGACTTATGTAAGCCGAAAACTTAACATAGGATTAAAAAAATACATATATCAATATGAACATTTTCTTTCGTCTTTCAATGATAATGTTATTAAGCTTATCAGACAATGTGAAAAGGATTTACATAAAATAAATAGACAAACTTGTCTGTATTATTTAATTAAACATGCGTCAATATATATATATATATATATATATATATATATATATATATATATATATATATATATATATATATATTATAATCATTCATTCATACAAAAATTAAATTAGTAAAGTTAATGAGTTGCCTGATAATGACCGGAGAACTTATCGAAAGTGCTTGCATATTTAAAGAAGACATAATACAGTTTATGATTTTAAAAACTCGGATCAAAATATTCATCGAATGGTTAGTGGATTAATGCATTTTTAAAATATAGTTAGTGAAGTGAATTCGCCATTTTATCTCATTACCTTTACTAATTTACTTCTTGTATGAATGATTCCTTTTAATATATATTAAACTGCACTACCTAATTGATATATATATATATATATATATATATATATATATATATATATATATATATATATATATATATATATATATATATATACTTACATATATATATATATATATATATACATACATATATATATATATATATACTTACATATATATATATATATATATATACTTACATATATATATATATATATATATATATATACTTACATATATATATATATATATATATATATATACTTACATATATATATATATATATATATATATATATACTTACATATATATATATATATATATATATATATATATATATATATATATATATATATATATGTAGATAGATAGATAGATAGATAGATAGATAGATAGATATATAGATAGATTCGGGTCAGTTGAAATATTCTAAGTATAAAAGTTGATCCGATATTCTTTTGTTGTTTCTGTCAGAAACAAGACATTTGGATGAAGTATAAATGACGGCTTTTCATTTCTGTTTTGCTGAAAGTAGCATGATTATTATGATTATTAGCATCTCGACTTTAATAAGTTTATATTAATGGCGTTGTGCCGCGGTCACTGATTAATGTGCATATGTCACATAATCTACTTTATGACTGTATCGACCAAAATGAAAAATAATTTGCATTTGGTTATATCGTTTCTGCAAACCACAAATACCTTATGTCAGCGCCCAAAATATTGATATACCATAGAATCGCTAATAAGAAAACAATTCGATTTTTTCTTCGTATTATCGACTTGTTGATATTTTTTTTATGTAACATATCCCTTCCCTATGTACCTTGGAGACCTTCTCTACTGGTTAATTTTGTATATATTATATGTGAATGACAATACCTAACTACACACTGTTAACTAGTTTCCCGTTGACTGCACATCTGTTTGGACCTGAGAAATAGCCTACGTTTTGTATGGTTGCTAAGCAAGTCATTTCTACCCTATTATATATATATAGGGTAAATTTCCAATCCCACTAAGAACGTTCATTTAAATTCAAATGAGTCATTCTCTAGACTGGTTGCCAAGTGAGACAAGACATTTTACTCTGGCATATCATCGTAAACATATGTGGTAGTGTCGGAAAAAATGATACTTACATGCTGTGTTAAAAATGACGCCACTCCGAATAGTCACTATTTTATTTCTAATAGTCACTACTTGGCATGAACATCCGTAGATAATAGTAGGTGTTTTATGTCGTATTTGTTTTGGCATTATAGAGAACTAATATGCATATATAGCTTTAAAAACAATCGTTTAAAAAAAAAAACTTCTGTGTTTTGTTTACCATTTCGATTCTGGTCTATAAGGGATTACTTTATTCACGTGTTTATGTTTAAACCGAATAGATATTCAAATAAAATTGGTACGGCATTAAAATGTTAACTAATTTTGCATTTACACTTACGTATGAGAATCTAGCATTCACATCATTGTATGCAAAACAAGTGGCCGGGAGTTAATTCCACATAGGAAAAAGACGAGAAAAGTAAGCCTCATCATTTTAGATTTGAGATAGCTAGATGGTAACCATCTAGCTATCTCAAATCTAAAATGATGAGGCTTATTTGCTAATCTCTTTCTGATGTTACATTCGTAAAGTCGAGGTACTAAAATGGAAAGGTCCCCAAACCAATTCCCATGGAAGTAATTTTAGAAAAGTTAGAGTGAAACTATGTTACGGCAGTGGGAAATTGACTGAAGCCAAAATGGCATGTCAGATCCGATAAAATTTTCAGTCTTCTTTGGAATTAATGAAGAATCTCTAAATATACGGCAAACGCATTATGTACTAACGGGTAACAATCTTATTTGTGTTGACTTTACAAATAGTTTAACATTAAAACATGTTCAGCATTACCTAAGAGATGTTTGCTTTACCGGTTTGTGATTTTTAAGCAATTAAACCCAATCAAGGCGGGATTTCCACTAGCAGGCAAGGGGTTACAGAGGGTAGAAAATCAAGATCAAAGACGGGAAACAAGATCAAGATAGAAAATATCGACACTAGAAAATTTGAAGATTATAGTTATCAGGGAAGCAAGTAAAAGGAAGAAAATTCCACAGACGGAAAAATCTACAGTTTAGGGTGAGTGAAGTAGCTGTTTGAGTAGAAGTGACGGTTATATATAACTGTTTCGACAGTGAAACGGTGGGACCGAGATGCCCACCTAGTTGCTCGCTTAAATTCATGCATTCGGCGAACCAGAGAAAGCAACTCGTCATAACAGTTGCCGTGAAATTACTTATAAAAGAGACATAGGGAAGCCGCAGCATGTCTGTGAGATCACGACTGTAGACAAGATACCAGATCAAGTTCCGATTAATCGAATGAGTAACAGGAAATGGATAGGGTTAATATCTTTATTTTGTATATTGAAGTAATCTAAAATGTAAGGATCTTAGGCCTTATATCGATACTTTTAAATTTAATTTCACCTTAGTGTAAGTTAATATTAATCTGAGCCTGAAGTTATTTAAATTTTGAGGAGCCAATTCTTATACTGAATGTATCATCCTATTTATCCTTTCATTGACTATATCATACCAGGTAATACAAAATGGATTACATACGGCAATATTGAACGCCAGTGTAATAAGAAGGATAAATCTCCACAACCAATCGGAAAGTTGATCTTCCATTAACGTATCATGTCTGGGAAAATCGCCTACATATTATTATTTCATAGTTCTCAAAGCGCTATAAAAGATTAAATTAAATTCTATATGCCCAGAAGCTGTCAAGTGTCCACAAAAATGCCCTAGGCTCATCGAAATGAAAAACATTTGTTTTCAGTCATCAAAACTCAAGTCAGCATACAGTACGGTTATACTGTAGAAAACACTGAAATTTGGTGAGTTTATTCTACGCATCCCGTTAAAATTTTCTGATTCTGCATCAAACAGTTATCAGCTTTTCGACTAATGAAAAACGTTTTGATGTGCAAAACTTTCTCTAATGAATACCAGATAATATTGTACGTCAAAAACCTATGAAATTTTACTCCTAAATTTTTGAAACTCTGCGTAATAAGTGTTAATTAATTATTGGAAATAATAGTGGATATATAATTAAATAAAATGCATTTTTACTTTATTTTTTGAAACTGAAACTCAGTAAATAAAAAAAGGAGCACACTTATGAGTGAACTTACTAATTAATTTAATATAGCACTCATTTCTTTGTGACACTGGGATTTAAATTTATAATCTTTCATAAGATATTTCTTCTTTCTTTTTGTGAAGAGTTTTTAAACAAACACGTTTCAGTCCTGGGATATGCACAAAAACCTGTGTATATCCTTAATATATTATTAAAATAGCAAATGAAAGTAAGCTTATAGTCACAATTGGTGCAACCTCACAAGATCTTGTACTAAGTTAGATTTAAAAATATCATATATATTTACTCAGGTCGTTAAGGATTATGGATCTCCACAATTTCCCCTCGATTATACATCTAATGTAATGCTTGATTTTTATCATCCTTGTGCAGCACCTGCCATCCGTATACATAAATTCATTAGGTTATCTGTTCACTGTTTTTATATCCATTCAGTCGGACTATTTTGTATACTGTCTAAGTTGATCTTTCTAATGTTCTGGAATTTCAACTATCTCTGATTTTTAGTTTGAGTGTCTTACTTGTGCAAATTTTTATGTAGAGCTTCCTCATTGCTCAAGAGATATATCCATAGTATCCTCAGCATCCATCTGTAGAACGACATTTTGACCATTCCAACAGCTTTCATGATTTTTTCCCAGTATGACCCGCCATGCAGGAGGATAAATATATTTTCGAGGCTCATTTTCATTCCTTTGTCTCGAAAAACGTTTTCCAACTTCTAAATATTCTGCGTAATTTTTGGAGGACAGCATTTTCTCTACCGATGCACGTTTTAATTCATGTTTCATGCTTTCTCTTGTCTTCTTGAACACTAAAAAGATAATGAAATCTCTGTACTTACTTGGTACTTCTTTTTCATTTCAAATCTCACACCTGTTGAAGCCTCTCTTGCTAGTGTCAGTACATTCTCTCTTTAATTTAATAATTACAGATTAGAATTAAAAATTCACCTGTCTAACTTCTGTTTAGGAAAGTCAATTATTTCTGTCGAGATCAAAGAATTTCACCTGTGTTTCGATTGTTGGAAACATTTAATATAATACAAAATATGTATGATGTAATAATTATTTCTACTAAAAAGCTAGCGGTTTTGTAACCAAGACATTTTTGTCGAATATTTCATATTATTTCTCAGAACTACTTATTTTATTATTAATTTGAATCATTAACGTCCATACATTTCATATTTGTTGGCAAAACAGATCTAATTTGCTTAATATTTTTTATTTTATATACACGATTCTTTTTTCTTTAAATTTTCAAGGGATTATACATGAAATGCTATAGAAGACAGTAAATGAATGATTAAAACATCACTTAGAAGACAGAATATATAGTTGTCAACAAACGGAACAGCCCAACATGTGAATTTCGAAGTTGTGGCATCGAGCAACTACAAATTATTAAATATTTATGAAGTTTTCTAACAGAGAACGAAAAATGCAGCAAAGCAATCCGAATGCGCATTGGAACAGCGAAATATGTTCTCCAAAAGCTAAGCAAAGTATTAAGAAAGAGAATAATTTCGTTAAAAACAAAGAACAGAATTATTATAAAATGTTGATCTTCCTATACGGTTGTGAATGCCAATTAACCTCTTCACATATGAAGAATCTACTTTGAGACGAGAGAAATGTGATTCTACAGAAGGATGTTAAGAATATGAGCAAGTTCTAAGGAAGTTGGAAATAAAAAAAAAACGTTGAAACATAAAGTGATATTTGAAATTTCTACAGCCCTATGTCAGTTATAACGCAATCCAACTTTCTATCAAACGCCTAGTAGAGGAATTTAAAGTGACCAAAGAACAACAATGCAATACAAGTTCTCCAAAGACCCAAAGTTGGCTGGAGTGAGCATCAAAGTCTACTTAGGAAGGAAATGGAGAGCAGAAAAAAAATTGCTTGTAGTAGAAGAACGACTTCCAGTAAAAACATTAATAGGGACCGTAGCTACGAGACGCATAGGCTTAGGACACTTCCCTGCCGTTGCGATGGACAGGGCTAAAGAAAAAGAAAAGCAACTTCTCATATAAGAGTAAATGCGCAAGGCTGAAAAGGAGAAAAATCTGGTACTAAGCCAACAAGGAATATGAACCAAATGGGGAATCATGACTTATAGGAAGATCAAATGGTCCGAGATATGGCGTAATGGCACCGGCATAAATTTCTTAGTTCAGACTGTATACAACATCCACCCCAGTTCCGTAAACCTTTACTTATGATACAAAAAGTTATTGTAAATATGTCCATTTTGCACGCGTCAACGGACGTTACAAATATTCCAAGTAGCTGTCAAAAAGCGCTAAAGGGAAGTCGGTACAGATACATTAAATGCTGGTAAAAGAGTGATGGAGTTCCTTAAAATTAGTGGTAAACCTAACACAAAAAAAGCAAATATTTTGTCATAGGCAACGGAGTGGGAATTAAGGGCCGATTTAGGAAGAAGACTAAGATTCACTGGCCACATTGTTCAAACATTACTACACCTATCTATAGTGTTCTTCTCAAATAAGGTAAAGTAAATAATATTGTGGGAATTAACATGCCTTGAGCAGGCAGAAGAAGCCCATTTATGAAAGAAACTGAAGTATGAGAGTTGCTAACGATTTGCAGAATTAATGGATGGAAAGCAAGCTCTCAGCCAATTGAAGTGGGCACAAGAGGTTTTGTGGCACGGTCCATATGCTAAACACTGATATTGGCTTGGCTTGGTAGGAGCTAAGAAATGGAAGGTGATTCAAACGATAAATGATACAGCAGAGACGACTGCAAAATGGTTATGATATTAACCATCTATGCCACAATAATAACGTTCAAAAAAAGAAAAAAAAAGAAAAGAGGAAGCGGAGAGGGAAAAAAGAAAAACGGAAGTGGGAAAGTTGTAAAAAAGAAAAAATTGTGTAAATAAAGTAAATTTATTATATAATATAAATTTTAATGTGAAAATATTATAAATATCATTGAAAATGTTTTTGTTTAAATACGTGACTTGAATTGTACATGAACAGCCGACGAATATTTCCTGTAAGTTTCGTAATTTAAGCGGTTACATGTATGATATATATTGTAAAATTGTTTGTTCCGCATTCCTTTCTTAATTTTGTCAACGCACTCGATCGTTGTTTCGTATTTCATTGTTTGCATTCCAATCGTCTTTATAATTTATGCATAGTTAAAATGACACGTCATGTTCTTGGATACTTAAAATGCAAATAATTAGTTGTAAAACGATAACTGATCCGTAATAATAAGAATTAGCCTAAATGTTATTTTAAAAAACGGGATAAATAAACCTATAGTAGAGGAATAGATTTTAAATGTTTTAAACATTGTTGAAAATAGAAACGGTGGGTGGGTACCGGTGTTTTTAAAGCAATACTGACAGATAATTTCATTAATCATTTATAAGGTTAAGAAGTAGTTTTCAAGGTATATAGTTTTTTTATAATATAATTAACCAAAACAAAACCAAACATTGTTAAAAATAAGGCACCTGAGATTGTTTGGCAAACGACCTGGGGTGTTCAAGTTTAAGAAGGTTAAATTACCTAATCGGTTATCCGTTGAAGCTGTTGTCCGCCTGTTATCACCCGAAAAAAAAGGGGCTAGTTCCTCGTGGACGTTTTTTTAAAAAATCAGCCCGCGTATTGGTTTGGTTGTTACTAACACCCAATCCAATACGCGGAAAATGTGGTCAAATTTCGTCTAATTAATATAAAGTCCAAAGTTTCTGCAAGCGTGTGATAGAGGAGTGGGGATCAGTGTTTGATTTAACATGATTTGGTGGGCTGGGTGATGGGGCATATGATGTTGAAAACACCGAAATTCCCCGATGGACTAAGTCAGTTTATATCACGTACGACTCCCTCCGGCACCCTATTGAACAGAATATCTTCAATATAACTTATTTCTCAAAGTATAGTTCAATAGTCTTAGAAAAAACTTGGGAAATTCCAGTAAGGTACCATTAAACATTTCTACCATACAACGTTTCAAATCTTAATCTATCAAATGGGCAATTTTGCTTTTACACGTTTTGGACAATTTTGATGTTACAATCGGTATGTTCTTTTTGGGGTCTTACTTTAGTGTAATAATGTATATGGCCATTTTTCTCCTCAGAATAATTAAATAGTCAAGCTCCATTGTTTAATATAATGCTGACATATTCTGATATACAATTCAAAAGTTGTTGCTTTCTCATTGCTTACTAATTGTTTTAGTCCTACGCTTTAAATCTAATTTTTATAATATGCATACTAAATTTATCCAGCAAGTATGTTTACTCTCACATTTGGAAAGTCTTGTAAAATCATAATACCATCCTAACATTATATTCCGAAATCTAAATATTTGAACCATTTCCACTGGATTTATAATATTTTTTTTTTATTTTGTAATGTTCTTGCCATTAGAGAGCATGTGGTATTTAAATATTCTCACACTTTCTTTCTATTAACACAAGATTTGCTGAATTTCATTTGTCATCTCCTTACTAAATAAATAAATAACTGAATTGTTCATTCGAAATTCAACATCTGTCTTCTCAGTTTCACTGGTGTTCAAATTAGTCGAGTAATTCTGTCCTGCCTGCAGTTAGCATAGGGAAGCCACATCGGTTCTTTGCAGAACTTGATGCCGAAAGCCTGTGCCATAGATTTCATATCATGTGATTATCTATAAAAGAAAAAAAAATAAAAGAATTAATATTATCGCGTTAAATGATATGTAATGATTAATAATTCAAGATTATTCACAGTGTGGCTGTATGTAGAGATTATTTCATGTATTATAACATTATAACCCTCTTCGTTTTGTATATATAAGAGTAGAATAATGTACAGTGTAACCCGGATATAAGAGATCCGTATATAAGAGAAACCCGGATATAAGAGAGATTTTCTCTGGTCCCCAATTAGAGCCATACTTACCTAAACAAAATAGACCAAACCCGGATATAAGAAACTTATTCTCCGGTCCCGACAACTCTCTTATATCCGGGTTACACTGTATTAATTTTCTTAGATAAATCACCATTTTAACGGATGTGAATTGCAGTTGAATTTTCATGCATTTCAAAATAAGGTTGAAGAATACACACTCTAGATCTACGATTTAATTCTTTTTCGAACAATGACGATTATGAATATTAAAATTGATCTTGATAATGTAATTTTATTAAATACATGTAATGAGTCACAATAAAACTAGTGGTGTACTTTCGATCATAAAAGGTAGGAAGGCCAACCCAACCCAACGGGTATAGACAAAGCATGATAGCCCGGCGGAACCCATCGTCCTTCTAGCACGTTTCGAATTCAGTTTTTCTTCTCCTAGAGTGGTTGCAACCTCGAGGCAAATGAGTCCTTTCTTTTCTGCTATCTTGAATATAAATGATTCGTGTCTTTCGAAACGAAATTAGCTAGATGTGAAACGAACGAGAATAGAACTCTGCAAGCCGAATCCACTTCCAACACAAATAACTCTTAAATTGTACATACACCCCAAAATTGAATACATTTCATGTTAAGGTCTCTTTTGAATTTAATATATTTCCAGACTTTAGAAAGACCTTACATAACCTGAATATTCTTAATTATATCTGTTTTTGCTTAAGCATTAAAAAATACATTTTTTGCTAGGGTCCTCGTTTTTGGGAGGAGGATCACACAACTGCATTATGTTTATGTATTAAATATTCGTTTACTAGGAAGTGTTATATAAGAAATATTTAATGCGTTGTATTAGCATAAATAATTCTATATTTATATTTAAGCATAACGATTCTATTTATCCGAAAGTGCGTAATTTTTGAAATTGCAGGAAATGCATTTCGAGACGTAATATTTGTTTTGCTCATCTCTGACTATTGGTTCAGTATTGTCGATTTTTATTATGTATTATTCAAACATTTTTAAAATAATTTTTCCGATAATTTTCTTCTTTTATACGTACTGCTTTCAGCAACATAACATTTTTGTTAATGGGAACAAGGATTTTCGAATTTTCAGGAAAAACGTATCAGCTCCTAAATTTCTTTTTGTTTACTTTTTTAACAATAGGTTGGTTATGCAAAATCAAGAGTTGTCTCCCCTTGTTTCATTTACTCTACTCTTTGAGAGAGCTATTTCTCTTTACTAGGACTATAAAAGACCTTGTACGCGAACCTTGTAATCTCAATTGAATAAAGCTTACTTACACCTGCGCACTTTTGTCATTACACATTTCATTATTAAATTTTATTCTAATATTAATCTTTCAAGCACTTTTAGCAACATCAACAAAAATTCTCTCGTATATATAATGATAATTTTATATTTCTAACTTATTATTTATTGATTTGTTAGCATGTCTGCAATTAAAGTAATATGACACAATGATGCATTTGATAACGAACTGCTCACTCCGATATTCAGTCATGGTAATGGGTTTGCCTGTTCAAATTATCCAAAGTGCGTAGCCATCGGAAGATTCAACTCCTGTAGGTTCACGCATGTTGATAAAGCCGAAGATGAGAGGACCAAAGTTAATAGGATCAATCCAGGAAGACTCCAGCGGCGGAATAGGCAAATAACTACACGATCTCAAAGACGAAACCAACGAAAGAGAGCAACATCAGTCGATCTTGCATAATCAAGTTGGACCTGACCTTAAGAGACCAAGTATCTGACAGCCGGAAGCAATCAGGTTTTGCCTGTCTCAACCTACTTTCAGCCCCGAGGAAGGTGTTTCTGGCAAAGTGTTTTCGTTTCTCTGTTGAGTTGTCCACCAAAATCAAATTCAAACGAATTGACTCGCTAAACTCTCTTTGACTATTCTTCATGACTATTCTGAACGTTCACAGCCATCTACTCTACCGCCACCAGAATGAAGAAAGGGTTCAAGGAGAGGGGATGACGATCCCGATGATCGGATACGAGCGACTGCTGACTAATACTATTATATATTCTTTTCTAGTTGATGAATTCTTAACGAAACAAGAACATTCACTTAAATGGAGTCGATATCAGTTTCGTGATAATTTTATTCTGTCCTTATTCATAAGGAGACATTTGGTGGGAAGCTTCGAAAACATCCATCGCTTGGTCAACACTCATTGGCAATTTGAACTAGTTTCTCACAGAAATTCTAAATAATTGATCAGTTTGCAAAGAAAATAAATAATAGTGACAAATATAGATAGAAAATATCGCCTGTCTTTATGTGAAGGGAACAAAGTCGTCACGAAGAGTAAACGGTGATATTAATCAAATCCGCTTAGATAATCCGATTACTGAAGTTACCACACAAACCAAGACAGCCAATAGGAAACTGTAAGATAATACCATGATTAATAGCTAAACGTTCTCTCTGAATTCTGAATAATATTTTACTTAAAAGATTAGAGTTCTTTGAATTTTTAAGTGATTGAAGAAAGTAAATAGGAAAAACTACAGTCGCTCATCTAAGTAGAGAAATGTATTTCGAAATATTCGATGAATTGGACGTAGATATTCAGTAATGATATTTATTTCTACCTTTTTTCTTTGGGATTTTTTTTATTGATATTTTTTCACTGGAAGTTAATTGGCTGTAGTTTATTGATTTATCCATTTATATATTTCATTTGTTTTCTGTTTATTTCTCAAATGAGTGTTGTTTCAGGTCAGGGACCGCGACTTCTTTCGGGTACTGAATTATTATTCATAATAGAAAATATTGACAAAAACGACATATCAATACAGATCACTAGGTCGGCATCCATAAATAACAGCATATATTTGTATCTTTGACAAAAGTTATGCTTAAACAATTATTGAATTTTGCAATTTAAAATTTCTATTTCTTCATTTGAGGTTCTCTTAGAAATCTATAGAATATCCTAAGAAAATTTAAATATAAATAAAAAAAAAATTTCTTGAGATGGTCAAATGGGACAAATAGTATAATAGTTTCTGGAGTAGTGTGACACTATTTACGTTGCTAGAAAGAAAGAAGAAAAGAAAAGAAAAGCGAGAATTAAATTTAGGTGATAAGAAGCCATCACAAAAAGGACACTAAGCCGTGTTATTTTTCTGACAGGGAAAATGGTAAGATTTTTATTTCCATTGTTGAGAAGGTAAAACACAGAATTTAATCTGATTTATGTTACGGGGCGGAGAGTATGAT
Organism: Acanthosepion lycidas; assembly: GCA_963932145.1. NCBI lineage: Eukaryota > Metazoa > Mollusca > Cephalopoda > Sepiida > Sepiidae > Acanthosepion > Acanthosepion lycidas. The sequence continues at coordinate 104,537,843 of OZ010577.1, read as the reverse complement.
ATGTCCAATCTGCCCATGGCAATGGTAAAGGAAATTTTCAAGTTGGACAAGTTACCTCCCGCAGAATTCTAAAGAGATTAAAATAAAAAATAATTAAGCACGCACTGTCCGAGAAAAAAAAGTGTCCACTGACCACCATGAGGGAAACATTAAGCCTTTGTCTATATGCAGAATATCATTGAGAGGAGCATCTGTTTATCGTCAGGGCTGGCTATGATAGCAAAACTATTTTATCGGATCAGTAATTGGCACCAAGGTTGCAAATACGTCCAAATGGCCACCCAGTTAATGCTGGCGAAAATCTGATTGACGAATTCCAGGTGATTCGGTTAAGATAAGAGTCTAGGGTGTGAGGTCTCTTCGAAGAAAAGAAGGAAAAGGGAAAAAAAAGAAACCCTTTGACACCCTCTGAGGGCATGGTGAGATACCAATATGAGAACAGAAGAAGGTGGGAAGACGAAAGACTTCCAAAAATGGAAAATAATAAAATTTTCCTGACCGAAAACAAAGAAGTGGATTGTGGGTTTAGAATGATCAAGGAACCTCCAACCCCGACAAGCCCACCCCGGTTTTGGACGGCGTCCATATAAGCAGAGTCGCAGCGAGTTCGAATCCAGTTCGAGTTCAAGTTCGCAGTTGGGGTTGGAGACAGGCAGGGAAGTAGTTGCAGTGAGCTGAGAGATCTGAAGACCTGCCTCGCAGAAACTGACTAAGATTCGCGCATTATGTCCCCAACTTCTAATCTAGAACAATTTATTTTTATTAGAACGTCACATTTGGTGCCGCGACCAAAACCAAGCCAGTTGGTCGTCACAGGACAGGATAGCACGACGGACGAAGCCAGACAGACGTCACATTTGGTGCAGCCACACCGGGGGGACGTCACAATTGGTGCCATGACAGAAGGATAAAACCCTGTATCAGCCGCTGCCACAGGAGTTGCAGAAAAATTCTACCAGAACACACGGCTTATCAAGGACTCAAATTGAAACAGACTAGAGTGGGAACCAAAGGACTTAGGTTGGCTAAAACCATACGGTTCCAAACACTCTAGTACGACAACCCGGAATCTGAGAAAAACGAGGTGGAAATCGTCTGTCAGGTAGGACACTTCAATTTCGGTTGATCTCCCAATTTCGATTGTTGCTGCTCAGATTGTTTTTCTTTTGCTGTGTTAAATATGTCTGACTACGAGCCAGATAGAGTAGACATAGAGGAAGAGGGGGCTGGACAGGGATTGCCAGCAGACCTGAGAGGATTGTTGGGTGGACCGAGGGTCCCGGCCTTTGATGGGAGTTCAAGGGATTTTATGGACTGGCTGGCAGTCCTGGATAAGAGCCGCATAATATATAGACTCTCAGAACAAGAGGCCCTATATTTGGCGTATGATGCCACCACAGGGAATGCGTCTGAGTTTATAAAAGGACTCTTAGCCAGTGAGCCCCAATTGACATGGGAAAGGTTGGAAAAATTATTAACTCGGGAGTTCGCTGACGAGGGGACGGCGATAAAGGCCATGAGAGCCTTCCTGAAATTGACGGAGATGAGGGACGAAACCCCTAGAGAATTGGAGACCCGAACGGAAAAGCTGTCGTCATTAGCTTTCCCAGAGGTAGTGAGAAATAATGTGGTCATGCAGGCCCAGTTGACTGATCTGTATGTAGAAGCGCTCAGTGACGAGCGGGTTCGTCACGATGTTTTGAAGCAAGGACCGCTAAGATTATCGGTAGCAGTGGCGCTGGTCAAGGAGAGCCAAGTAGTTTGGGAGGAGGTAAAAAGAGGTGGGAAGAAGCAAGAGCTAAGGCGAGAGGTCGGAAGAAAAGGAGAAGGAGGAAGACCTCCTGTGTGGAATCGGAAGGTCAAGCTAGAGGTTGAAGAGCCTGAGTTATGGGAAGAAGATCCCAAAAGAAAGGCTTGGTCAACAAGGCATCGTTCTATAAGCCCACGCCGGGTAGATACAGGGTGGTCTGCTGGACATGTGGGCATGAGGACCACAGAGCAGCGGAATGTCCGACGAAGTGGGGTCTGTCCCCAGACTTCGAACGGGATAAATGTACTAGGTGTGGGAAGAAAAGACACCTGGCCAAGTGGTGCGGGTTAAGAAAAGGTGCCCCACAGATATCGTTAAAGAAGGCCGAGCCCAAAAGACAAAATCAGGGAAAAGCCACGGGCCACCCCAGAATTAAAAGGGAGGGTGGGCCAGTTAAAAGCAGGAAAGTAAAACGTTGGACATGTTGTCAGGAGAGACAATTAGGTAGAGGGCAGTTCCCCCCAGGAACAAGGGAAAGGGTGGCCCAGGAAGAGTAAAATGTTGGATATGTGGTCAGGTGGGTCACTTTGCGGTAAACTGTCCAACAAGAAGGTGCTGGTTTTTTAGGAGACCAGGGCACATAAAGAGGAATTGTACTCTTAGGGGTGGCCGCGGGAGACTGGGAGAGGTCCAGCCGGGACCGCCCAGGTGCAGAAAATTCAGAACTCTCCCATATGAGAAGAATGAAAGGAGTTTGTTGCTGCCGGCGCCTATGCCTGGGATGACCCAAGGGCAGGGACCCAGGAAAAGGAAAGCCCAAGTATTCTCTTCGATGACCCAGGAGAGGGATCTGTCTTGTAGGGCAGAGATAGGAGGTAGGGCAATGAAAGCCCTGACAGACACAGCAGCGTCTGTTTCATTGCTGAGAGAGGAAGCATACAGACGGGTGAAACAGAAGAATGGGTTGCAGGAAACGGACTTAGAAGTCACGCAGGCAGATAGAGCTCCCCTGGAGATAAGACGGATGGTGAGGCTCCTTGTGAGGATTCGGAAATTAAGAAGCACCCAGATCTTCTACGTAAACCCCGACCTGTGTACGGAAGCAATCTTGGGAGAATATTGGCTTCAGAGCCAGAGGGCTCGGATAGAGTTCAACCCCACTGTGCTGGTAGTTAATGGCGAGAGAACGCCCACCGCAAGAAGATATAACAATAGTGGTAGAGGAAGATGTGATGCTACACCCCAGAACGGCGGTGTCAGGAAAGGGTAGACTAATATCAGGAAAGAAAATAGGAACCCAGCAATTGGTCCCTGTAGAAGAAAATGAGCTAACTCTGTGTGAGGCAGTAGTAGAATCAGCTGAATTAGTGCCCATTATGATGGTGAACCAGGCCTAAAAGTCGATGAAGGTTAAGAGAGGAGAAGAGATAGGAAAAGCATTACCCCTACGAACTGTGAATCGGGTGAGATTCGAGGAGAAACAGGGAAAACTCATAGAAAAACAAAAAGGAATAGTAGACGAAGAGATATTGGCACCTGATCAATTTAGGGCCAGAGTGGGAAGTCTGCTGCGAGATAATGGAGATAAGGAATTAGGACAGACCCACACAATAAAAATGAAAATTGACACCGGCGATCACCTCCCCTGAGAAATTGAAGCCCTACCGAACGCCTATTAATAAGAGACGCATTGTGGAAGAGGCAGTAGAAGAGATGTTTGAAGCTGGGATGATCCAAAGATCGATCTCCCCTTGGAGCTTTCCAATCGTGATAGTAGGTAAGAAAGATGGCGGGCAACGTCTTTGTGCAGATTTTAGGAAACTGAATTATATATCGATGCCGTTGGCGGTGCCATTGCCACTAATCGATGACATATTGGCATTATTAGGGAAAGCAAAGTACTTCTCTACGTTGGACCTGAGGTCCGGGTATTGGCAGATAGCCATTGATGAGGCTGACAGGGAAAAACCCGCATTTGCGTGTGACATGGGACTATTTCAGTTCAGGGTGATGCCATTCGGTTTAGCCAATGCCCCGGGAATCTTCCAACAGCTGATGTCAATAGTGTTAGGAGGATGCGAGAACTTTGCCATGGCATATCTAGATGATATTTTGATATTTTCAGAAACAGTAGAACAAATTTTTTTCCATCTAAAACAAGTGTTGGGAAGACTAAGAAATCACGGCTTAAAATTGAAATTGTCGAAGTGTCAGTTTTTGAAGGAGGAGACTAGATATTTGGGCTTTGTTTTAAACGGAGACGGTATTAAACCCGACATGAATAAAGTGAAAGTCATAAGGAAAATGCCATACCACAAGTAGCCCTGACGAAGAAATACGCTAGGTTCAAGTGGGCAGAAGACTGTCAACAGGCATTTGATACCGTAAAAGAACAGTTGACAGCCGTCCCACTACTGACGTATCCAGACCTCAGCAAGCCTGATGCCAGTGAGCAGTGTGTAGGAGCAGTTCTTACCCAGCCGTGCCCCGATAAAGAAGGAACAGTGCGAGGCATACCAGAGGAGGTACCGATATACTTTCTCTCTCATAAGCTCTCAGAGACACAACAGAGATGGCCAGTAATAGAAAGAGAAGCATATACTATCATGTATGCTCTCCAAAAACTGGACTACTACTTCAATGGTGCGGTCTTTACTATAAAAACAGACCACAAGCCTCTGCAGTACCTACTGCAGGCAGAATGGACAAATAATAAGATTCAACAGTGTGCGCTAAAGTTAAGTGGCTACCACTGTAAGATAGAGTAATTGTCAGCGAAGGAAAACACGTGTTCAGATTTACTCTCAATAATACCGAAACAACTGGAAGAAAGATCTGTAAAAGTAACGCAAGGAGTAGATGATAAAGCCTATAGAATCGGAATAATTAACTCTAATAAGTTAAAGATCGACCTATGTTAGAATCGGACGAGGAAGGGGACGCACAGATAATAACCGATCCCTATTGGACGGAAGGAATTGAGAATAAACAGGCAGACAGTGAAATAGCTGCCCTTAGAGAACAGGTGGAGGCAGGAGAGACCGCCAAGCATGCAGTAATAGAGGAAAGGCTGTATTATCTCTCAGGTAGGGATGAAGAATTCAAGCCCAAATTGTATGTTCCCAAAAGTTTAAGACCAGATATATTGGAACAGTGCCACGAGAGGTTGGGTCACATGGGAATTGATAGAACATATGATCTAATAGGGAGAAAGTACTATTGGCCCAAACTGTACGGAGAGGTCACTCACTATTTTCGGAACTGTGTAGTGTGCCAGTCGCAGAGCAGAAGGCAGGAAATGGCACCATTGGAGGAGATGGACGTGCCGAACTTCCCCTTCGAGAAAGTGAGTATGGATGTATCAGGACCATATGGGGAAACTGCACAAGGAAACAACTATATAGTGAGTTTTCTCGATTGGCTAACAAATTGGTCTGAGGTATATGCAGTACCAGACAAGAAGGCGAAAACTGTAACCGATTTGATAATAAGTGAAATCTTCCCTAGGTATGGCGCCCCTGTGCAACTTGTCACTGATAAGGGCACAGAGAATATAAACAGCATAATGAGAGAAGTGCTGACAGGTTTGAATATAGAGCACGTAAAAACATCTCCATATCACCCCCAAGGAAACGCTAAAGTGGAAATGTTTCATAGAACCTTGGGAGATGTTCTGGCCAGGCTGGCCAGAGAGAATACAGGAAATTGGGATTGTATTTGACGCAGGCTCTGGCGGCATTGAGGTTTACGATAAACGAAACCTCCAGATTTTCTCCTTACTTTATGTTGTTTGGCATAGACGTGTTCGTGCCTGTGGATAACCTGTTGAAGCCCCGAAGAAAGTATATGGGAGAAGATCATCATCAGCTGTTGCTGGAACAACAAACATAAAATATTTGTACAGGCCAGAAGAATAATTAAGAGGGTACAGAAGAGAAGAAATGAGAGAGTCAATGCTGAAAGAAAGGTAGTAGAATTCAAGGTTGGAGACCCTGTCTACTATAAAATCCAACAGAGAGAAGGAAAGTTGGATCAAAGATGGGAACCGTACTACCGGATAGTAGAGCAGACGGGTCCAGTATCATATGTAATATGGGATCAAGTGGCAGGACGAGCAAGGAGGGTCCATGCCAACGATCTAAAGAAGGCTGAAATAGCTAACTTGGAAATGAGCGAACAGAGGCCTAAGAAGACAAGGACAAGGAAAGTAACTTTGGTTGAGCCGGAAGAAATGGAGACGGAGGAAGATTCCGAGGAAAATGAAGAGATAGATCGACTTAGCCAGATAGGCGGAGCGATTCGAGTGACGGAGTTGGAACCCTCGGTGGAGATCAGCGGCGTTCAGTCGTCGCCTGAATCGGAGCAGAGCAGACCCTGTGATGTCACCATCCCACCCCCATGGCCACAGAAAAGGAAGAGAAAAACAAATGGATCCAATCAAGCAGTCAAGGGCTTTAAAAACAGGCACCCTAAACAAGACGAAGAGTTCAACGAGTGGGAGGAAGAGGATCAAATACCCCTTTCCCAGCACAAAGAAAGACAAAGAGACAGGAGAGATTTAGACATCGAGTTTAAGAAGTATTGAAGACGTCCAGGGCGAGGACACTAAACAGAAGGAAGACTGAAGAGAGGAAGAAGAGGACAAAACACCTCCTGAACGGGAATTAAACACAGAGGGAAGGTTAGAGGTCAAGCAAGAACTACCTCTGAAGATGAGATTGAGAAGGGTGAAGAACCCCAAGTCTCAGTGGAACAAAGAAAGCGGTGCAGAATAGAAGCATTCGGTGTCGAGAGATAACGACAATGGCTCATCCAAAAACCTACTGGCTGACTGTGGTGGATGTGGATGGAGTGGATGGTCGCGAGCTACACCTCACGAAGGACGGAAGGAGATTATTGGCATTGCTGACTCGCCATCAGTGGTGTCATAAAGTACGGCGTTTGAAGTAGGAGCCCCACGCACCCTTCCGGACCATTCTGTCTGCTAGGAGTTAGTTAGATGGAGGAAGAGCTGAAGGATTACAAACTTAGTAAGAAATTATGGAATAATTGATTGAAGAATTGAACAAGACCGAATGGTTATGAAGAATAAAAACAAGAGAATTTTGTTACCTTGCAGGAATGATCAAAATGAAAATGTTGATGATGATAATGATGGTAGCCACACAAATGGTAGCAAGGTACAAGATGGAAACAGAATACATAGCTTTAAATTCGGGTAGAACAAAATTCTTGCTGCTAACAGCTGAAGAATGTGGAGAACTTTCAGAGGGAAATTAGCAGGAGATAACTAATAACTGACATCCATCAAACATGACACGTGGAACTATAATAGTCTACCCCAGTGAGCGAAATAATGGGTTCAATTCGAAATTCCAACCACCTGAAGAAGGCCGGGTATTGAACTTGCACTCTTTGGGTCCTGTCACTGGCTGGATCTAACCAATGCCATTATCTACTGTGCCATGTGTCCTAAAGGAGCGAATTAAAGTTTTCCTGAAGAAGGCCGGAGCATACAACGGCCGAAACGTTGTGATAAATATGGCGACAAAGATGAGGACAATAATTCTGATTTGTATGTATTTAAAATTTAGTTGTTTTATATTAGCGATAACATTCCCAAATTATAAATTACATATATATTCTATATTATTTATCGAGTACTTTCTAATGTTACTATGTTTAGTTTCTAGGGTTCTGCTTTGTTTATATTTACGCGACAGTTTTTTTTTTGTTTAAATCCAGCGTTCAAGCCCATGCTCGAAACCATTTCAATTGTATCAATGCGCCGTCATTTAAACGGGTAAACGGTAATTTTTATAATTTCTTTGTAATCGCACTTAAGTATAGGATTATTTATGAAGAAAGATAACCTTTTTAATGCTGACCGTTTTCAATTTATTACAATATATATGCCTATGTAATATAATATATATGTAGACTGATATATGTGTGTGAGTATTTGTATGAGTTTTATAAATGCATCATCATCATCATCATCATTATCATCGCTATAGCTTGGATTCGGAGAACTAAGATCAATAGGGATTCTGTTCACTTCGATTTCAATTACGTTTTAGACTAATGTTCAATGTAATATGTACATACACAGACACACACACGAACACACAATTATATATATATATATATATATATATATATATATATATATATATATATATTATTTGTAATATAAATTAATAATATATATATATATATATATATATATATATATATATATAATAGATGTATACAGTAAGTATTTATGAAAGATATGTATGATAATAGTAAATAAAAATATGCCTGTCTGCACACGAGCGATTAATTACGAAAGTTTATTCGGTCTTTTTACACATTTGATATATATATATATATATATATGTGTGTAAGACATTGTTATGTTTATACATTATTTTTATAGATACAAATGTTTAAGCAAATGCTCTGTTTATAATAAACAGTATTAAACAGCATTTACCGACCTCAATGTCCGACAAATTTTCATAGAAATTATTCGTTCTCCAATAGGATTCGAACCTGTATCCTATACAGAACCTTCATTTAGCCTGACATGCGCTTAACTGATCAAGCCACTGAGAATCGTTCGGTTAGCAAAGTCGAATTTACTGCCTTTAGATTTCAATCTCTCATGGTTCGCCCACTTACATTTCTTATTTTTCAGGCTATGGGATTGTTTGCCTTTGTGACGTGGAAAAGTAACACATTTCGCTTGTTAAAACCAGTGTAACGCATGACTGTCGTTTTAATAACACGTTAAATTGCCTATGAGGTAAAATATGATCAAATTGAAAATATTACATGGAGACAAAATATATCACATTTCTTCTCAGGAGTGTACCCTTTAACTCTGTTTAACTAGGGTAGAATAATATTTACAAGCAAATTTAAAAGCTATTACTTGAAATCGCCATCATCTCAGATATCATAAATGACAAATTCATATAATGATCTTTGGTAGATGTGTTAGCGCTGAACCGGGGAAACTATGCTGAATTCCAAATCATTTAATCTGATAGCTGATAATATATACATTTCTGGAAGACACACGTGGAGATATGATTCAAGAATAAACCATTCACTTATAGAAAAACGCTGAATTTATGTTTGACACGTCATAATCATATTCACCGGTGAAAACTAATAGATAAATAAAATAGGTTTAAAATAACATTTAATGAGATAGCCTTCTTATTTATTCAACTTTAAGCCAGCTGAAAAATTATGGAAATATTAATAAATAATTTTTACATTACGCAAGACATGCTAGTTTGCCAAGATATAGACAACCGACTTGATGTGTGTCTTTTCACTAGTTGTTCTCATATTGAACATCTGTGAAGCTTTGTGAAATAAGTTATAACAACTACAATTGGTTTAATATTTTCTTTCGATTTTGCTGAATAAATCATCTGCTGATCAACATGAAGTCTATTTAATTTCGTTTGCTTGCTTCATGTATTTACTCATTATCCCCGAAGCTCCTTTGTAAACGCAACTTGTTCAAGTGGATATTTAGTCTTCACATGTGAGAAAGCTTGACAGAATCGTCGATGAATTTTGGGATTTTACAAAGTATCTCTAAATGTATAGAAGAAACACCAAGTCAGATGTAACAGTAATATTCAATGCATGGACAAATGGTAGACTTATAAATGTGTAAGATAGTTTCTAGTGAGAAAAAAATGTCTTGTGCTACAGAGTGAACAACTTCTCCAGTAGCACAAATGTCATGAATTGGTTGATAATGTGGATGAGATATTGCTGACCGAGCGACGAATCTCGAAGAGAAGAACTCCTGGAACTCAAGAGATATCGCTTATAATTCCTTAACCGTTTGGAATGCAGAAACTGCTGGCAAAGTGGGTGCCAAAATGTTTGAATTCCTCAGTAATAGTTAATGGCCAAATCCATGTTGATTTTCAAGCATATTCAATGATCTAGAGTTATGTTGTTGAAACAAATTTCACTGCAGATGGAATATACTATTGTCAGTATGAGTGAGAAACCAAACAAGAATAGTTTGTTAGTAATTGGGTTCTCCACTATCGAAATATTCAAAGGTCAAAAGACATGGTCAAATGTATTTGAAAATTATATTCTTGGATAAACTTATTCAGTAATGTCAGGCATTTAAAGTAAAACTGTGTTCTAACACGCGACAGTTGATTTAAAGTGACTTTGAAAATTAGAAGCTGTGGAAATAGTTTCACATTTCGTATGACAATGCACCTGCCGAAAAGACTTCAAAAGGAGATAGATAAAAAATGATAATAAAAAAAATAATTAAGTTTTAAACGTATAGGCAATTCACCCTACTTGTTCTTGCTCAGGTTCTCTTATAAAAAACAGTATAGTAAGTTTTGTAGGGAGTAAATTTTCGTACCATCTCGGGGATATAGCAGCATGATAGGCATATATTTATTGAGCAATTATAATTTGTTATTTTTTAATATTAATGCATAAAATCATCGCATCATTCATATATATATATATATATATATATATATATATATATATATATATATATATATTGAAATTCGGACTGAATATTTACAACGGCATGTATTCAACTAGCTTGGATGAATTCTTTTTATTTGCCTGCACATATTTTAAAAGATTAGTATATTGTACTAGTCGAATACTAGAGCATATCTGGAGACTTAGACGTTTTCACAAATATCTACAGTGTCTGCTATACACAACCACTTACTAAGATCACTGGTTAAAATTCCTTCGAGCGATTGAAGTTATAGTTCTGTGAGAGGACAATAATTCTTAAAAGTTCGTGGTCTAGAATTACAGAATTTTAATCAAAATGCTGTACCAAATAGCAGAAAGCTCATCACTCGAGGACTTTGAGCAGCTGTAACAGCAAGTAAATTTAATAAGATATGTATCCTTAAACAGAACATAATGATCTAATCAGGATGTTGACATTTCACAGGATTTCAAACAAAAGGTTAAGAAGACAGGCAACAAACAGAATTTATAGACCGTCGTCCCTGTATAGATCTATCTCATTTATTTAATTATTATTTATTGATTATTTATATGCCTATATGTTTTCATACATTTGCCTCATCACAGCTACCCATTGTTACGTCAAATGTATTATTATCCTTATCATTCTTATTATTATGGCGCTTTTAGTACATATTTTTTTATTGTGGTATATTATTGATTTTCAGCAGTGTTTATATATATATAACCTCGTTGGGTATATTCATATATCATTTTGCTAAGTTTAATGCGTTGCTTAGTGTATATTCATTAAGAGATGGGTAGAATTCATTTATATCTAAATGGGTAAAGGGGACATTTTTATTCATTACTAATGTTATTAAACTAATTGATTGTTGTAAATATTATATATATATATATATATATATATATATATATATATATATATATATATTGTTGAAACTTGACTAATGCATCGAATAATAATGCAACACAAAATGTACTTAGAACAAAATGTATTGAAACAAGAAAGTGTACACAATATTTACATATAGTCTTTTGTCTATTCTTGGGAAGACCGTTCCTGGAGAATGTGTTGACTGAGTCGCAGTCGGGCAGAGTCTCTGGTTGAATCTCTTGATTCCTGTATTTTTCAAAAAATATGGCCTTTCTGAACCCGCCTAGACGGGTTCAGGCCCTGTCAACCTCCCAGGACGAAACCTTGCCCTTCAGCAAAGCCTCGTCCGGGTTCCCCTCTGCTAATGCAGAGAGTTCGACAGTCGCCGAGAGTCTATCTCTCGGTCTCAGAATATCTTGATTCCTTTATTTATCAATCCACCCACGAGGATCGAATGTGGCATAAGGCCGTTTTAATGTGGGTATCTCCGAGCACGTAGGCTCGGCCAAAAATATGGCCTTTCTGAACCCTCCTAGACGGGTTCAGGCCCTGTCAACCTCCCCGGACGAAACCTTGCCATTCTGCAAAGCCTCGTCCGGGTTCCCCTCTGCTAATGCAGAGAGTTCGACAGTCGCCGAGAGAATCTCTTGATTCCTTCCCTCTCTTCCCGGTACCAACCATATTTATATGGTCGGTACTCCACTATGCAAATTAGGTGGATCCTACCACAACATGTATGTATGTGTAAAGTTATATATTTGAGTGATTATGGATATCCAGACATATATTATTTTCATAAGCAGAAGGAAAACTGATAGATAGATAGATAGATAGATAGATAGATAGATAGATATGAACAATCTACGAAAGAAGGAAAGAAACAGGCTGTAATAGATAGATAGATAGATATATAGATAGATAGATAGATAGATAGATAGATAGATAGATAGGAAGGTTTGGAAGGAAGGAAGGAAGGAAGGAAGGAATGCAGGCAAAATATAGATTTATTTTGAAAATATACAATTAGATACATACTTAAATGCATTGCGTCGCCTCTATACTGAATGCTAGTAACGTTAAGGGAAAGAAATTACTACCCAAAGGAAATTAAAATACATATAACTTTAAAAATTCTTATAAAATATTATTGCTAAATGCTCATCTTAACTGATGTCCGGCGATACATTGAAGGCGATGAAGAATTTGACGTCTGGACAAATGATAATTTCACTGATATTAAGAAGAATATAGGTAAACACGCGCTGTATTTGGTGGCCAACGCTATGTCTCAGTTTATTCGCATCTCTCAATATGTGTATGTGTGTATGACGGAGAGAAAGAGAGAGTGTGTCAGTGTATGTAGGCGCGCTTGCATGTGCGCGCTGAGTGCAAAGACAGATGTCTTAAGGCGTGAAACTTACCATTCCACACCGTTGCCATCGAAAATTTCTCCATCTTCCATACTGAGAAATTTACCCCCGTAAATTCAGCAACTTTTAAACAATATGTACGCAGATAGCTAGATGAATAGATTGATCGATAGTTGTATATGATTTGATGTATGTTTTCCTAGGCTTCCAAATAAGATATGCGTTCATGCTCAAATGCATTCGTGTGATTAATATTTCACGGGACACAAAGACGAAGCTTTGTCGTCCAGCTGAAAATTTTCATTTAGGTAATTGAATCTGACGCGCGAGATAACGCGCCGCTTGAGTCAAATCTTTGCTCCGTCAAAGTGGAACTGTTTCTTCGCGGAAGCTGACAATAGACTTGGCAATCAAATTTGATCTGCTTAATTGTTCTATCACTTAATGTAAGCGGAAATATTTTTAAAGATCGATTTAAAGATCACTATAAAAGAACAGCGCCATTTACTACAAAACCCCTCACCAAAAAATAAACAAATAAAAAAATGTCAATTTCTTTAAAGTGTTGCAACTTTCAAGTCGTCTGTAGGCGAGAAATATTTTTAAACATTTTTTTTTCCTAACTTCTTTACATTCTTTCTTTATAGCCGGTGTTTTATGAATTCGTTGATAATTAAATTGCATATTCACAGAAATAAAAGTTTGCTTGACGTACATGGCTATTTCAATCACAGTTTTATGGGAAGTAATTTACAGTAAGTCATTTCTTGCATGTAAGTATTTTCAATACGCACGCGCGCATACAGTTAAACACTAGCAATTACACACCAACACGCGTGCACACAGACACATATATACATTTATACATATATATATATATATATATATATATATATATATATATATATATATATATATATATATATATATATATATATATATATACAAATACAGGCGCGTTCACACACACATATATATATATATTAAACATTTCTGTACCATGGGATAAGATTCTTCAGTATCGCAAATATTGAAAATTTAGAGATATATCATTAAAATGTTTGTCAAGACTCGCAGTTTTGCGCCACAAGTTATCTTTGAATCTTCTCTTGGCATTAAACTGGTAATCGTAAGATAATGTTGTTATTTTCAAAATTATTCATATTCTTTGACCATATATATATATATATATATATATATATATATATATATATATATATATATATATATACATACATACATATATACATACATACATACATACATATATATATATATATATATATATGTATGTATATATATATATATATATATATATATATATATATATATATATATATATATATATATATATATATGAATACATGGCATTGTTGCATTATCATTAACACTCAGAGCCGAACGAGAAAAATGTATGAATAAGGAACGTGTATATTAAATAAAGCAATTGATGTGAAGTAAAATAACCAGAACATTGTACACATGCGTACACATACACGCGTCTACACACACACATTCAAACTTAGACACAGAGAAGCACAAAATCAAAATCAAGTAACAGTAAAAAAACGCATAAATTATTAGGTTGGTGCAAAAATAATGACGTAATAATGTCGTTTTTTCACGTTAAAAATACGTCAAAAAACGACATTATTACGCCATTATTTTTGCACCAATCTAATATCTTTTAGCTTAATGACAAGTGACAAATATGAGAAAATTGGCAGTTATTAGGTTGGTGCAAAAACAATGACGTAATTATGTCGTTTTTTGACGTTAGAAAAAAACGTCAAAAAACGTCATTATTACGTCATTATTTTTACTCCAACCTAATATTTGCTAAAAAATTTGTTGTGGAGTAGGCTGAATGATTAATATATATATATATATATATATATATATATATGTTAAATTACTAACAAAATGTATTAAAATTTTTTCACACGCTTCATCATTTCGGTGTTCATCACAGTAAAGTAATATTTTTCGAGAATGTAATTGTCACAACATTTAAAACAGCATGCCTCTCCACATTCGTAATTTAGTCAAATTCTAGTTGAAAATGTATTTATACTTTTTCATGAAAATAATAAGCATAAACTAAAAATTATTGAACTTTTTTATATTTAAAAATGGAAACTAAACTTTTATAGAATTAACTATGAATACGTTTTACGATAGTTTTAAAAATATAGGTTATAACTAATCGTTTGTTTATTCTTTGAAGAAAACATCTCATTTCAAACATATAACCTACCCTGACGTCCACTTCGTCAAATTTAAACTCCACAGTATATAGATTAACGTGTTTTACTTCACAATTATTAAAATTAACTTTCAGATGAAAACAAAAACTTTATCTTTGAAAAATCAACACATTTGTGAAAATTTAAAAAAAATAAATTTACATTTTTTTTTCTTAGGTAAGTCTGGGTACGTAGTCTCGCAAAATGCGTTCAGTTTCCTTATCGCTTTTCTATTGTATATGGAAAATATTTTGATCACTTGATTACCCAAAATAAATTTGCGTCTATGTTTTCACATTTCACTTTTCTTTGCAGTCGGATAATTAATAATAAAAGTGATAATAACAAAAATAAAACATAAGATTCCTCACTTTTCATAAGTAAATGCATGTCTTACGTCTTCCTAGTATCTACCCCGTCCTAAATATATATAATTGCATGATCAAAAACACAACGTTTCTCTGATGATGTCCAAAAGGACGAAACACTTCTCATCAAAAACTCTCTAGTCTACATGTTACACTTAATACCTTGTTATAATTTTCATAAACATTATAAAATATTTTCTCTTCCATATTATTCGCTTATAGTAATTATGAAAGTATTTCTTTAATTAAAACATGCGAATACATTTCAAAGACAAGAGTGTTGAAGAGATAATTACAAAAATGTAATTTTATAATAGTGACCTCATGAAGAAACTTTTAATATCAAGGTGTATGTTTCATCATCTGATTGGAACGTTTTCAACAACTGATTTTGTTAGTTACTATTGTTTGAGGGGAGTTCTTAGTATCGTAAAGTGTATTTCGAATAATATAAATGCTGATAAATCGACGCTCCATAATGTAAATCATTATCTTCAGAACTGTCCACATTTTTTCATCAGTTTAACTTCAGGCCCATAGGCGAAAACCTCCATCAGACGAATTTTTTGAAAGATCAAAATTAAATTCCGCGCTACATTGGAAGTATCATAGTCGTTTATAAAAATAAAAAAAAAAGTTTTCAAAACACTGGATTATTCTTGAAATGATGACCTACACGGGCCTTCAAATATATCTCTATTTAGAACTTATCATATGCTTACTAACTTACCATCTAAAACCCTAACCGAAATTAATACATGACCACTACATCATTGATGTCTCATATCCTGATAATATTCTCCAGCTCTGTATCCGTAGATTATGCTCCATCAGTGCGGCACATCAATGAATGGAAATTCGAATTTTGTGTAATTTCATCTTCATTTTCCTAGAGTTTTCCTTTTGAAAGCGATTTAGAGAAGTTTTTTTGACATACGTTTCTTTTTGTCATAAGACATGACAGTTTGGGCTTTCACGCTACCCCAATACTTAACACTTGACAATGATAGATAATTTACAAGTTCGCAATTTGCAGGCGGACATAGATAAGCGAATAAAATTCCTCGGCCTGTTCTTATAAGACCATAATCAGGTTTTAAGATATCTTCCTACACTTATCCGGTGATGTCTTCCATTTTCCAAGCTTTGCCGTTATCTGTCACGTCTGCCTTATGACACGTGTTAAAGATTCAAACACGCGGCAAAATTCACAACATTTTCAAAAGAATGGTTCTAATTTTTCTTAAAAAAAACGAGGGTCGGTAGAGGGATAAGTCCAGCAAAAATTAAGCTTCGCACAGTCAAACCAAACCTAGGTGACGACTCGAAACAGATATCTAGAATAGGAAGATAAGATGAGATTACACTGACAAGTCAACACATCTCAGTCATTCATACTTACTGAAGATTAAGGTCAATTATGTCAATGAACTCACTTAACCCCTGCAAAACATAAACACTACAAGAAAACTATTTGAAAATATTGAAATCTTAAACATAATGTCCTACATTAATCAAATAGGTGTATACCAACCATGTAACACCTACAATAGATAATCTACAATTCACATATCTATAATGCATACGTTTACACAGAAAGTAAGAAAGGATGTGAAAATGGTTGCAGTTGAATTTATAACATTGTGTTCAATATACATAGTTGAAGTAATAAAATTGAGTATAAAAAATTTAGATTTAGACATTAAATTACCCAGAGAGTTTGATATTCCACTAAAGAAACAAAACCAAACGCTATCTTTCAAATTAATTCCTCATACAGATGATGCTATCTTTCAACAAAGACACATTTAGACATGAAAAAGTATTAATTTTATAAAGTGATTAATTATAAAGTGACTAGAACTGTAAGCGCAGTGCAGAAAACGAATTATATCGATCGTTTAAATACATTATAATACATTTTATTACGCTAGGTT
The DNA here is from genome assembly GCA_963932145.1 of Acanthosepion lycidas. Lineage (NCBI taxonomy): Eukaryota > Metazoa > Mollusca > Cephalopoda > Sepiida > Sepiidae > Acanthosepion > Acanthosepion lycidas. Next base: position 104,520,793 of record OZ010577.1, on the reverse strand, counting down.
TTTCACAATAAAATCGTTATTAAATATTCGATAATAGTAAAGTTTTCAGAAACATTAGAATTTATATGGGTTGTTTATAATGTGTTTTTCAACTTGTAATTGACTTGATTAAAAGTATTCAAATGTCAGATTTTTTTTTTATAAACGATAACTTTCTTTTGCTTCTTATTCTTCAATATACTGTACCCATTCGAGGTGTTAGGGATCATGGCTTTCCATAATTTCCTGTAATTTGTAACTCTTAATAATTGTTGGCTTTTTACCATCTCTGCTGAACTCTGCCGCAGAAAATATACACTGAAGGTCGCTAAGTAAGTTATGCCTTGCTTTCTGCTCCGTTGTGTGCCATATGACAATTATTAAAAGGAATTAAGTAATTTAAAAAAAAAAATTAAGTTAGTTCTTCCTTCAGGTTTTAGCTTATTAATCCGTGTTGTATTAATTAAATTTAAATTTTTCGAAGTTTTGTTTTGATAGTGCGCATATGTTGTTGCTTCATGGGGAACGTAAAGTTAATACGACAAAGTTCTGAAGAAGGAAATGCGTCGCACGAAACATTTTTACACTTTGTTTAATTATTTCCCTAAAATAGTTATATATATATATATATATATATATATATATATATATATATATATATATATATATATATATATATCTTTTTTTTTCATGTTTATCTGCGCGTTGATAGATAAATAGAAAGATAAGGACAAAATCCTACGGCAACATTTCCTTTTAATTCCTGAAAGCAATCTTCAGACCACGTTTGTTGTATTTTTGCTCTACCATTTATATATGCTTGTCGACTGCGCATTATCGGTAGAACGTTTTTGCATTACCCTATCAGTTCATTTTGGACATTTTGAAAAACTGCTATTTAATACTGCTGCTATATCTGTTCTTTTACCCATGCTATTAATCTGGAGGTTCTTCACAAAATCCAAAGAAGGATTTGTAATCTAATCGGTCTTGAATTAGCATCTCGGCTTCACCGACTTGGCATGGATTTTCTATGTGTTTTCTGCAAATATTTCTGTTGGGGCCCACCCACCTTCTCATCAGAATGGACTGATCTCTCTACTACTAATAGGACGGTTCTGCAGAGTTCTAGGGGGGATCAGGTGACCATCACACTTCCGTCTCTCTACCGGAAGATACTGTTGGATTTTATACTCTTTCTGATTGTTACTGACTAACCTGTGTTCGTTTGACTACTAATCTCTCTGTTGTAAATACCTCTTCGAATATACCAGTTTTTTTCCTTATGTCCTTATGTGTTTGTCCTTATTTCAATACACGCACGCGGAAACAATCAACATCTCAACAATTTCCATGGCAACTCATTTGACGAACTTTTTCTTTGGTTCCCCGATTAAATGGATTTAAACTTGCTACTATACTGCCATTTATTTCCAGCTCTTGATTGTTAAAATGCTTAAATGAAACCACCACATCTACTCCAACAGTTTCTTTTCTCGTACTTCCTTCTTGTGTTTATTGCTTCCTTGAAAACTTCAATCGTTATCTTCTGTCTTCTTGAATCCTGTTCACCTTTTGTTTTTTCCCTCTATCCTACCAATAGTTAATCTTTTATCTCAATTCCACTCTCTATAACGCCCTGCGTACCATTCGCTTACCCTAATTACATGGAGTGAAATGATTATAAATTATTGGAGTAACTGGTATGTTTTAAATTATTATAGAATATAGTGTAGAGTAATTGTGGAACTGAATGTTATTATTTGTAAGTATTTAAAGTTTACTTTTTACGATTTAGTTATTATTTACTGTTGATTACTTAATTATTTTTTGTTGATTATTCTTCTTATTAATATATGTATTTGAGTTTGTGTTCATTCGTAGTTAATTAATTTGTTTATTTCCTTAATTATTTACTTAGATTTTTCTTTTTTTTTCGAGGGTTGGTTATCTTATTTGTTTAAATAAGTACTGGATTTTTTAAGTAATTTAAAGTACTGGATTTGTCTAAAATGTTTTACATTATCAGCGTTGTATCACTGGACAATCTTTCTATTTTTCATGGAGGTTTTTTGCAAGGTATTCGTTTCTTGCTTACGATTGTTAAATAAATTTGTTTCTTGACTATATTTTGATATAAGTTCTGATCGTTTAACCAGTTAATTTTTTGGCTTGAGAATGTAATTATATACATATTGTCTTCTCCACAGAAAGAGAGAGAGAGAGAGGGAGAAAGAGAGGGTATAGGGTATTTTGACTTATTTTTGTATGCTAGTGCTGTTTTCTTTATTTTCCATAATAGTTTTGGTGTAATTTGCTGTTTGATTTTTATTTTACCATATATATTTAGAAAAAATACCCTGTACATTTCATTGATTACGGCAGACAAGTTTCTTTTATTTAGTTTTTTTTATACAATTTCTTCTGCGATCTAATATATTTGTTTCTTTTCCGATCATAAATCATATATAAACTGTCTTCATGTTTTTTTCTTTTTCATCCGAGCGCTCTCGGCTATAAATTTTCAAGATTTAAATATTTTAATTGTTTAAATAAGAAAAAAAGTTTGTATGTATGTTTTATAAAATGTTTTCATTTTCAAAAACAAACGTACGTTTTCACCTTAATTCTTCATACAGATAATTTAAATCTTTCAATAAAGAAACATTTAAACATGAAAAAGTATTAATTTTATGAACTTATTAATTAATAGTATTATGTGTTGTTTGATTTTGTTTTTATTAATAAAGCTTCCATTATTTTTAGCCTTGTTTTGCATGTAGACGATGCTATTATATTAGTGTATCAACAAGTATGTTACGAATAGTGTCCGGTAGGTCTCCATGAATATTTAAATGAGATCTAATTGAGCTATGGTCAGAAAGGTGTAGAGGTAGTCTGCGTTACAAACATTGTGTAGTGGAGCCTATATATTTATTTACGAATTTTGAGTGATCAGTAATACAATTCCTTAATGGTTATTTAAATTCGTAAATAATATTTGCCCTATTTAATTTTGTTCTAAGAGGTGAATTATTTTTTTTTAACTATAAGGGTAGAGGTTTTAAAATTTTGTAATAATTTTCTTTTAAATTTTGTAATAAAAAATGAAATTATTCTTTTGCTATTTGTGACACTATTTAGCGGTCGCGGGAAAATTAAAAGCGGGAAATAATTCAGGCGAGAAAAAGCTGTCAAGAAAAGACAAACTAAGCGATGTTATTTTTTTAACAAAGAAAAGTGGTAAAGGTTTTATTTTCATTTGCGAAAAAAAAGTATTTTTTTCCGCGGAAGGTAAGAAATTCGCAAAACCACGGATCTGTTAGAATTAATTTATGTTATGACGCGGCGAAAGAAGATAGCAAGCTGCCCATGGCAATAATGAAAATTTCAAATTAGTCAAGTGGCCTACGAAACAGAAGCTGGGAGATAATTGCAATCAGGTCACGTACTGAGCGAGAAAAACATCAGCTGGGCCACCCAAGGAAAAGGGAAGAATAAACCATTAACTATCTTTCGGAGATATCATTTGGTTTTGAGAAAAAACACCTGTTTTATGTTCAGACTTAGCCATGATAAGAGTTTGTTGCCTGGACAGATTGTGGTGACGGAAGTACGTAGGCATTGAGGAGACAAAGACCAACCCCGATGATTATTTGACGAAAATCTTAAAATTCGGTTAAGATAGTCTAGAGACCACACTACGAGTCGTAGGGGTCCTGTGTCGGGGAAAAAAGAAAAGAAAAAAAAGATGATTTTTTTTCCTTTGAGCGATAATTGTAAACACTCGCGCTGCCGAGCGTCATTGGTTGAGTGGTGGCGTGAGAGGTGGGCGAAGGAAGGGAGGCCTGTTGATGCCTCTGAGGAGATTGGTGTGAGATACCACTATGAGAAAGAAGGCCAACCTGTTGACGTCCTCTGAGGGGATTGGTGTGAGATACCAATATGAGAAAGGATGTATTTGGGAGGACAATTCCCCTTAAGAACTCCTCTAAAGAAGAAAGTAATGGACTTCCAAAAATGGAAAGTTGTAAATTTTCCTGTCCGAAAAAAAGAAAATCCTTATTGTGGAATTAGAATTATCGAGGAACTCAAACCACGACAGGCCCACACCCGGTTTTGGTCGACGTCCATATAAACAGAGTCGCAGCGAGTAAACGGCAGTTAGTCAGTTAGTTGGAGAGTTGCAGTTGGGGTTGGAGAGACGCAGAAGCAGACAGAGTTGAGCTGTGAGCTCGCAGAAAGCTGACTGAAGATCGACGCGTCTCGACTTCGACTTCTAACCAAGAACAATTTATTTTTGAAGAACGACTTAGACGCACACCACCAAACAAGTTTTACGAATATCACCTGCAGATACAAAAAAAAAAAAACAGCTATCGAAAAACAACTTAAGATATTAAGACTCGCCTAACAAACACAAAGTTTCACGAATCCATAGAAGCGGGTTGGGAGAAAGACGCATTCCTGTATTCAGCAACCAGATATAAAAATATTTGTTATTCTTTTTTTTTTTTAACTTTTCCAGTTGTTACATATACTTGTGTGGAGTTACCTTTGCTCGGAATCGCCTTGCATTACGGCCGGAGACTGATTGATTTCTTCTACCTAAGATCAAAATCAAAACGTGGGTAGGTTAGACTAGAGGTCAGAGCAGTTACTTCGGTAACCATACATTGGAGGCGAGCTGGGAACGACAAAGCTGATACCGAATCTAACCAGATTCCCATCCGAATCAGCCAAGGGTTAAAACGTCACATTTGGCGCCGCGACCAATACCAAGTCACATTGGTCGTCACAGGATAGCACCGGTGTATAGACAGCCCGGGGTGACGTCATAATATTATCAATTAGTGTTGTGCATTTTTTATATTGTTCTTAATTCTGCATTTATCTTGTTTATAATTTTCGTTCTTCTGATTTTTATAAAAGAATATTAATTTTATTGTTCATGTTTCTGTTCTCGCCGTTACTTTTAGCAACGTTAGACAGAAAAGGCCTAATAAGGAGAGAAATATTAGATCGCATGAGAAATAATAAAATATAAACAAAAACACCTTGTTTGTCGTTTTCAATGAAATGTGCATGAAAGAAGGATTGCTGCCTAAACATACAAATACATACATACATACATATATATATATATATATATATATATATATATATATATATATATATATATTCAAATCCTTTAATCATATATGTTGGCCATCGTCATGGGTTGAATTATTTTCCTTAATTTTGTATGTTATTTTATCTGCTTAGTATCTAGAAAATTCATGGTTAGAACTAATGATTTCTAGTATTCAAAATCGGCGTTATGTTTTCATTGTATATTTCTCTTATTGAATGAAAGACTGTTGTTCATCTATACATTTCTGTTGACATTTCTAACGCTTTTAGTTCAAGTCCTCTTAAATTTCGCTTAAAACTCCAGCCCTTTCGTGGCTTCTTTTGGCCACTAGTGTCAGTTTAACATCAATCTTCTCTCCACGCATTGCCTTCGGCTATTACCTTGACGATCCAACCAATTACTTCTCGTTGTATATCAAACAGACACTTTACGCTGAAGCGATCATATTTCATCCCGAAAGTTTCCCCCCCCCGGTAATGCGTACTTTAAACTAACCAATTTAATTTGATGTTTTCTGTTCTTTTCTTTCAACTTGAGGACGCATGCAACTCTAAATATTGTCCAATATTCGGCAACAGGCGAGAATCAATTTTCTAGAAATTTTATTGAAATGAATGTAAATGTACAGGTTTCGTCTTTACCTAAATAAAATAATTAATCTTTTATAACATTGTACGATCAATTTTTTGTTTGTTTTCGCGACCGTTTCCTTAATAAAACAATTTAAGTCAATGAAGAAGAAACAGCCTCTTAATTTCAGTAATTAAAACAACTAGTATCATACAATCGTCAGCGATTTTTCTCCAGTCATAATATGCCACCCCACTTTCCATGATGGTCTGTGCTTTGAATAACCGTTGGATTTTTATAATCCGAATTCTTAATATCAGAATATCTGTATCTACTCGAAACTGACTAGTTACCCAAAAAACAATATGAATTTTATACTTATCTGTTTGGATTGTAACAACCCTGAAATGTGAGTGCACTGTTTATATACCTTCACGGAGGTAAAAAACAAATATTGACCTTTCCGGCTAATGGTGTTTTATGTTGGTGTCGTCGGGTCACGTAACTGTCTTATTCTTCTGGATATTTATCATTAATTATCATTGTTATTCTTGTTTCAGTTCTACGTTATGATAACTATTTTGTCTCTCGTTACAGGGTATTCAACGCACTCCAGACAAGAATTAATGCACCTATATATAATTCACTACATAAATGACGGAAATATGCTCATTGCATTATATTGCTTCAGGTAAAACCTGGCACCTTCTTTTTTGCTTTATATGAGATTAAGACAAAATATAGTGGAGTGATGTCATGTTTAGACTGCAGCTGTTCTGTTTTCATTTTCATACTTTGATAGACTTCAAATTATTTTTCGGCTAATTGTGAGAGAAGACTTATACTTCTTTTCCATATTCTTCTCATAGACTCACCGTAACAAAACTTTCACTATTCTATCGCTATCTCTATGGACTACAGACGAGATCTATTCTTTAATTCCTACAGTTCAAATATTTACAGCAAGAGGCGCCAATTTCTACGGAATCGAATCACACATTTCATGCGTATTGTAATTGTAAAGAAAAAGTTCAACTCAATCCTTTGTCACCATGAACTACTATTATTATGGAACTGATGAGAATACTACTGTAAAAACAATACTATTAACTACCGGAAAGTCAAAGGTGATTCGTGATCTGTACTATTTATTTCCATGACCTTTCCTGCCGACCTCATGCTTTTTCATTTATAAGCGGTACGTAATACACTATAACTAGTTTAGCACTAATCCTCAACGGTGTAGTGGCGTTCGGTTCTCGCACGTATGTATGTTCAGCTCAAAAATATTGAAATAAAAGGGCACGTTCATTCAAAATTTAACATAATTATTATGTTGAGCGAGAATATATTTCTAAAGTGTTAATTGTCTTAGATATATGCTCTTAATTTAACAACTTTGCTAGAAGTCCTATCTTGTGAACTTTGAAACAAAACAAATAATTAACTACGATAAAAAAAAGTCAAATTTATACACAGTTTTTATTTCTATTCGCCGTGCGAAAGGTTTAGCAACACCAAATCGCTAAAGACTTACATCGTGTAGTAAATTTTCTTCACGATACCAAGCCCTTCAGAAATAGAATATTCGTATCGTAGACTATTTCTAACGTAATAATTGTAATATGTAACAATGATTATGCAGGTTGCGAAAACAGCTAGGGAGAATTCAAACTCGCAGAGAATTGAACTGAAATCATCACAAAAATCATGAAAAACCACAGATAATATATTAGGTTGGTGCAAAAATAATGACGTAAAAATGTCGTTTTTTGACGTTCAAAATACGTCAAAAAACGACATTATTACGTCATTATTTTTGCACCAACCTAATATAAAAACAATCAGTCTGAATCCATTGTCCTTTTCATCCTTAGAGGATAGGTTAATTGTAAGTGTAATATTAACAGCAATATTAACCCTATCCTCATAAGGAAACATTCTGCATTAATTACCGAGAAGACATTACTACATTTTCTTGAAATTTATAAAATCTTTATATTAAAACAATTTTCAGAAGAATAGGTTTATTATGACCACTATTAGGGTTCTGTCAAGTTTTAAGGAGAGGTTTCTTCCCAGGCTTTTTGTTGTAAATATTGCCTAACGTCATCATCTTAATTATATCATTATTTTACAAGAGTTACATGTGACATCTATTTTAGTTGGTGTTGCTATTCAAAGTATTCAGGGGGATGTGATTCCTGTTATTTTGTACAAATTATCTTTTGTAATTTTGCAACGAGAGTCCTCGAGTTTTAACGAAAGATGGTCAACTGTAACACCTACATGTCAGAAGCTATTACAAAGCATAGATCGGAGAAATTGGTGTTTTAAAGACGGTAGATATTTCTGAATCAATTTGCCTCTATGCATGGCATACAAACCAAAATGTCGGTCGGATTAATTTTCATCAAGCTTGTCTCGTTACGACAATAACGGATATTATCGGTGCCCTATAAATTCAGCCATATACAACATTTAAAGCTGCTTGTAAATACTCCATATAAAATTGTCGATTTGTCGAGATTAATTAGGAACATTACTCTAATATTTATACTCATACTTTGCTTTTGTGGCAATTTGTGGGGTTGAGAGAAACTACACCTAGCGCAGCCTATTTTATATTATCTTTCTTACTTTTATACTCTAGTGAACATGTTATATTTGTATGGCGTATAAATTATATGTAACCAACATTTAACAGTTTCATTCTTATTCATTAAAGCCGTGTACGGTGGAGTAATGGATAGAGGCTCGGATTGAGGAATTAGAGACTGAGTTCGCATCACAGTTGAATCTATTAGATTCACTTACGTGTTAATAACATGGAGGATGCTATGAATCTTCTTCTTCTCTTCCCAGCTATGCGTAAATAAACAGACAAATCAGGTTCTTTTTTCCAGTTCCTACTGCGGGAAAAATCTGCCTCGTCAGTCCTGTATCAAAAGATACATGATTGCTCATGCGTGTATTCCGTATGGCACTTGACTGACTGAAATATACTTTTTACTTAATTATGATATCACCTAATCGGTACATGTTAATTTAGAATTTTTAAAGATATAAAAATTTATAAATTATTTTAATTAAAATCCAAAATGTTTCTTTAGTGAATGCTATTTGAAGAAAAAAATTGGTATGTAAGCAAACCTGATTCAAAAGTAAACGAATAAATATGTATATACGAGATAACCTTTTTTTCATAAAAATGCGGCATTTATTCACGAAATATTCATCGTTATTATTTCATACATCTTATCTGTCTAATAATACCAATGCTATAAGATAATTATTATTAAAATTATCATAAAATCATATTAATAATAATACTAAATGTAAATATATATGACCGCCTACGCGTGTATCACGCACGGAAGATAACTGACTGAAATATGTATACATTACTGATGAAAAATTTAAGATCAATAGAAAAAATGTTTAAAAATCTGTTTTCATGGAAAATTTTTTAAACATTTCGTACTTAAGTTTACTAATTTTATAATCTAAAAGGTTATGTCGACATAAAATTATAATCCGAACAATTTATTGAGAATTTGACATTTTTTATAAAATGAGGCGTTTTACACTTGATCCAAATTATAAGACCAGAGACAAAAATTCTACGAATGTGTACGGAATGTGTACGAAAACATTCAACAACCAAAGTTAATAATGAGTTCTACCTCTATTGGTTTTGATAATTTCATAAATTCTTTGGGGCATGCTAGAAATTAGTGTTTCCATAAAACTGTGATGAATATTGCTCCAGCTTCTGAAGAAATCGACGGAGTTTATTTTTTGATGAATATTGTTTGCCATTTCGCTAAACATCTCTTGCCATCCATCCCCAAACATTTTCAATTGGGTTTAAGTCCGGTGAGCATGCAGGATATCTCAAGAGATGAATCCCATTTTCTTGTAGAAAAGTCAAGGTCCAGCATGCTGCGTGGATTGCAGCATTATCCTGTTAGAATAACGATCCATCCCCACACAAGCAATATCCCCCCGTCACAAACGATGCTTTTTATAGCATACTAACATAACCAGCCGCTGTCTGACGACCCTGCACCACCTGGAGCTCCATCGTCCCTCTGTAAGAAAAGTCACCCCCTATCAAAAGGGACCCTCCACCATATGACGTGTGGAGAAAATTTAAGGTGGCATGTTTTTGTTATGCCAATGTCGGTGGAAGCCATCAGGACCATATAGATTGAATTTTTTCTCATCAGAAAACAGGACTTTCTTCCACTTCTCAATTTCCCATGTTTGGTATTCACGACCAAACCATAAACGGTTCATTTTGTGACGTGGAAGCAGCCGAGGAATTTTTTTCCGCTTTTTATTTACCATGCCTTTTTGTCTTAAGTGTCGTCTGATGATTAATGGGCTGCAATCAGCATCTGTGGCTGCCTTAATTTGACTAAAAGAATGTCCACTGGCTTTCACAACAATCCGTCTTATTCTCCTACTCAATGTCGGAGAAATGTTTTTGACCTGACAGTAGATTTTGCGTTTCCATAATTCGCACAGTCCTTTAGAAAGTTGCAATTCACGGTTTTACTGCGATTTACCTTAGCTGCGATCGCCCACTGTGACAAACCTTGATTATGGAAATCTAGAATTCGAGCAAGCTCAACTTCAGTAAGTTTGCTTGCTTTATGCATGGTGACACATTTACGCAGCGATTGCTAATCTCTAACTGAATTAAAACATTGGAATTAACCAAGATCTAACAATTTGTACCCCCCGGTCTCATAATTTTTATCAATTTTTATCGCCGCATTTTATAAAGAAAGTCCATTTCTGAATAAATTTATCGGATTATAACCTTTCGTCTACATAAACTTTTAGATTATAGAATTAGTAACCTTAAATAAGAAAAAGTTTATAATGTATCCATGACAAATAGTCTCTTATACAAATTTTTTCAAGCGCTCTTAAATTTTTGATCAGCAGTGTATGGTCACTCGAGACCAGTATACAACTGATTACGACCTAAAAGTAAATATTAGTTTCGTTTTTCAAAGACGTTCTTAATTTCGACAAATATGAGAATTAAGTCGAGTAAACTCAACAGCCGATATTATTTAGCATTGTCTCTAGTACAAAAATTCTAATCCAATAACTTTTATGTACACAGGATTTCAGTATTTCTGTGTAGCTCTCTGTATATTTTGTCGTTTTGTTTATTCCTCCTAATCTCTGTTCTGTCAGCTATATACACAAACTCGTTCAGTAGGTTATGGGCTTTTTCGTCTTTATCTCTTGCCTTTAATATGTCCTGTCAACGTCATATTTACTAAGCCTTCTTATGTCTCCGAGGAATTTAAACTCAGAATCGGCGCACTGTATAGGTTAAATAGGCCGTAAACCATTTTAAACGTATTAAAAAGAAAAGAAGTCCAAGCCAAATATACATTTGAGTATCTGAATCAAACTAGAATATTTATCATCAAAGATTACATTACAAAGTCAAAACATCTGCAATAAACATGCTTTTGTATCTATCTATATTTCTGAGATGAGGTATTATGTACACTATTTAAATTACTCGGACTATAAGTGATGTCAGCTATCAGTTATCTCCTGCTTAATTCTCTCTCCAAGTTCTCCACCGCCTTAACCAGGTATTGAACTGGCAATTCTTTGGGTCCTATCACGGGATCTAACTAACGCCTTTATCCACTGTGCCATGTGTCCTTGCCATCCTTTAAACATGGCACGTGGAACTATATCAGTCTACCTCATTGAGCAAAATAATGGGTTCAGTTCGACGTTCAAACTACCTGAAGAAGACCGGAGCGTACAACGGCCGAAACGTTGTAATAATTGTGGCGACATAGATGAGGACAATAGTCCGAATAACGTAAATAGTGTACACAGGATTTGTTGACCAATGATAAGCTTTAATGCACGATAATCTATCCAAATTCGTACTACCCACAATCCAAACCTTTTGAATTAAAAAATATAAAGTTATATTATTATGCATAAAAACAATCAAAATTAAGATGAAATAATTACTACTCAGTAATTGGGTTTACTTTTTGTCAGTGTATTAATATAAATGAAATGTAGCTGTAGTTTGCTGTTAAACTGTCTAAATGGATTTCTATTAAAACTTTGCGCTCTGATATATAAATAAATTATTTTTTATCATTTCTTTCTTCCTTCTAACAAAATGGTGGACATCTATCATTTTGCGAATGAGTTTATATGAATATGACTGAGCGAAAGCGTGATTTTTTTAAAATTTCTAATGATTAATTGCCTGTTAATATTATTTGTTTTTGGTACTGCTTTTACGTGTACAGCAGCCTGCAGAAATTTGTGGATTTCCTGAAATCTAGAAGATTTTTAAATGACAGAAAATACTCTAAAGAGATGGGAAAAGGAGGAATAATTTCAGTTTAAATTATTAAGGTTTTTTTTTTTTAAATTAGCCAAAATTCTGAAAAGAAATCTGGCTCATTGAAGCGATTAGCTGTCATTTCAACTTTGGTGAAAAATACCAGCTACGTTTGCACTGCTCTTTTTATAGGGAAATTTTAATGACAGAAATAATTGTGACTCTCTAATTATGGTGATGTAAGGGCCTCTATTGTTATTGTCAAAAGTACAGGAAACTGAAGGAGCATTCTTAGAAATTTGCATGCCATGTTTTGTCTACATGTAAGAAAAATAAAATAAAAGAAACGAATTTGGCTATCTGAAATAGAGTTTTAGGCATGCCTTAAGGAAACTAACAACGTATTAGAATAGTGTTTCTTTCTATTTTATGTACAATCTCCACTTAGAACAAAAGTAATCATGGTTCTCCACGATTTCCTCTCCTTTGTAACTCTAGCCAATGTTTGTCCTCCCATTAACTCTCACAAACTTTGATCATTTTGAGTAATTATTTAGTTTTCTATCGCTTATCAGCACTTTTCAGGTTTATTTAAAACCAGAAGATATATTTTTTAGATTGTAAGATATTTTAGGGATAATAATGACTTAGTTATAGAAACCTAACTAATTAACACATAGCTACCAGAAGGGACGGATTCATACCTTTCCCCAGGGGTATTTAGGCGTAAGTGACTATATCGAACACGACGGGAACTGGAAGTCGGTTCTCCGATTAACAATTCTGAATCATTATTCATTACATCACCCGCATATCCAGGCTTACGACACGGGATATTCCCTCCCAGTCATTTGTTGCTCCATTAAATTACACAAAGTCATTATGCAAGTTGATCATTGCTTTCCACGACTTGGTCTCCATGGTAACTCTAAGCAATAATTGTCCACTTAATGTCCGTTCCAGTCTTCCTTTTTCCATCGATTTATACAATACATTTTCCATTTTGATCATTGATCCCCAACACTTGCTCTCCATGGTACATCTAAGCTATAATTGTCCACTTACTATCCGTCCCAGTGTTTCTTCTTCAATCCATTTACACAAGGTCTTGAGGTAAGATGATCATGGATTTCTACCAGTTGCTCTCCCATTTACTTCTAAGCAATAACTGTCCACTTACTACCCCCCCAGTCTCTCTTCTATCCATTCACACAAGGTCTTCATGCAAGATGACCACGGATCTCTACCAGTTGCTCTCCCTTGTAACTTCAAGCAATAATCGTCCATTTATTATCCGTCCCAGGCTTTCTTCCTCCATCCATTCACACAAGGTCTTCATGCAAGATGATCATGGATCTCTACCAATTGCTCTCCCTTGTACCTCTAAGCAATAATTGCCCCCATACTATCCGTCCCGGTCTTTCTTCTTCCATCCATTTACACAATGTCATTATGCAAGTTGAACATTAATCCACGCCACTTCCTCTCCCTTGTACCTCTAAGCAATAATTGTCCACTATCTGCCCCAGTGTTTCTTCTTCCATCCATTTACACAAACTTTTTTTTAGGAATTTCTCAATGTATTCCTCTGCCACATAAGCATACGGTAAGTGCAGTAAGTGAAATATTTTCTACATCGTCTTGCATCATAATGTTGCAAGATATTTCAACTGTGACTTTCTGATACTAAATAAAAGAACATATTTCCAATTTTGTTCCAACCACTTCCCAGCTCAAGTGTTCCGTTCATGTTATTCTCGGCATGCCTCTGTAGTAGTACACCTGCGATACTTTGAATTTTACTTTTATCTTTCTGAAAACTGTACCGTATACACTGACATTAAAGGACATTGCAGTTACACAGCAATTCCGCACTGTTACGAAATGAGAAATATATTTGAAATATCACTCTAACAGAAAATGTAAAAGAGTGGGTATAAATACAACAGAAATCGATGCAGTCAAAAACAAAATCCTTATCAGTAGTCAAAACAAGTGCGTGAGGACACACTGCTTTAAAATGAACCTTAACAGAATATATAAAATAGGAAATGCCGACATAACGGAAAAAGAAATGATATTGATTATGAAAGTGAATACAGGAGGAATACGAAAAAGACAGAGAAGTATTATTCAGACTTAGCAAACTGTGGACACAACTTAGGTTTCAGCACGTAGACAAATGATTTTAGAAAAAATTGGAAACTGTCATAGAAAACAAAACGCACAAAATAAGTTTGGTTAACGATACAAAGACCGAAGAAGTCATCAAATTATAAAGAACGAAAATACCATAAAAAACTAAAATAAAATTCCTATCTGTCGTCTAACCGGTTCTAGTATATGAGAAAATTAAGATGATAGAAAGATAATAGAAATATACCTTGAGTGAAGAAAAGGTCATGAATTATGAAGTTGATTTACGTTTTCATCATAGGAAAATAATTTGGAACCAAAACGATAGTAAACTGGGAATATATATCCGCTACCTGACCTGTTAAGAAACTCCTACCAAAAGAATATCATTCTGTTATCAAAGAGCAGATTGGTACACGTTCCCTGCCTTCCTTCATGGCGTCTCGTGTATACAAATTTTTTAATTATCCTGCAAAAAACTGCGCGTCCGAGGTTCCCTACTGAATGAAAGTTTGCATCAATACATTTATTCCAGCCAGAGAATACCAAGTTAAACCGCCTTCGTCTCCTTGATTTGAACCACCATTCTCTGTCGCTGTAGCACACAGGAGTCAATTCTTCGGTCTGTAAGAGAGCGACACATCTGATTGCTTCTATACTGAAGTGGTTAAGTATCTTACCTCTTACGACCTACTCACTGAACAACAATTTGGATTCAGTTTTACACGGTCTACAGCTGACGTGCTTAGGGCCATCAAAGACTATGTATATCAAGCTGTTGATAATAACGGTGAAGCTCTGGGTGTGGCTCTAGATATCTCGAAAATCCTTGACAGGTTTTGGAATTATGATATTATACGTAGGCTTCGGATATATAGTATTGAAGGACGATTCTTTGATTTAATCCAATCATGAAAGTCGTTCGGAACGGATCCGCTTCCTGATCCATTCACTCGAACGCGGTGTCCGTCTGGGCTCTCTACTGGGACCTACGTTGTTTCTTATCTTCATCAATGATATTCTCGATGTCATCAGGTCTCAAGTACTCATTTGTGCAATGACACGACCATGTACTCCTGTTTCAATAGCAAATCCGTCAGAGTTATTGAAAAGTATCTTCAATCAGTGGATAACTGTGGTATGAAATGGCTTGTAAATCTTTTTTATACCTTGAAAACAAATCTACTCTAAGTTAACCACCATAGAAAAACTTCTGCCCGCCATCAGGATGGCTGACACTTGACTCCAGGAGAGCGTCTTATTGCTCCTTCTTGGCCTCACGTTTCTTACTGACTGCAATGAATCAATACTTGCATCTAATGAAAGTTGGTTCATTATATCATGCCAAATGTTTTTTTTTCTTATCAGAGTCCATCTTACACATTTAAAAATCTACAATTTGTCCATGCATGAACAATGTTTCGATATCTGGTCTGTTGTCCCTACTGTTAACTCGAGGTTCTTGACAATAACCACAGAAGAATCTGCAATTTAATCAATCCTGACTTGGCAACTCTACATCTGTCACTTAATGTGGCTTCCCTTTGTCTTTTCTACAAATGTTTGTATGGCAACAGGTCTGCCGAAACTTTTTTTCATGGTGCACTGACTACATGAATATAAGTGTACTACGACATTGGCATTTAGCTCCAACCATTTTACTGTTGGAATACGTAAACGCAACCGTCCCTTCTGCTGTAAGAATTTCTTTATCCACACTTTCCGACAGTGGAATTCACTTCCGCTTACTTGCTTCACTGATAATTGCAATCTTCAAAAACCTAGGTGCAACGTCAATCTCCATCTTCTCTTGTATTGAAGCTCGTTCACCTTTTATCCTTTCCTCAATCCCCCCTATAGACAATCTTTTATCTCACTTTCACTCTCAATACTCCCTGCGTACTAGTAGCGCTCCAATCTTCCTCGGGGTTAAATGACTAAAAAAATAAGAAATGTGTTATAGAACCGGAGAAGCGTTGAAATTCTACAGACACAATCGTTAGTGCGATCTGATAATATATGGGGAAGTTACGGGAGATATGTTAAATCTTGTTCTTACGCAATGCCAGCGGTCTAAATATGCCAGGATGTAGCCAACAAGATTAAATCTATAAGATCAGCCTGACAAAACCTGTTTCTTCGTAATGATTGAGATGGTTGAAATTACTTGAAGAAAACAAAACAAACTTCGGTCGTTGCACAATTTATCCAAAATTTTAATCCTGTTACACTACATCTGCTAAATAAGACCGGTTTATGATGAAGTTAAAGCGGGTCCGATTTATTTTTGTATATCTCATCTAAAATGAATCATCTTTCATACAGTCTTCCACAAACAAGTTTAAATTGGTTTATATTAATTTAACGAAATGATATATGTCCTTAAATTATCCACATTTTCTGACGAAATTACTCAGCTTTCTTACCCAGTGATGAGAGGAACATCTTCGAATCTGTAGAATAGATCATAAAATATTATAGCATAGACAATATGTGAGTCTTGGAAAATATTTTAACTTCACAAAAGTATGCTCGAAATACATTACTGATTAAGCCCTTAATGTTTATTTTGTTATTTAATTCAAAAGGGTATATAAAATGTAGATTTCTAAGTGCTTGGCGTAAGTACACTGTAGCCTTCATCATGGATTCTAAGTTTTAAAAATAGCAATCACAATGATATTTTACCATATCCCCCAGTTTTGTGTCTTGAGATTTCAAGATTCGTAGAATAATAACTGAAATTTAATTTCATATTATCATCTTTTCAAATTCAAGATTTGAAGCTGAATTTGTTTTCTAAATTAATTTTAACCAGAGAAATAAATTCGTATGATTGAAATGTAATTGATTTATTCGGGAAAGGTTTATTTTGTTTCAACGAAACAAACAATATTTTGTTAGATAAATTTAGACAAAGATAATTTACACGTGTTATTATGGAGATTATTTTATTTTATTTTACGGCAAAAAATCCTCTCATATTTCGTATGAAACATTTTTTACAGGTTTTCTCAATTTTAGCGTTAGTATATAGTTGTAACGATTATCAAATTATAAAAACGTTAGAAATAATGTAAGAAATAATCGTAAGACAGCCGTTGATTTTTAAGGAAAAATTCGGCATACATTGGCCGAGCAGCCAGTTCTGCTTTTGGTTGAAATTTATAAAAATCTACTACGAAAATCCAGAAAACTGTTATTGCTCTTCTTGTACACTTGGCGGTTTCCTTCCTAACCTTCACTTTGAAGTAGTGTGTTTACCGTCAATACCTTGATTATGTGTTGTTTTTTTTTTACTTTTCGAGTTAAATTTGTTATCCATTTTAGTTATTACTGCTTTAGAATGTACTCAATGATTTCATATGATTTCTGTTATTTGGTACTTTCACTTGTGATTCAATGGCGTGAATCTACAAGATTCGAAGAACCGTGCATTTCGCTAAGATCTAATTTTTAAAAAAAATATTTTGAAACATTCATCTGAAAAAATATTAAGTTGGTGCAAAAATAATGCCGTTTTCTCGCATATGTTACTATGTGAGAAAACGACATTATTTTTGTACCAACCTAATAGTTGTATGCAACTGACTGTTTAGATATGAATAAGCGAGTTTAGCTCCATGCATGAAATACATGAGAAAGCCATTATCCGACGACGCTCTTAAATGTAAAATTGAAAACAAAAGAAACTTTAATAACGTTACCCAAATGTCGCTGAAAAATTATTTTGTGTCAAAATACACCATGTCGGGGAAGGTAAGCATTCTTTAAAAGGTAGTTTTGGAAATCATTACATTTTGCTTTGGCATTGTTAATGAATACAGACGAAAACCTGAATTACGCAGATTCCTCCCAAATTAGTCATAATATATTTTCCATAATTTCAGATGTGCGTGTAGCGTGGCGGTTATAGGTGCAAAAGTGGTATTAGCGTTCACGGTTCAACTTAAACCGGCGCTTTTGTATTCACTTTCGTACATATAACACTGCGACGATTATGATTACTCTTTTCTTCCATCCGCGGATTTCGGTTAATAGTTGGTTAGAAGACACTTTTGTTTTGCACCCATTTTTGAAAGGCGACTAAATTAAATACTGGTTGCCAAATTGGATTAATAAATGCATCATTCTACTAAAAATTAAAAAAAAGCGGCACCGAATGTGTTAAACCTGTGACTCTATATTAAATATTTGTGCTTAAAAGATTTAGCAAAAATTATCAGTAATAAAAAATAATGAGAGAACGAAGAATTTGTAACATTAAAGAGGTTCTTGCGCTTTTAACAGCTAAGTAAAACGGTAAAGAATTAGAATTCAAGAACGGAAAGCACAAGGAACATCTAGAATGAGAAAATCGATTTTATTGTTTGGACTACGTTTGTCTGCAGAGAATTTATGGAGAACGATTCAGGTAATTAAGATTATCAAGATTTTCGAAAGAAAATTGTGATAAACGGATAAGAGATAAAAATTACCGTTGAAAAGAAATGTAAAAAGAAAGTGAATACTAACCAACAAAACCCAAATGAATGATATTGTATTGTATAAGTTTGTAAAGTTTCCTAAAAAGGAAAGACTGAAATTGGATCGTAACGAAGAAGATACTCAACCAGGTGGCAGTAGTTTGGGAAAATCACGAAGTAAATACCGAAGTAAAATTTGGAGTGAAATAAAGGGACAGATGTGTAAAGAAAGAATGGACAGTGATCGGTGGCATAATGTGTGTTCAGAAAGAAAGAATAGGAAGAATTATCGACACGCTTGGTTTGAACTCTAGTTGCCTCAGCTGTCAGAGATAGCCATCTTCTAAAGACATACGCCCCTATTTAAAATCTTGTTCAATATGGCGAATCAAGTATAGATGGATAAGAGTGTCAAGAAAATGCAAATGACTCGTTTGAAACGCGCCCATCATATGTCTTTATATCACGTCTGTCATTTTTCTGTTATGATTCAATGTCAGAAAAAGAACCAAAGAAGGAATAACAAAACTATGCAGTTTGTATGTTGAACAATACTTTCGCTATAAGAACATTTTTCAGAGTATTATAGAGAAATTCACATTCACAGACTTTTTTCCTTATGTTCGCCTATAGTTGTCCTTACTTTCCAACTAAATCATTATTATTTTGATATAATATTCCGTCTTTTGTTTTCCACAAATTTGGAGATAGGTTTGATCCTTTTGCCAAATGATGTAGCGGCTTGATTTTTTCATGAGAGGATAAATTCTTTTGAGTTAGAATATATAAGCAGATAGAAAACAAATTCTATTCTTATGAGACAAAAAGGTTTATTTTGCTTTTAACCCTTTCAGCCCGGCGATCCTGAAGAATTTTAATTCTTCTGCCAGAGCTTCTGAGATAGAATTCGAAAATAATTGATATATTATGTTTTACTGTAAGTAAAAAAAAATAGTTACAATGTTTATCCATCGTTCAACGGGTCGCTGGGCATTACATCATTTTTTTCTCTCATCGGTAAAGCGGTGGACAGGGCTCAAAAGATTAATATGAGATGCTTTACAAGAGAGAGAATCTCAACACTAAAAGTTTCTTTTTGAAAGGCAGAAAAAGTGAGAAAAAAGCACCATGGCGTATTTCACTCCGCTAGAATTTGGAAACAAAATGAACATTTTAGAGTGTTTGGGTGTAAATTTAATGGACACTCCAGAGGATTCTGAACAGTTGGATGAGTCTAATGACGGTTATGATGGTACGATAACTTGGAAATCTCCCTTTAATCATCCTAATAATAAAATAAGTCCATGATATATTGGTGTGGGTTTCACACTCCACACGAGTCCTACATCAAGCGCCTTTAAGACGTAATGCTGCCCTGAGTTAAGAGGGTGGCTGATGGGAGATACTAAATCTGGCAACAGGACTCTGAACCATGACACACACGAAGGTGAAACCAGTCATGGCTTTCAGACAATATATATGGCCTCATCACTCCTCACATCTGGCCTTCTAACTCCCCAGACTTGATTAATATGCGTGGGTGAAGGTGAGCGTGAGAACAAGAAAAAAACCAGAGATGAATTGTCGGCAAGGATTATGACAACATTCACTAGCTTAAACAAAGAGACCGTCCAGAAGAGATGTAGGAGATTCTAATGTCGTCTGGGGGTCGTGGTTGAGGCTTATAGCGATTTAATTGAATGAATTTAATTTTTAGTATATTCAAGAAATCTTTGTGAAATTTTGGTAAATATATGTGTTAATATCAGAGTTATTTGCATTTTTGCGAAAGTTAGACGGCATTTTATCCATCGCACTCTGTATATATGTGTGTGTGCACACCCGTGTGTCTGTGTGTGTATGTTTCTGTGTCTGTGTGTGTGTGTGTGTGTGTGTGATTGCAATATATATATATACAGATATTAATTTACCTTCTGCCAGGAGGGTTGACAGGAAACTCAGGGGAGACTAAGTTATATATCCTCCCTCCTCCTCCAACGACAACTGGACTATAACTGTGCCACGCTGTGTGATCCAAATTTTCACTGAGTCAGAAGAATTGTGGAAGGCTGCAAAAGAAACAAGTTTTCAACTAGAAATTATGAGTAATTAATAAATTTGTGGGTAACAAAACACCTCATGTGCCTAGGGAAGGATTAAAAATGCCATCGTTGATTACATGTTCTATCCGTGCTAGTCTCAACTCCTTTCGTCGAATCACATGACATCAGATCTCTTCTTTTTTCAATGAGGGTAACATACAAAATCAACTGTTATATTGGCGGACCGATGTTAAATATTAATTCATCACTCTTTTTTTTTTTCCTGAGATCTTCCTGTTTTTTAATACTTCGATTAGCTTTTGGAATAAATATTTTATTATTCAAATGAGCTTTACGATTGCCATGTCTCATTTTCCATTAAAACACTTCAGATGATAGAAATTCTGTAATTGTTTAATTTTGGCAACTTCAATTCTTAGCGTGTATCATGGTCTGTTTTTTCTTACTGTCAACAATAGATTCTGTTTTATCGCATTTGTTGGGTCGTCCGTTCATCTCGATTTCCTTCAATAATATATTGTCTAGGATATCTTTCCATTTTATGAATATAATAAATTATGGGTTAACAAATATGTTTAATAGCGGATAGTAGAAAACTTGTTAAAGTTTTATTGAATGCATCATTTTAATAGGCAACAAATATTTGTCAAGTAATTCAATCCAAACATGGTGATACTGCCACTAAGATTCAAATATACAAAGAGGCTACTAGAAGGGAAAGAATGCTAAACCGTTACAAGAAACCAGAAACGAAATCTTAAACAGGAAACAAGTGAAAAACCTCTCCTCTTGCTCAAAAGGCATCCGAAGAGTGTGAACATGACGATAGGTGAACTTCAGGTTGGGATACTGTTCTTTGGAGAACAAATGAAATAAACTATGTGGAAATACATTTCTACGAAACTGTATGTATTTAATAATATAATTCCATTCTGTTTATCTATGTTCATTCGTAGAATAAAGAGAAGTATAGATGTGATTGCATCATGAGGATGCTGAGGACACTATGAGAGGGGCATGTGAGCAACGACGAAGATTTAGAGAAAATGGAAAAATAGAAAACTATACTAAATTCAGAAAGAGACAGAGAAAATTCTAGAGTACACAATAAGGAAAGACGGCTTAAAAAATCTGATATTCACCAGACAGATTGGAGGCTAGAGAGACAGAAGAAAACGAAAGATAAACTACTTAGTCAACTTGAGAAAAATGGATGGCGTAACAATATTTAGGAGAGATAACCAAAAAGACAAAATTTATTAAGCGCAACGAAAGACAGAAAATTATGGAAAACCGTGGTTCCTACGTCTTGAGAAGGACACGCATCATATAAGAAGAAAACTGAAATATGGAGTCAGTATTGCAGTGTTGAACTTATTAACTCATCACGATGTAGATCAAACATTCACAATTGGACGTTTGTTTTGGATTGTCTCACGAAATTGAAATAATGCGAACAGCGTAAGTCTACCGTTCAGCTGTCTAGTTATCCAAGTGAATGCGTCTTGAGAGACAATTTTAGGTTCCCTCCCACCGAATAATACATGGCACCATTTTTAACTAATTCTCTTTTAGGAAGTTCATATTTCGAACATTTTGAGAGATCCTCGTACAATCAATAACATATTGTCACAATATATTAAACATCAAAATATTTCCTTATCTTTCTTGCCATATTCACTACGTTTCGGTCTGTGTATGTTCCGGCGTTCTTTACGGACACATGGTCCAGTGGATAAAAGCCATGATTGAATACATTGACTTAATCCAAAGGGTTGCGAGTTCAATACATGGCTACAGCAGAGGTGAACATAAACTTAGAGAGTTGAGTTAAAAGGTAGACAACTAATACTAAGATATCCCCACGAGTCATGTCACGTGGAACTAGAAGAAAATCTACCCCGTTTAAAGAAAAAAGGTATTCAGTTCGAAATTCCAATCGCCGAAGAAGACCGGAGCCTACAATTGTTAAAAAGTCATGATATTGCAACAAAGATAAGGTCAGCATTCCGAACAATGTAAATAGTGTAATTGATCAAAACATATATTGACAATTATGTACATGTACGAGTGAATTTCGAACTTGTAGGTTTTTAATTCGATTAATTACTGAAACACATACCTCCGCCGTCCCCTTTAAGGAAAGATTCCTCCGAGACTACAAATTAATTGCGATCTCGGCCTTCCCTTGTTCCTCCGACCAATTCATTCCCAACGGGATATCTGGATCGAACCAGACGCCGAGTATCTTGACCGGTCCATCCGTCCAGTGGAAAGGTCCGGGAAGAGAAACTACCTTCCACGCACCCAACCGCAAGCCAACAGACTTATCCCGGTTGATCTTGGCCCCTGTCACGATCTCATAAACACTGATTTCTTTGCTGACATCCTTAATCTAGGCTCTGCTCGACACAAGAACCGAAACGTCATCAGCATAGGCAGAATACATGGCCGAGGTGGTAGCACCAGGGAGGGAAATTCCGCGCAGGACCGGATTCGCCTTTAACTTGCGAAGGAAAGGTTCCAAGCAAGAACGTAAAGCATGGTCGAAAGCGGGAAACCCTGGCGAATAGATCGAGACAATACGAAAGGTTCCGATCCTAAAATTATTATAGGCACCATTTATATAATCTAATGAAGGATACGCTCACTGGAAAAAATCACATCAAATTTTTCATTCAAGGAAAATCTTACGCATAATTACTATTTAATGTAATATGATAATGGATAAATTTAGTGCCAAATCTGAATGTGTTATTTTATAAACATATGAAACAATGCATTTATAGAATTGTTAGGGGACCGTACTCATAATAACATAATGGACTATTTCATACGTAATAAATACTGCGCCTCAAGAGGAAGCAGGGAGTGCAGTCCGAAGTCGGGCGACCGGCTGATCGGTTGAACTCTCTGCCTAAGGGCGGGGAGGAACCCGAAGGAGGCTACGCCGAAGGGCGGAGTCTCTTTCGGGGAGGTAAACCGACCCTGAACCCGTTTATACGGTTTAAAAGGGCATATTGTTGGCCGAGCCCACGGGCTAGGAAACCCCACGATAAACCGGCCTTGTACCACATGATGCCCTCGTGTGTGTGGGGGGTGACTATATACTGTCCAGCCCGAAATCGGGCGACCGACTGACCGGCTGATCGGTTGAACACTCTGCCTTAGGGTGGGGAGGAACACGAACGAGGCTACGCCGAAGAGTGGAGTTTCTTTCTGCGAGGTAAACCGACACTGAACCCGTTTATACGTGTTCAAAGGGCATATTTTTGGCCGAGCCTACGGGCTCGGAGATCCCACGTTAAACCGGCCTTGTGCCACATGATGCCCTCGTGGGGAGGGTGACTAAATACCGTTCAGTCCGAAGTCGGGCGACCGGCTGACCGGCTGATCGGTTGAACTCTCTTCCTACGGGCGGGGAGGAAGCCGAAGGAGGCTACGCCGAAGGAGGCTACGCCGAAGGAGGCTACGCCGAAGGGCGGATTCTCTTTCGGGGAGGTAAACCGACCCTGAACCCGTTTATACGTATTTTAAAAGGGCATATTTTTGGCCGAGCCCACGGCTCGTAGATCCCACGTTAAACCGGCCTTGTGCCACATAATACCCTCGTATGGTGGTGACTAAATACTGTTCAGTCTGAAGTCTGGAGTGACGTCCGTCAGAAGTCTGTCAGTCAGTCAGTGAGAGCGAGCCAGTCAGTCAGTCGAGTCAGAGGCAGTCCAAAATCGAGTCGCGTTCAGACAATTACGACAAGACTTTGGAATTGTGATACTGGTCGAGACTACATTGTTCTCCCTACTAAACATGATTGTTCGTACTAACACTTTTTACTTCTCTGTATATATTCCTGTTTGTATCTGTGTTATTCTATATCAGTGTTTGAGTTCTTTATTGGTTCTACCTTGAACGATCACCGTGGCACAAGGAACCGGACCATAACAAGAATCTTGTCACATTTGACTGCAATGGCCTTGCTGGATGAATCTGGGGTACCCAGAAGGGAATTCTGAAAATTAAAAACACGGTTCCATAGCTAAGCAATTTTGTTTACATCTTTTAAATTCTGGGCTGTGAAAATGTGTCATTGTAAGTGAGAGAACTAATGTTTTGCTTAACTAAATCAGGAAAAAAAAAAAAAAAACAAAAACAAAAAAAAATATCCTTAGCATTTCGATCATTTATTACCACGAATAACACTGTCAATGCTTCGGAGAAATTTCCTAATCCCCTCTTTAGATTTACTTGTTATTTTCATTTCTTTCATACTTTATTGAGAATAGTACTTATATTGTCTTTTATTCTAGTTTTTAGTCGAGATGTTTTTATTACTTGTTTTGACAACGGTGGATATAGATCAGGGGTTCTCAACCTTTTCTATGCTTCGCACCCATAGAAAACTTATAATATGATCTCGCCCCCCCATATATATATATATATATATATATATATATATATATATATATATATATATATATACATACGTACATACGCACACACATATATATATGTATATATATATTAGGTTGGTGCAAAAATAATGACGTAATAATGTCGTTTTTGACGTTAAAAAATACGTAAAAAACGACATTATTACGTCATTATTTTTGCACCAATCTAATATATATATATATATATATATATATATATATATATATATATATATATATATATATATATATATTGTGTGTGTGCGTATATGTGTGTATGTATATAAAGTAAAAATCATATGAAGATGAAGAAGGCAAATTATATTCAATTTGAGCAACAAATTTATTTTAAGGTAATTTTTAAATGACATGAAAAGGAAGAAAAAAAAGAGAAAATAACAAACTTAGATACAATCAAATAGTACCAAAGAATTAGCTTTTCATTCAATGTAATTGTAAATCAAACAATTTCAAAAAAATGAAATCTAACATTAAGAAATTCTTATCAAAAAATTTAAAATTTAAATCTAATGACTTTTTCCCCGTTTCTTGGAAATGATTTTCTCAAAAGATGATACTTTATCGTTGATAGCAATCGGCATGTCCGCCTGTCGTTTCATGCGATTTCTTGATTTTGTCTTGATTGAATTAAGAGAAAAAAATCTAGACTCACATAAATATGTGGTCGCAAATCGCGTAAGGAGAACCAAATGCTTTTTCACAAAGTCCTGGTAACATATTCATTGCTGAATACCAATAATTCTCCAATGTTTTGCTTTCAAATTGCATTTGAAGAGCATGATTTGTCCACAAATCAATAAGATCTTCGTTCAGCTCATCATCATCCAACATATTTTCCAAATTGTATGTGTATAGATTCATGATACATATTCCTGAAATCTTCAGTTCTCCAGCTGCAAAATGTCCATCAAATGATTTTGACAGCATTTCCAAATAAGACACAATATCTTCAGGCACTGTAGGAATTAGTGATCCACTATCATCAACAATTTCTTTAAGTGATGCAAAATTTGAAAGATTACTTCTTTCCACCCGTCCACGCGAAAGAGGTAATTTTCTTTGAAAGCTTTCAGCTTTTCGCAACATTTCAATTCATTCATACGAGCGAAAATGTTAGTCAAATAAGCCAGATATTTGTCTGAAATTTTATAATTCCAATTCACCCACTAGACCATAGTCACGTTACTCGAAAAAAAACTTGTTACCGCAATTGGAAGAAGCGGGTTAAATGTCGCCCTCGTAAGAGTCAGCAGATTCCCTTGTGGAAAAGCCAAAATGTATATTTCCCAGATCTTCACAAAACAGCTTAAAGATGCTGTGGTTCAGAGCACGACCCCTAATCCAATTGATAATCTTTACACAATTGTCGAGTACATTTTTTTTATCTTAGTCGCAATGTTTTTGTTGGCAAAGCTTGAAGATGAAGGAAACATTGGGTGACTTGCAAATGCACAATCTCCTTCTTCATCATGCAGATGTATTGCCTAGCATTGCAGGTGCATCATCAGTGCACACAGAACCAATAGTTTCGACATCTAATTCATGTTTGGAGAAGAAATATTTCACAAAATGATACACAAATTTTCCTTGTATGGATGCTTTCAGCTCTTCACAGAAGAAATTCTTTCACAATACTATCACTGACATACCTAACCAATGCAACGAGTTGACTGTATTTTGATACATCAGTTCATTCCTCCCACTGGCGAGAGATTTTCAAAGGACTTACATCTGAGATTTGATCCAAAATATCATCATTCAAATCCATTCGATTATGAATGACATCATTTAATAGCGGCATAATTGAAGCTTTTTTCCCTGCTTCTTGACCCAGAATATTTGTTGTCATTTCTAATACCCACTTTTTGATCAGCTCTGCTGCAATTGTATGGGTCTTTTTGGATTTGGCTACTATTGGGAAGAAGCCAGCAGCAGTGGTTTGTCAACAGAAACGAAACCTAATCTTGGAAGCGTTCCTTGAGATTGAAAACAGACTCATTTAGTTTTCAGTGATTCAGAATCATGGCCTTCAACACCACCTCCACCATGTTTGTTGTTGAAGAGCTCTTGTAACTTTGATAGCTTCATAGTGGAAAACACAGTATTACAAACTATGCACTGGTATTTTTGCAATTCATCATTTCCCGCGAAAGTGAAACCAAAAGCGCACATAGTCAGCATTCCATTTTTTGACATGTTGAAGTGTTAATAATCTAAAATAGATAGAAATAATGAAAAAAAAAATCTTGCATGTAATAACCATCTTCAATATAATAACTAATGTAATAACCAAAAAAACAGAATCCGGCTCCAATCAAATTTGGATTCAAGAGATAATTCTGAACTTAATGAAATAAAGATTTAAGGGGTTCACCCATTTGGCAACCCGACTATAAACAGTAGCTAGCAGAAAGCAGCGCCGCTTGTTTTCAGTTGTTCATTTGAATGCTATCCATATTAGCTTATTATTGTTACACTGGCTAATTTAACCAAAAAAATGTCGTTTTCCCTTCCGCTACTGTTAAAATGGTTAAATGTATCCGCAAAAATAATGAACAAATAGATTTGAATGTTTAACGGTTAAGGATTAAACATTTCTATTTATTATTTTTGCTAAATTGCCAAATACAAGGGTTCGCACCCGCTAAAAGTGATCTCGAACCACCAGGGAACCACTGATCTAGATTGTAATATAGATAGTAATAAGAGTTGTATTACTCTGGTCAATATTGTTTGCTTTAGAGATGGTAAATTATTTTAGCAACTTGAATGTGTTTTGTCAACTGATGTCTCCTACTGATGTATTGCTGTGAATGCTGTTGGTGTCACGGCAATTGGCTTTCTTTTCACACATGTGTGGTTAATATCCTAAAGTGTCTTCTGAGCTTGGGAAGAGTTTTGACCGACATGCTGCAAAATTTAATGAGGAAATTAAAGACATAATCGAGACTACGATCACTCAGAGTCTAGTGTATCGTTTTATCTTCCCTGGTAAGCCCTCTAGGAGAAGCAACTTATTGAAATGACTGCGTTAGGATGAGGGAACATCTAGTTTTTCTGTGGCCCTATTCCCTTCACACGAAAAAAATGGTTTTCATTCGTTAACTATTGTCAATTCCCGGCCACCAAAATCAAAAGGTTTGGTATATATGCGAAGGTTTTTCTATTGAACATTAGGCCAAATATCTAGTCATGCCGCAAATAAGATCCGCGTTTTTACTTTGAATTCTATGAAATAGGATGTATGATTATCCGTTACTTTAAATAACAACACAACTCTTCAGTATTTGTCTATATTTCTGGATGAGGTATTATGTACACTATTTACATTATTCGGACTATTGTCCTCATCTTTGTCGCTATATTTACTAGTACGTGTCTGATAACTGATATCCATTAAAAACATGGCACGTGGAACTAGAACATACTACCGTAGTGAGCGAAATAAAGGGTACAGTTCGACATTCCAACCACCTGAAGAAGGCCAGAGCGTACAACGGCCGAAACGTTGTAATAAATATGGCGTCAAAGATGAGGACAATAGTCCTAATAATGTAAATAGTGAACACAACAATTATATTAAAAAACAACGCAATTCACTATTCCACTTTCAGAATATTTTTTTCTCTTTCCTCCGTGTGTTGCACCAGCGTGGGAAAGTGATCTTTTGTGATTAATAATATATGATACATAACCTGTGCTTTTAAGAATCTGTATGTGATAAAGTTGCTAATGGGGAAGGGTATTTAGATGAAGTTAGAATATTAACTACTATCAATCGCTAAGGTAGAGACTTTGCAAATGATTTTAGTTTAGGGAAATCAAGGAATAAATCACGTTTACATGATAAATATCGTTCTTTATTTAATAACAACATCATATTTGTTCATAAAACTTGATTCGATGCATTGATTTGCAACGTCAACACTGTTTTCATGTTTCGTATCGTATTCTGGTGTTTTAAACAAGGCAATTTCGGATTGACTCCCCAACCCTGCATATAAGGAAAAATTAATCAAAGTAAAGTTATAACCTGTAAATCGTAGGCAAAGAGAAAGAAATTTTTTGGGTATTTTGTTTCTTTTTTTTTAATACTTTTTTTTTATTTCTCTTTAGTTTCAATGAAATATAAATAAGAATAAATGTAAATGCAAGAATTTAAACTGAGAACGAGTGGGTTTGACCGTTTAAATATTTCTCTTTGCTTTCACTTTTTATAATACGTGATCTACAAGACAACGACCCACTAAAACAATACAAATTACTTTGTATAGAAATAAAACTCCAAACTTCAAACTCGGGTCCCCAAGAGCGTCAGTATGTCATATTTATTACAGGACATTGTTTATTGTTTAAGGAATTGGCTACAAAGGGATATTGACAGACAACAAAATATTTAATGAAATGAAAACGAAAAAGTCTTTGCGATAGCCTATCACGTACACAACATTTATCGAGACAGAATAAACAGAAGTCTACAGAGAAAGAATTGTTTTTATTTATTAAAACAACGTGTGAATAAACATCACATATCTGGGAGAGAGTTCAAATAAGGAGGTCAATGAGTTGACGGAAGCAAATATACACGGAATTTTATTGCTCTTGAATGTATCTCCTATTCTCACTTTCTATCACACATTCTAGTTCTTTCTTTCTCTCTCCCTCATAATAGATGTTTGTCAAGAGCAGAATAAATCACGCTCACCTTAATCATGATATATTGCGTAAAAATAAAGTTTAAAATCTATTTGTACGAAAACTACGTCAGTCAGCTTTGAATTTTGATGAAGAATATTACCATCAATATGTCAGTCTGCTTTATTCTCTCAATATATATTTAGAAGAGGCGACTTCCTGGTTACATTTCACTAACTTCGTAATTTTTAACGGTCTCATCTTCGATTTAAAAAATATATGAAAAAATTGAGACTAATTATGGGATGAGCAAATATATAGAAATCTAGAAAACCGTCACCTTTTCAAATTTTGAAAGAGAACGTTTAATCTCTGTGTCATCAAAAGGATATCAATGGCTATTTTTAATACAGCTCGGTATTGCGTGAATAAATCGTTTAATACGTAAATTATGTTAATTTTATGCGAAATAATAAAGCGTTTAAATGTATTTAAAATTGAGTACACTTGTATTGATATATATATATATATATATATATATATATATATATATATATATATATATATATATATATATATATATATATATATATATATATAATTGCATAATATATAATTGGAAAACTCAAACACTTGGTCGCAATGACTTGTGACATCGGGCTACCAAATTTGACTCACACGAGTTGGTTAAACCCGTAGTATTTCTTTGCGTAACTTTCCAAAATTCAGCAATAACCTTAAGATTCCCTTTCCTGACAAATCGACCAAGCAGAGATTCGAACAATGGTCTTGATCACGTGTCCGTTTGTTTGGTTGTTTGTTTGTTTCTTCCTTTCTATCTGTATATCTGTCTAGCTAGCTAGCTATGTTCTCTCATTGAGAACTGCGAATGAGGGTTATTCTAAGTTTTTTTTTTTTTTCCCCGAAGAATCGGTACTAGTGAATATGCCATATGATTAAAAATGGCAAGCTTTTCAATTGCATGTTAGCCGTTGGTTTCTCTAAGCATCTCCATGACTAGACTTCTGCAGGCTTGTTTGAATTGAGTTTTCTTTCTCCTCAACTGTTTTCCCACAAGGGTTATAGGTCCCAGTCTGTCTTGCTGTTTACAAATATTTGTGCTGATTTATTATTTGTTGTTGTTTATTTAAGCTGTTCAACATTTGGCAGGTTATTTAGAGCCAATTAAGATGGACGTTCAATATTAATACTAATAACTAATAAGAAATTCAACCGAAATCATTTAATTTCCTTCTAAAATATTTTGATATGCTGCAGCATTCAGTATACAATCTGTTACGTATATGTTAACAGTTGCTTTTGCAGAAAAATAAAATAAAATAAAAAAAAAACATCCCCAGACTCTAATGCTGCCACGACCAGATTTCTCTGTTGGGATTATGTTCTTTTGTATAAAGGCATCGCCATCTTTCCTCCAGGCATGATTTCTGAAATGATGTCCAAACAACTTAATTGTGGTTTCGTCTGTTCATAATATTCTTTCCCAATATGATTTTTCTTTATCCTTATGTTGGAAAACGTATTTCAATCTGGCATCACTGTGCCTTTTCAATATCAGTGCAGATTTCCGAGGCCAACGTGACTTTAGATTATTCCTATGAATTTCATTACTTTTTGTCCGTTTAATGAAACAGATTCCTTATGAAAGTAAATCATGCTGCAACTCTTGACGTGTAACAACTAGATTGTGCTTAATTCGACACATTAATCTTCTCGAAGTTCATGCAGAAATATTCCGTGGAGCACAAGTTCGTCTTTACTTTTCAGCAGTTCTGCGCTTTGGATTCCTTGCAATGAATGAATTATTGACAGTAAATGTAATATCCGGGTTTTCTGAGATTATCCTGTAAATTGTATCTTCTTTCTAGAGGTTAACAAACAGTTATTCTTGTGAATTTGTCAATTCTTTACTTCTGGCCATGATGAAAAGTTTCTTGCACGAATATCAATTAAAGAATGTTATGTTTGTATTTGGAGGCTAAATCTATCTACTGATAACATAATTGGAAAATGTAAAATATTCCACTTGAATAATCTAGAATCTTAAAGCAATTTAAAAGTTTTAAAATCTGAAATTTACATAGTAAAAATATTTTTTCACACACTGAAGTGGATGAATGGGATTCATTTTTATTAAATCATTTTTTATGTTCTTTATGCATATTTAGTTAATATGTATCTGTGTACATTTAATCATGTGAAAAGTATGTTTATTAACTAGTTGTATATACAATAAAATAAAAATTTGTATACGAATATTTCTTCCCCCACTATATATATATATATATATATATATATATATATATATATATTTGGATATTTGGATAATTTGTATAATTTACATTTAGTAAAACTCTAGGACAAGCAGTGTACAATTTTTTGAAAAATACAAAGTATTTAATTGATTGGAAAAATATACGACAAAGTGTTAGACGTTTTCCTGTGACGCATTTTGTCTTTTAGAACTGCATTGGTCTAAATACGTTATGCTGGGGCGCCTACTCATAGGCACGAACAAATAATGCTGGGAATTATAAATTTGCTTTTTATCTCGTCTATTCATTTACTTTATATTTTTTCCATGAGTTTTTTTTAATAGAGGTCACACACTTTGATAATAGAAGATCTGTCAGGAATGGTGAAACATTGTAAGAGCCCGTTTATTCAGTCTTCAAACTCTCTGTAATCGTTACCTACATGAGAACTACGTTGATGGTGACAGTTGAAAATCTGATCTTTTCAATTGGATAAATATATTTGTAAGAAAACAATATGCAACTTTTCTATATCAAGAATAATTTTAGGGAGAACTATATCAAAACGGTAAAAGGTTTCGTAGGAGACGTTTCCTTCTTTAATCTGAAGTCCTAAATAATGGAATGCGACACACGGAAAGCTTTTTTTTTTCCACTTTTCAATAGTTTTCCTAAAATATATTAACGTACATGCGACTCGTTTTCCTTGTCGTATGGAATCCTTTCTCCAATGAAAATACTGAAATATGATAAAAGTTGTAGTTAATTTTCTATTCAAATTTTAGCATTAAAATCTATTCTGGCTATATCAAGTATATCCATGGATAAATTATCTACGAGCAATTGATTTATGTTTTCGTAATAAGTTTTCTTTCGATTGGTAACATGTAAACAATTGTTTCCCGATTAGTTGACTCCACATAATGCGAAAGAAAGCTTTGCTTAAATTGGAAAGTGTGAGTCGTAGTTTGAACATTATAAAAAGTAACCATAGGATGCTTTTGATGACATTTGTAAATTTAAACCTGTAATTATTTATATTACGTACATGGGGACTGTTGTCTGCATCCTGGTTGTTTTTATCTTAACATTTTTTGTCTGCGTTAACCTTCAAGGAATTTTGAAAGGAACGTTTATTTAATCTACTTGGATAGCTTCTTCTTGTTCTACTACCAATATTCATGGATATCCCGTCTTGTTCGTATTTAATAATTCTCTTTTATTGCTCGCCCCGTTTCCACTGTATGTGAGCAAAAGATTATTATTATGAGAATAATAATTATTCCTATACTACATCCTTATTGAAAAGAAAAGATAAGGATCATTTTAATAATATAACATATTGTAATGCCAATTATTATTTTCTTATCGGTTACCTCGTCTTTAACAAAATAAATAGTCGTCCATAAAAGATATAATTATCACTGCTTTTTTGTTCTTTTGTATGCAGTTTATTTGTGATCTGTCAAATCAAGTCTTGAAAGTTTCCAATTCTCCATGGAAATATTGCATTGTTCTCATATCCCGGAAGATTTCTAAAATTGCTTTATTTTCTGATTTCTTTAAAGATATTCCTAGTTTTTGTCAAATATAAGGGATGTGTTTGCTTTAATTAAAACTTTTCAAAACCTGAGAGTGTATTCAGGATTTTTTTTTCATTCGAAGTTTTGAAAGATTCAGCAAATCAAACGATACTGATGTTTCTAATGCTAAACCAATTCATAACAAAAGTAAAAAATACAATAAAAGCATTTATGTTAAACGGCCAAACGTTTCCTTGGTTAATTTTGGAGAGATTTATATTAACGTTTTATTTAGATTTAGTTGTTTTTTTAAATCTAAATAATCAACAATTAAGATGAAATGATATTATTCTGTCCATCAATTGAATACGGTCTATATTGAATAACGTTTTAAACATAATGAAAATAATTGAGAAAAAATACAAAATGATATGAACTGGAAAAGAATCAGGACTTTGTCACAATGTCAGTAATATCACAAGGCATACGATATAGAACTGTATTATTTATCGCAGCGTATCTGAAAAATGATATCATCGTAATAATGGACAGGACATTGTTACGATGAAGATGATAGCAATAATATTGATGGCAATGTTTTAAATGACAGCGTCAAAAGGCACAAAATCTTAGGACATAAAATTCTATGAAACTTGATTTATAATTTCCAGCGAAGTGTTCACTGACAATAATTTTCTACAATTCACGTTTTCTTTTCTTTTTTGGTAATTGTGCAGTGAAATGTCATGCGTTTTTCTCTGAAGTGGTCGAGGTTATTGATTGAAAGACAGTCCGAAAAAGACAAATAAAAAAACAGGAATTATGTGCGGGCACGCGTGTGTGTGTGATTGTGTGTGATTGTGTGTGTATGTGTGTGCCGGCGCGTGCGCGTACTCACGAGCGTACGAAAGGACAAGAGTCAGATTTGTGCAAACGGTCAAAGTAACAATAGTAATATTTCCTTCGTGATGTTTTCCGCTCTCAATCTTTTAAGCGGTGACGATGCAATGAAAAAAAGAAAAGAAACATCATTATGATTTTTTTTTCTTTATAATTCTTATTTTCTTTTGAAAATAAAAATCTTATTTTTTTTTTTTTTGTCAACCCGCATTCATCGTTTAGTATTGTCTCTTGAACCCGCTCATCTCAAAACGCCCTCATTGACCTTGAGTCGTGGATAGTTCAATTCATCTACTGATCACTTGTTCAGTATGTTTATATTTGAATACCTGAAGCCCATTTTTTTGATTTTTTTTTTTTTAAATCAAATCAAAAGCTGAAATTCAGAACTAATGAAACAATGACTAGAATTATAATCCAGTAAAGTAATCATGATTAAACCTTTCAGAATATATGTGGGTATGGTTTAGAAACACATCCCAAAATATTAACTTGGGTAGACTGTTCTAGTTCCACGTGCCATGTTTGATGGATGTCAGTTATCAATTATCTCCTGTTAATTTCCCTCTGAAAGTTCTCCACTGCCTTAACTGGGTATTGAACTCACACTCTTTGCGTCCTGTAACTGGATCTAACCAACGCCTTTATCCACTGTGCCATGTGTCCATGCGAGCGAAATAAAGGGTTCAGTTCGACATTCCAACCACCTGAAGAAGGCTGGAGAGTACAACTGCCGAAACGTTGTGATAAATATGGCGACAAAGATGAGGACAATAATCGGAATAATGTAAATAATGTACTATCAACGCAGTTAAGTATCAATTCATTAGCTTTAACTAAAACTAAGCAAGCAAATATTTTGGAAGGAACGAAAGATATTTCCTAAAGTTTAGAGAAAATCATGGGACTACGATGCTCATGATAAAGAGGTGAAGGAAAAAAGTTAAAAGAAAATGAAATCAGCTAATGAAGAAACAGTACAGTTAACTTTAGAATAATTTTGGTTTCGACAGTATAACAAAAATCCTGAAACACATAGTGGATGTCCGTGGATATAGAATAAAATACTTTTGGATTTTAAAATCTAAACTGAGCAGCTCTATGCAGTCAAGAAAATTTTAACCAGGAAAAGAAAATGTGGGTAGAAGTAAATGAGAATCTCTAACGGTCGTAGATGTCGTTATTTTGATGAATAGAATTTTGGAGATAAAAGAAACACTAAATATAAAACAAAAAGCCAGGTATTCAAACAATTTTATGAGTACTCTACTCGCGATGATTTACACATGTAAAGAAGATTTCCATTCGTGGAGAAGTGACAAGAGAGAGAGAGAGATAGATAGAGAATAAAATGGACTTGTGTCTGTGAAAATGATCTCAATCATTTCGGGAAAAATCTAAAATAGATGTAGATTAGATGTACTTGCATATCATCATCATCATCATCATCATCATCATCATCATCATCATCATCATCAGTCTCATGACGGCGTGTGGTCATACAATGGTATACACATAAGCACGTGGCACTATCTGGGTCGAAATCCAGAGAGGTATTCATTTAGGCGTAGCATGCCTTCGGCAAGTAGACATGCTCTCGTTACGGAGTAATAAATTGTGGACGGTTTTCCCCGTTTCTTGGTATCATATTCCCGTGATATATTCAGTATTTCTCAACTCCTGCGCCACTTCATTGCATGAAGAGCCAATGCATAAAATAATAATATTAAGGATACTACAATCATCCTTAAATTTCCAATGAAGTTTCTTCAATTCACTCTGTAATAGACTCAAGAGCCACTCGAGGTAAAGGGTTACAGAGTAAGATTCACATTTTGTGAGGATATATGAGTGACCTTCGACTTGAACAAGATGTGATTGAAGCATCCTGTTGGGAGTCGGTTCATGCTTGCGAATATCATACATGAAAGTGAACCTAATGAAATATACGAATCAGCGTCCATTCTGATACTGGCCAATATTATGGAAGAGCGGGAAGAATTTCTGCATATGATAGCTGTATACACGAGACTTTATACGATATCAGAAAAATGATAAGATTTAATGCCAAAGCCATACCTATCTATTTCGCGTTGGCCACTAAGAAAATGAGTTTTAAAGATTCACTTATCTTCTTTAAGCGTCGTGCTCACTCAGGACGTATGCGGTCATGGCTCTCCACAACTTCCTGTCGTTTCTAACAGTTAATAAGTTTTGTCCTTCTGCTATTTTTCTTAAACCTTGTTCCGCCATCCATTTACTCAAGCTCACTAAGTATTTCATGTTCTGTTTATCTCCTGCCTTTAATCTATCACATGAAATCAGATTTCACCTTCCTTGTTATGTGTCCTAAAAACCACAATTGTTTCTTCGTGATGTTAAGTAGAAATTATGTTTTTTGTTTAGACTTTCTCGACGTTGCACACATATTCCTATCTCAGCATCTTTATGCGGAATCCCATTTGTGTTAGAACGAGTCTCTTTTTAATCTATATCCCTACCGCAAAAATAATAAAATAAATAAAATTCTGTTACTACACTTATTACAGAAATCATTTCGTGTTTCTTTTAAATACGGTCTTTAATCCGGATTTGGTTTAACTTAAGTAATGGAAATAACAGCAATGGATTTAGATGAGGACAAGATATTCTGTAGAACGAAATGCAGTAATCGATGCGACCTGAATTTTAGTTCATTCAATCCGATGGTCATGGCGCTGTCACTGTCGGGGAAACTGACTCGTGATCTAATCAAATGTAACTTAGTATCTCGCTATAATATGATTTCGAAATAATTATTCACACGGTCATGAAGAAATATGTGACCACTTGAGTGAATGCAAATCTACATGGAAATATATGCCATGGGTGTTTATTTGAGAATATATGTAACTAACAGAATTCTAGAAAAGTAAACACATCAAAACGTTTG
>OZ010577.1:104370876-104480876 GCA_963932145.1 Acanthosepion lycidas | reverse complement strand
ATATATATATATATATATATATATATATATATATATATAATAGAAAAGGCTCAAACACTAATATTCCATGGTTATAATTTATTGCATTGGAATCATAATCTCGATCCACATTTTTTCAGATTTACAAATTCAAAAGGGTTATTTGTGTTTGAGCCTTATATATTATATTCATACTCTGTCCTGGACATTGAGTTCTGCCTGTATTCTATCACCTTGGATATTCATATATATATATATATATATATATATATATATATATATATATATATATATATATATATATATATATATATATATATAATGTTAATAGGAAGTTTCGTCTTCTTATCATTATAATGCTTTGTAGTCTACAGTGCGCTCACCCTGGATTTATATCCTCCACAGACTTATTCGTTTCTAGTCACAAACTGGTAAAACATATATATATATATATATATATATATATATATAGAGAGAGAGAGAGAGATAGATAGAGAGAGAGAGAGAAAATTTAAAAAAATTATATTCCGCACAAACTCCTATTAGTCTTAGAGATAGTTGTCACTTATATTTTGATGATAAAATTAAGTAATAAATCCAATAATCAAAGCCATCTATTGATCTAACTTGTTTCAATGGGTGGTGGTGGGATGTATGCTGAATTTCTAGATGTTTACTAAAAGCTACAGCGGATAAGAATAAGGGGGGGGGTATGTTTGTAACGTCTTGGTTTCACCCGCTTTATAAAATGATAAGACCATAGCAGAGGTATTGACAATTCTCATCCTGTAGACAAACATTCTAGTGCACTGTATTTGACCCTTATTTCGTGCATGACGCGCTTGTCCATGTACGCTGGTAAGAAAAGTTTGATATTCTGTTACAGGTGCCGTTGGTTTGTCTCTTCCTTCCAAGCACACGCTTTCACGGCGCCAGATTGATTTCCCGCTGCTGAAATCGAATCTTCGCTAGCATTTATTTCTATAAAACTCCCGTATCTCTTCTAGGTGTGTATAGAATTCACATTCTACGGTACAGGGTCTCTTCGAAAGTGTGACGCCAAAATATATTTTTTTCAGTATAGCATGTAAACCTAATGACAGAAATAGATTTAAAACGAATACATAAAGAGCGTTTGCCTGTATTATAATTGTTTTTCTTGGTACATTATTACGATAGCACTAATTATATTGCTTTCTGGACAAGATATATTAAGTTTGTAATAAATTATAATCATGTATTTTGATTATAATATATAAATTAATTTATTATCGCATGCTCTTATATTAATTGTAACTAGGCCGTTAGGGTGAAATAACACACTATATGTTCATCATATTCTTCATCCTTGTCAAAATATTTAGCCAGCATACGAATACTAAACCGTAAAAAGTTCATGTAAAAGTCTTCTGATAATTGCGCTAAAGTACAGATTAAGGATCTAATCTAATCTTTGTTTATTACCCTTTGTTTATAGGCTTATTATAAGCGTTTTTTCCGACATTACAATGTACATGAAATTACTGATTTGTGCACAGTGTAGACATTTCTTTATGTAATTTATACTCATTATTTTTTCTTCAGTGTTACATATAAATTTTAAGCATAAAATTACTATATTGCCTCAGGTACGCATTCGTGATATTGCTTTTTCTTGTCTTTATTATATAATCTGTTGCATTACCAGGATTATATATTTATTACATTTTCTGGTATCTTTCATCTTTTTTTTTTCGACTTCTTCAGTGGCCCGTGTTCCTGCAGGACCATTGCTTTCCAAAAGTCGCTGTCGTTTGTAACTTTTAATAAATGTTTTCTATTTTATTATCTCATCTAAATCTTGTTTCGCCATCTACTATCTCTAGCTCGCTTGATATGTTATGCATCGTTTCATCTGTCTTTCTTGATTTAAATCTGTCGCGTGAGTATCAAAATTTCAAAGGCCTTTTTCCTCATCATGTGTCCTAGAAATTTCGGTAAATTTATATTGTAACACCCGACCGCTAATAACCCTTCAGATTTTTCCAAAATAGTCTTACTTCCGTGCAAATGTATATGCTTAACTCAAATCAACAATTAAATATTGAAGAAACCTACCATTTTGGATGTTAACGACCAGAAATAATTGGACTTTTTCTCGCTCTTCTTGTCATCCCTTAAACGGCTTATTGAGAGACATTCGCTGCTGAACCATTTCGCGCACTTATACAATTTTGGCCTATTTACTCCCTTAACGAAATTAATACGCCATTTTTTCTTTTTAATTTAAAGTTAACTTTTAACTTTCAAATGTATGAAAATAAGTGTAGATTTTACTTAATTTTTTAAGAAGAAAGTTAACTTTCAAATATATGAAAATATCGACAAATAAAAGAATAACAAAGCGAATGTCACTCAATAAGCCGTTTGAAATTGCACTCCACTCCCACCACAAAAGAACTGAATTTTAGCCAAACAGGACGTATCTTGAAAGATAAACGGATGCCTACTACTAGTCTAGTACATGAAAATCCAAAATTTCAGGTTTGTGTGTTCAGAGTTGAAAACACGGACAATTTTATTTTAAAATACTGTAATTGGAGAACAGTATTTTTCTTCATATAAACATAATCTATTGAAAGTTAAAAAGTTGTGTCCATTTAATTGATTTTAGCAATAGAAGCCAAAATGGCAGAATCCTAAAAATAAAATGGCAGTTATCAAAATTGGGATAGCAAAATTTCAAAATTGAGGGTCCGGTTCCGACCAAGAATTATTTAATTTGCTCACAGAGTCAACCTGATTCAGAAATGGTATGACATGTTGGGCTACGTCCTCTAAGTGTAAAGTTGAAAAAGTGAGACAGGGACCCAGTGATATTCGCAATTGATTTTACAAACACACCCAGACAAACGCACGCACACACACACACACACACACACACACACACACACACACACACACACACACACACACACATATATATATATATATATATATATATATATACATATACATATATATATCACAAAGGTCGCACGAAGAGGAATGGTCAGGTGATGTGATTGTGGAATTTGGGAAACGATTTTGAATTTCAGTCGAGTTCAATACATTCTCTTTATATATATATATATATATATATATATATATATATATATATATATATATATATATATATATATATATATATATAGAGAGAGAGAGAGAGAGAGAGAGAGAGATCAAAACAAAAACAGAGTAAAAATAATACAAAAGATATATACTAATTCAGAAATAGCTGCTTACCGTAGACGAAGTTGAAAGAAATAATAATAAACAATAATAATAAATAATAATAAACAATAATAATAAATAATAATAAACAATACTTATTTAACTTCAAATAACTAAAATAATCATAATATATATATATATATATATATAATAAATGAAATAAAATAAATAATAATTTCAAATTATATTCAAGTATTATATTATATTTAAGGAATATTTTCACTTTTTCCGTTCTAATAAAACTGGAGAGGACTGTACAAAATGGACCCAAAATGCACCCAGTTTCTTATGAATAACAAGTATATTTGCACTGTAAATAAGATAAAATCACTTTCTTTGTTTTTCTGGTGTGTTTATGTCTTAATAGGCATGTTTGAGGTTTTATTAATTACGGACACACACACAAACACACACGCACATACACACACACACACACACACACATATATATATAAATATATATATATATCAATACGCGTGTGTGTGTGATTGTGTGTCTGTGTGTGTATTACTTAAAAAGCAGATATAAATAAAAAATATATCTGTATAAAGACAATATGAATACATTCAAAATAATAAAATACTATTCTTTACTAATGCGTTCGTTTCTCATTGAAAAAAAAAACGATATTTTCTTTCATTATAAATAATTGTAAAATAAAATCTTTACATTTACCTTGATAGAATCTATCAAATGACCGTGTCGGTACATTTTTTTTTTTTTTATCTGTCTTCATTAATATATTTTATATCCATACTGTCTATTGATAGGAACCAGAGAACGTTTCACTCATGGCTTATTTTCACACCAATCAGATTAGAAAAAAAAACAACAGTATTCCTGACATATCAGGGCTGGAGTTTCCCAAAACGCAATTTCCAGCTTTGACAGAGTTCAAATTTCTTCCTCAGCCTTGTTAGAAATGAGATATTTTACACCTTACAGAATCTTTTCCACTGAGACACAATCTCAAGCATATCGCCTGTCTATTCCATGACAGATTTTCGGTTAATTCTTTATTTCTAAAAAATGCAGAATATTACAGCTAAGCACTGTCATTCTAAATTCGCCGATTTCATCCTCCCTCTTTTTAGTGTTCTGATTCTAAGAAGGAATTCACTCCTATTTCTTTCTCTCCAGATACCGCGGGGAACAGACACCTGCTTGGATGACTCCTCGAACGCAACAATATTAACCTCCTCAAAGCTCATTCCTAACCCACTCTCCATGCGATCAAAATCTTCAGTTTCAAATTCATATTCTTATATTCATAACACTTACATTATTAATAACTCACTACATTTTGTGTCTCTTGGGCGAGGCATTGGGTGAAAATACACGATATTGATGATTCTTCCCTTATAAATATAGCAAAAATGAAACTGTACATGATAATAAGTAATTCGAGGATACCGGTCTACTAGGGCGGCCAGCTAATCCCTTTTGCAGACGCTGACTCTGGCACATTTGTGTTTGCTCAAAACCCACAGATTCCAGCTGTGGTTTATACTGCAACTATGCTGGGAAAGCCTAATGTGTATGGGAGAGATCGTGTTATCAAGCCAACGAACACGATGACATGTGTCTTCGTGCTAGCACGGATATCGACGGCAAAAGTTCCATCTACCCAATTACTCTCGTTTGGTTCAACCCGTGCTATGGTTTGCAGGCACAATCCAAAGGTGCCGCACGCTGGGATCCACCTCGATCCAGTCCGATAACATCAGGAAGTCGCCTTCTTGACAAATCGTCCATGGTGTGATTCGAACCCGGGTCTCAGAAATCGTACGTACTAACCATTTGGTCACGCTTCCATATCATATATAGACGTAGATATATACATGCAT
The DNA here is from genome assembly GCA_963932145.1 of Acanthosepion lycidas. NCBI lineage: Eukaryota > Metazoa > Mollusca > Cephalopoda > Sepiida > Sepiidae > Acanthosepion > Acanthosepion lycidas. The sequence continues at coordinate 104,475,798 of OZ010577.1, read as the reverse complement.
ACGGACATATATACATGAATAGCATCGATTGTTGGAAAATCTCCTCAAAGGGAGAAGAAACTTGAAGCAACAGAAATGTGGTTCTACAGAGAGAAAAAATCGCTGAGGATGCAATGGACAAAACATATAAGCAACGACGAGGTTTTACAGAAAATAGAAACAAATAAGGAAATTATACACTATTTACATTGTTCTAACAGTTAGTCTTCATCGTTGCTGGCATATTCCCGACGTTTCAGCCTTTTTTAGATGACTGGAATTTCGATCTGAATCCTTTATTTCGTACACCGCGGGAGAAAGTTCTAGGTTCACGTGACATGCCTCTTCCACATACCTTTTTCCGTTATTTGCCTTTAACTCAAATCTCCATTTTTTTTCACCTCTGCTGTGGCCATGGATAGAACTCATAACTCTTTGGGTCAAGACACTAGAATAAATCAACCAACCCTTTTATCCATTAGATCATGTGACCCTGAAGAAATGTGTAATTAACATCTGGAAGAGGCAGCTGAAGATTCTGGAGCTCGCAACGGGGAAAGAGGGCTTGAAAAATCTGATAATCACAGGACAGATTGAGAGAAAGAAGAAAGCAACGCCAAATATGCTTGGCAAAAGTATTTTTAGAGATACAAGGGATAGGAAGATGCGAAAGTCTATGATTTGAGAAATAAAACGGCATATCAAAGAAGATATCCATCAATTACCATGTTTGGGTCTTATGTCCTCCCTCTCTCTCTCTCTGCACACTCCCCTCCTATATATATATATATATATATATATATATATATATATATATATATATATATATATGGTAATTAGTGGAAAGCGATCAATACCAGTGATAGAGCATAGATAATTAGTTGTATAAATATCAGTTCGTGACCCTGACTTATATGCATTTCTGACCATCAAACTGATTTATTTTTAAAACTTGGACCTATTTATGCTTGTTTGATTATGTTGGGTAGCGGTAGAGAGGAAATACTTCTGTGTTAGTTTGGCGTAGTACTATCCTACGCCTAAACACAAACAGACAGGTGTGCACATTGTAGTTCACACCAACACATCCATAAAAACAATTCGAGGCTAGGCGGGTTCGAGCATACATACATACGCAGTTGTAATTCTACACATGTGTGTATGTGTACGTCTGAGGAATTATAAGTTTGTCTAACGGCTCATGCAGTAGAACTGAAAAGCGTCAAGAACACGCCTATCTTCTTCGTGTTTAAAGGAACATCACACACATAAAAAGCTACGGCCCCGTCACCAACATAGAATTACAACTGCGTATGTATCTATGCGCTAATGCACGGATATGTATCGTGCCTAGCCTCGAATAGCTTATGTCGATGTGATGGTGTGAACTACAATGCGCACATCTGTATGTATGTGCCTATGCGTTTGGTAGTAACGCCCCAAAGAAACAAAGACGTATATTCCCCCTCCTGCTAGCAAACAGTGTCAAACAAGAATATATAGATCCAATTTTGAAAAAACAAACTCATCTTCATACAAATTATTATGTTACCTCTATCAAAGATATTGAGCGCTTACCACTAAGTACCGCATATATATATATATATATATATATATATATATATATATATATATATATATATATATATATATATATATATATAATTTGAGGGATGTGCAACTATGATGTAACATGATTTGGACAATTTTTCTTTTACAACCAGTATGCTAATTATATCAAATTATTAAAATTATGAGGTATTTTTCCGATGAAATAGAGTAAAAATTACATTACATGACCACTAAATTAGCGTTCTTAATTCGTATAGATATCCAACTAAGGAAGAATTCTTTTGGAACAGAACTTTTATTTTTGTAATTGAAGGCAAATATATTTCCAAAACAACTGGAATAACTGTCATTTGCAACAGGGCAAACGTTTTTTCATTTTTTTATAACGAAAATCCAGCATGCTGTGTGTTAAAAGTTGTTAGTTCTTCCCGGCCATATGTGCCTAAATGTCTTTAAGTATAAATAAAATGGCATGGCTCTAAAGGAAAAACGTGCCGGTCGACCAGGGAATATAACAACGAGTCACGATATAAAACACAAAGCAATAGATCTGGAAAACAGAAAAAAATTTCTAAACAAACAAATATTATCCGAAGGATGGAAGCAGGTGTCAAATTTTCTGACAATATGACAAGAGATCTACTGAATAAAATACGTTTTTTATGCAGAAATGCTAAACGATTACGAAAACGACTTCCTAAAACGAATGAAGTCAGGTTGCATTGAGCTACACAGAAGCGGATATCCAATACGTATGATTGTATGACATGATATTCTATGATGAATCACGTATCTGCATTGACTGAGTTAATGATTGAAGAACTTTTATCTGTTGCCGTGCTAATGAAACATAAAGATAATGTCGTCAAAAAATCCCAGCTCATGTAGAATATGGCATCTCCTCATTCCATTAATGGAAAGTGAGATTGTTGACGGGGAAATAATTCCTCGGGATGAAAAAGCATCTTGCTACTGTTATTGATATCCACCAGAATATTTATATCAGCTCAATATTTAGACGTAAAAACCATCTGAGTTTCACGACGATAGACAATTCATGGGCATATAATTCTAAAATTCATACAAAAATTGTCCATTCTGAAAACTGAATCTGTCACCTGTTATTTGGGGAATGTTTGGACCAGGTTCAGTTATATTTTATTTCATTAGTGAAAAAATTGCATGAATATGTCATTAGTGAAGTAAGTTTGTAAGAATTCGATAGACAGAACGACCAACTAAATTCTGTCGATCATACAATATAGTCCCCGTGTTAAAGAAAAGCAAAATTTAAAACTCGGTACTATAATCCCACGACCCAAAGACAGTGACAGTGTAAGAAAATTACGGGAAGTAATAACGCTTATAATTCAAGGCGTCCTAAGCAAGATAGACAGACAGAGAGAGAGAGAGAGGGGGGATAAAGAGGGAGAGAGAGTGTATTTGAGAAATAAGATATTTAATTTAGATTCGAGATGTGCCAATAATAAATTCCTCAAGATGGTATGGTCCCCTTATGAGTCATGCTGAAAACTATCAATTTACATTAAAATATTCCCTTTAATTCAAAGATATAAACTATTAAGTAGTCAAAATATAATGTATGCTATATCCTTGAATCATATTCGGGGCAAAGAAATTAACACTCATCTGAGCTACCCTCATTCCCTGATATATAAATTTGGGAATATTCATAATATCCAATGTCAATAGCACAACTTGATATTCATATTCTTCTTGAAATCTTCAGGTACAAATATAATCTGACCGTTATATAGTTCGCCTTCTTGTGTTGATGATTCGAAATTGTGTGTTAAACATGCTTGTGTGTTAGACATGCTATCGACACTGAATACTATGTATATTCACTAATATATACTTGTAGCTATGTTTCACAAACACTGAGCACTTTATTTATAATACCTGAAAAAGTACTATATTTATGCGCACGTGCAAGTATATGTACGTGTATGTAGCTATTTATCCTACCCATTCCTATACACACACACACACACACACACACACATATATATATATATATATATATATATATATATATATATATATATATATATAAAGTTTGTGTATATAAATATAAATATATATATATATATATATATATATATATATATATATATATATATATATATATATATATATAATTATTTATATATTATATACTTATATATTATATACTTATTAGAAAGCGCTCAATATCAGAGATAGAGCTAACATATTTGGTTGGATTGATGTGAGTTTGTGACCTTGGGTTTCACGCTTTAGCGATCGTCAGACAAACTGATTAATTTATTTTAAAATTTTGGTTTTATGTAGATTGCGTGTATTGGTGTTTTTGTGGAAGTGGTGGGGGAAACTTCGTCGTTTTTTCATCGTACTGACGCAAACATCGATGTATGCAGACACATATACATACTTGGTCGTCCGTCGGGACTCATACATATATAAACATATGTGGGCAGTTTCGGATATGACATAGGTATGTATACGGGTGGTGTTGTGTTTGTCTGACGATCGCTAAAGCGTAAAAGCCAGGATTACAATCTCATATCAAATATACATATATATATGGGGGTAAATTTGGCGAGGCTTTTTTTTCAGATTGCATATAATATTTTTGGATTGCTTAACGTTTCTCTGCACGTCGTCTTGAGTACGTAATCTAAGGAGGATTTAAAAAATTGGGTGTCGGGATTCTTCAAATTATGCCAACATAAAATAATGCCCGGTGGCTTAAAAGTTTTACAGAATCAATCCAATAAAAGGACGCATTTTAATATTTTCCCATCCCCGTACCTTATATATATATATATATATATATATATATATATATATATATATATATATATATATATATATATATATATATATAGTTAACCACATGCAAGGCTGTTCGTTCTATCAAAGATCATCTGTGTGTCTAGATATCCGATTTTTGAAACCGGGATCAAAACTAGGCCGATTTGGCATTCATCCGAGATTTTACCCCTAAGCTATCGGCGTACGATAAAGAAAGGGAAACTTCAAAGTTTTATATATATATATATATATATATATATATATATATATATATATATGGTACATTCATACATATACATATATACATATATATATATATATATATATATATATATATATATATATATATATATATATATATATATATATATATATATATACTTGGTACATAAGAATAAGATTTTAAATGCTAATCAGTATGACAATCAGAGTGTGTATATATACTATACTTTTTGTTTATATGATTTAATCTTTTATGCTTTATCATAAATTATAATAATTATTTTTCTGCATTAAAAATGGATTATATTGAAATGATCCTTGCGCATTGCCTTACATTCTTTATGCCGCAGTGATTTGAATTGAACCAACAATTTTACATTCATTGGATGGTTTCAAACATTAAAGAATAATAATTATATTAAATAACAGTAATAATAATAATAATAATAATAATGAAAATAATAATAATAATAATGAAAATAATAATAATAATAATGAAAATAATAATAATAATAACATGGAGATAATGGCGAAGAACAAGGAAAAAGAAGGTAAAGGAGGAAACTGTAAAAGTAAAAGCAAAAAGTCCAGAATACGTGCCGCATGCAATAAACAAAATCTGATGCATTCACAACTGCCTTCTGAACCTTTCACTAAACTTTCATATGCATGACCGCATTTAAGAAAGCGTGTAGGCACGTGCCCATGTAGATTGATTTGGTTGAGAGTTTGCGCATGTGCTAGCGTCTTTCTCCGTGACTCCTAAATGAGTCAAATGCGAGGCGCAGTGAAATCGATCAACTCATTCAGATAAAGCATTAAAAAGACAATGAAATAAAAATGATGAAAGTAAACAAGTCCAAAAGGCTATGATTTTTTTGCAGGATCTTTGATAATCATGCTTATACACACACGCACACACACACGCACACACACACACACATATATATATATATATATATATATATATATATATATATATATATATATATATATATATATGCGAGTATCCATTCATTTATTAGATTTGTACAGTTGTTCCCAGAACTATTTATTATAACGTAAATTTACATTGAAATGAAGGATTAGTAGTAATTACGACGAATCTCCGAGTAGATAAGCAAACAGTGAATTTTATTTATTAATACCTATATATAATTGTGTATTTGGGCAGCAATCCTTCTTTTATACACTTTTCATTAAAATGACTGACAACTAACTGCCTTTATCTTTTTTTTAATGCTTCTTCTGTTTTTAAAATCATTTTCTTTTCTGGAAACGTCTAATTTAGAAATTGTCCGTATATTCAATATGTGCGAGCGTTTTCTGCTATACTTTAAAACATTATCAGACCTTTAACTGAATATATGGATTTTTTTATGTATGTATCTAGAGTTATAGGAATGTTTTTCCCACACAGTCAGTAGATTTTGACCGTGTTAATATTTGATGAATATTGCCTTTTGTCTTTTTTTTTTTTATTAATAATGCTTCCAATATGTTTATCCTTATTTTACATGTGGATGAAGCTATTATATTTTTTCTATCAACGAGTGTGTTATGGATGGACTTTGTTAGGATTCCATGTGTATGTAAATGAGAACATATTGAGCTATGATCTGTGAGATGTAATTTGGGTCTTCTTGTTGTAGTATATCCAGCGTAATAATTTATGAATTTGGTTTGATCGGGAACATATTTCCTTAATGCATACATGATGCCAGTAATAATATTGCTTCTCTGTGATTTGAACCTTGCATTTAAGTTCTTGCTGTTGGCGATAAGGTAAGTAGGTTTAAATTTTCTATATTAGATAATATATTTTTCTGGTTTTATCGACTGGAATTGTATAAGTACAACTTAATTCTGCTTATATTTACATGCATTTGATTTTTATATAAGATTTTAATGTTATTGTTTCTATCTGTATATACAGTCTTGCTACATCTCACTTTATGTAGAAAAAGTGTAATAAGTTGAACTATGAGGTAATTCTGAAAACCGTTATTGACTAGCATTTGTTTCCCGTTGTTAATATAAATATCATGAAAGAATATGATAAAATATATGATCTTTTTTAAGTTCTAGCGTAGTATTTTCCAAAAATATATGGAATATCCTCATACGCCATCTTTTAAAATTCTTGGAATTTTGTACCGCGGCAAACTTATACATCCATTCATGCGTGTGAGCGTATGACAGCATTCCCAGCCTATATAACCTTATTTTAGAAAACCTTGGAATTTGAATGCATGACGTAAAAATATCAACGGTCAAGATATACTGAGTAAAATTAATTTCATCCTAGATAGGTGTAGATAAAAAAAGATCTTACCTTTTGCTGTACAAGTTGAAATCATTTGAACATAATATATACAGCATCAATCCTTCTTTAAAAAATGTTTATTCCATTAAACGGACAGAGAATCGATTAAGAAGATATATATTGCCATTTGGAAGGGTTCTCAAATTTATTCTTATTTCGTATCTATTCTGCTCAAAATCATAAACGGCTCGTGCACAACGGACGCAATAGAAACGGTTTGATGTTTGATTGTTGACATATTTTTCAACTGTATAATATTCAAATTTTTGCTCATCAGCTTTTAAAGAAACATTAAATGTACATGCATTTTTTGGTTTTAATGTTTTTCAAAAATGTATAATACAATGCTACTGTGCATAACAGAGGGAGACATGAATACAAAACATTAACGTAAAACTTTCATTTTACAACCTGTCCTAAGTCTCTGCTTTGTACATTTAACGTATTTCAACAAAATCATTATTCAAATAATATGCCAGTTAATTGGTGCCATTGTTAATTGATGACAGAAGAAAGTTTAAACATAGAGAAACTTGTGGAAACACTATATGCATTTTAATCACAGTTGTCTTTAATTCGTCACAGTATGCACAGCAACCAGAGGTTCTTGCTACGAAAAAAATAAACGATTTTTAGATTTTGGATGACGATTTGGTGCATGTTAAATTGATCGCGTCGTAATTTTAAATATTAAACAAGGAGTTTCAAAATTTGTAGAAAACAAAACTGAGACACTTTCGTTTATTATCAAAACTGGAAATTCAAAACATTGGATTTTCTAATTCAGTAAAGATTTAACTCTTGCTGCTTTAGTTTTGTAAGTCATAATAACTTCTGCCATTAAAACTCAATCATATTTTAACTTACCAAGCTGAGATCGTAATTTCATATCAGACTGGCTAACATTGCTTTTATATATTTCCTTGGTAATAGCAGTTAGAACATTAGGCTCCATTTTGACGCCGCATCTGAATGAAAACCGACGAAGCGTAGAAGAGACCGTATTCATTCGGACCTGAAAATATTACGAGTTTCAGTGGGAATTTGGATTCACAAGCTGTCCCCATTCGCATATATACAGACTTTAAGGGTAAGAAGCGATCCGGTTTGCATTCAGAGTTCCCGTCTTCTAGACTGGTTGCCACCAAAGCCTATATGACCCATTCTGTCCTGGTATTTGGGGAAAAGAAATGTAGCTCTACCTTTCCCAAGGGTATTATCACAAAAGAAAATGTATTGAACTCGATTGGAATTCAAAATCATTCCGCAAATTCCACAATCACAGCAGCTGACCATTACTTTCCGTGCCTCCTTTGTGTTATATATATATATATATATATATATATATATATATATATATATATATATATGTGTGTGTGTGTGTGTGCGTATGTGTGTGTGTGTATTTATGGAGATATATATATATATATATATATATATATATATATATATATATATATATATATATATATGTATCCTTGTGCAGGTATGCAGAAAATAGAAAAGAACACGTTGGGTGCATAATCCGGGGTTCCTTAGTATTTTTGTTTTTATTTTTAAGAAGACAGTGCTCCATACAGAAGTAGAGCTTATATTATAATAATATTTTTGTTTAAAAATATCATTCCTTCGCTACATAAGAGTTCTCATCTTTCAAAAACGAGAGCCGAAATCATCCAAATAATTAATAAAATTTAGTTGGATTGTGGTGTTTAGTCCCGAAATATTATTATTATAATATATATATATATATATATATATATATATATATATATATATATATATATATATATATATACACACACACACAGAAAATCACAAACACGCACACACACACACAAATATATATATATATATATATATATATATATATATATATATATATATATATATATATATATATATCAATTATGGTAACATCCAAATATATGGAAGACACAGACTAAAAAAAACGGGCGAAAATGAACTTCCTTATATATATATATATATATATATATATATATATATGTTCTGCCTGGAAGAATATATGATACGCCCCAACACTGTACTAGATCTCAACTTTCATGATGTAATATTCATATAAAATACACGTATTATCGTAACCTACACCCCGAACCAGGCTTGGTAGAGAAATTTAGGATTTCTCGGATTTTTGTGAATAGATTTTGATAATTATTTTCCCAGCTGGTTTGCACAATATGCCAGCACCATTGTTAGGTTTTCATTATTCTGTGTAACGTCATTTGTTTCTTATTTAAAATTCTACAATGTGTTTCGGGCTGTAATTATGTACTATAACCGACATGTTTTTACAGATACAAAAATAAAATCAAAATTATTTTTAAAATACTGGTTTTCGATGAATTTTAGTAAACTTTGCTATTTAGGATTAGTAAATATTATTGTTAACTTATTTTTCTATGTGCGATGTGGTGTAATGGATATCGGCTCGGGCCGAAAACTCGGAGTGGTGAGTTCGAGTTCTTTAGTTTCACTTACGCATAAATACCCTTGAGAAAGGTATGAATCTATCTCTTCTTCACCCAGCTATGGACTAAAATAGCAGGGTACAGTGGAGTCTTTGCCTTCGTGGGCAAGCAGCTTATCGCAGAAAAAAATGGCAACTGCAGTAAAAAAAATCAGTCTCGTCAATCGTGTATCGAAAGATACATGATTGCCTATGCGTCTATTCCGTATGACACGTGATTGACTGAAATATTGTTTTTAATTATTAGGTTGGTGCAAAAATAATGTCGTTTCCTCACATAGTAACATATGTGAGGAAACGACATTATTTTTTGCACCAACCTAATAATTACGATAACAGCCAATCGGTACATGTTTTAGAGAATTTTAAAAGAATTAAACTTTATAAATTATTCTAATTAAAATCGTATTCAGGATTCTAAAATATTTCTTTAGTGAATCCTGTTTGAAAAATAAGACGTATGTAAGCAATCCTAATTCGAATATAAATGAATAATTACTGTGTATACGAGGTAAATTTTATTCATAAAAATATGGTATTTATTCACGAGATAATCATCGTTATTATTTCATAGATCTTATCTGTGTAATAATACCAATGATAATTATTGTTAAAATTCTCAAAGAAAACATATTAATAATTATAGAAAATGTAAATATTAATATAAATATTTTATTTTTGTATATTTGCTATTATAATCGGCTAAATACGCGGCGTAAACTTATATTTCTCAGGATGAGATAAGTTTTCTCTGACTGCACATATTTTTAATAATGAGTTCATCTTTTCAGTCATTAGATATTATATCCAGAGGTGCTAATATATGAAAAGTTTAATTAAGCATCAAGGACTTGAAATCGTAATGACGTAAAGATTACTGCATTCTAATAGCAGTTATGGTGTAGTATTTAGATATAGTTGTGCGAAACTGAGCAAAACGCTATTACTTTTTCGAAGTTATTGTTTTCAAATTATTAGTAGGAAAAAGAACTATATGGTTGTCAGAAACAAGCTAATTCCATATTCGAGATACGAAAACGAAGCAAGAATAAAACAAAATTAAATATCTAAGAAGTGTTTTAACAGTTGACAGAACATGCAACACGAAAATCCGAAATCGCGTTAGGATAGATAAAAATGCCTTACAAAAGGTATGCAATGTATTAAGAAACAGGAAAAATTTGTTAGAAACAAAAAAGACAGTACTAAACTGTTATGGGGGTATCGAATCTTCTATGTGGCAGTGAATACTAGACTATTTGGTCATATATGAAAAAGTGACAACGGATGTATTAACTAAGAGCAACAAAAGAGTGGAAATTGTGGAGAACCATAATCGTCGACGTCCTGAACATACATTGCGAATAGAAGAAAAATATAAAGTCTTAAAGTTAATTTATATGTAAGCCATAAAATATCAACGAGTCAGGAGAATATTTTACAAATTACCGCCAATCTTACGACTCATAAGCCCATTCAAAATTTGGTGGAATAATAGACTCACGCCACAAAAAAAAATCTATCATAGAATTTTGTTTTGGAAGAAGGATGTGAACGAAATATCCACAGGATATACTGGATGCTTCAAAAGTGTTTCTACAAACTAGATTAGACCAACCATAGATTACTGCCCTTATACCTGGGTTAAACCTACCCACTTTCTGGTTTTGACAGAGAGCCACTCGAGGTAGAGGATTACAAAATAAGAGGCACGGTTTATGCGGATACGTTGTGAAGATAAGTGTTATCCTTTGACGTGAACAGGATATGATTTAATGATCCGGAAAACATCCTCTTAGGAGTCGGTTTCACAAAGCAGCGGTACGTAAGAGCAAGCCGCTCGATTTAAACTTTCATCTTACCAATGAAATACGAAGGAAATAAGGGTGGTTCGGACAATGTTCGTTGCACGGCGGGTCTTAGCTGTGAAGATTGTAACTGGTGGAACTTAGGAATGTATTTTGTGCTGGCACTTTCCATGGAAATAGCACTGGACCAGTGAGAGGCTAGCGACGTTTCGTCTGTGAGAAAGTGGTTGTTGGGTGGGTAATAATTTTATAAGAACCAAGAGCACGGAAACATATTTGAAATCTATCGCGACTGGAAAGTAAAGATTCGGCAGCTCTAGTCAATATATGCTAACAGTACCCCCACTTTAACCTGATCCGTTTCTTGTAAATATAGAGGATAGCCGGATGAATCAGGTACTTACTGGAACGGTACAAGGAACAGCTAATAGTTTTTAGCATCTTTATCGACGGATCGTTTGTTCAAGTTCCACTTGAAGTCTGGGTTCAGTTTAAGTCCCAAGAGATGTTCAAGGCACGAGGATACATCGTTCATCGTGATTGGTGATAGTTCAGGGTTCGATCGTCGATGATGAAATGTAACTGTGTTTTCGTGGCAATTTATATAGGTGAGAATTAATCACCTACAAATCGATGAAGACAACCCTTATCGACAACCCCTTACCTAGAGGCGAACTGTCACAACCCTATCGCTACCTTATCGTTATTTCCCTGGACGAACTATATTCTTTTATTCCACCACACGCACCATTTCACGTACTCTGGTATGAACCAACTCAATTCCCTTCGTGTTTTGGAAGTACCATTCAACCAGTTTGTAACCGGTATTTTATTGAACAGACTCCCAAGAGCAGCTATCATTTGTAAGGCATCTTCAAATCTAAGGTTTGCCGTTAAGTTTCCTCCTAAACTGCACTTACATTCTCTTCCTATGTACATTAACATCATATACGAATCCTCTTATATGAGTGGTTCTTAATCGTTTTAGTGGTTGAAGATTTAGTAAAATATGTTTAATAAATGTGATGGTACAACTTGAAAGAAAACGGAAGCTAGGTTTTCAGAGATCAGCTAGTAATGTAAATAAAGATGAGAAGAAAGAGACTGATACTCTTATTAAAGTTCGCAAAGGAATCATAGTTGCAAAATTTTGCGAAACGTTTTTTAAATGACCACAGAAAAAAGAGAAAAAAAGAAGGATTTAAATGACCTCATAATAGTTTTCGAAACAAGATATTTGGAAAGGACGTCACCTAAATTCACCAAAATGTCAAATAGAAAAGAGAGCAAAAATTGTACCCACTCAGATTCGATGAAAAAGAAGAAATTTACTCAAGCAACTTTCCAATGTGAAGATGAGAACGACCGCTATTTAGGATCAGAAGATAATCATACTGTTAGATTTTATGCAGCAACTAGCAATTCTGATTTGGACTTAGATGTGAGTACATGGGGAAAAAGCATAGCAAGTCTTCTTTACGCTACGACACATTTAAATATAAATGATGTCATTCAGCATAAAAATATAATCGATCATAGAAGGTTAAAAGCCAGAGAACCAAGCGCATGTCATGGCTTAATAATTTTTCGCTCGTTCATGCTTAAAACCTAATCTTGTATCGCTAGAATATCATATCTTTGTGCTCATGACGAAAGAAATAGTAATAGGATAGTTCATGAATCTTGATAAAGGGCAATGATTCCAATACTGACAACTGTACAGGTTTTGATCTTAATATTGTTATTTTTTTAAATGACAGCAAAACCTTCACCAAATCAGGTATACATATACTCTAACCATGCTGACAAGAATACAGGTTGTGATCCTGATATTTAAAAAAAATGACAGCAAAGCCTTCACACAAACAGGTATATATATATATGTACTCTAAACATGACAACAAACATATCCTAATATTGTTTTAAATAATGACAGCAAAACGTTCACCAAATCAGGTAAAAGTATACTCTATGCTGACAACCATACAGGTTGTGATCAAAATATTAAAAAAAAAAATGACAGCAAAGCCTTCACCGAATCAGGTATATATATATATATATATATATATATATATATATATATATATATATATATATATATATATATATACTTTAACCATGCTGACAACTATACACTTTGTGACCCTAATATTATTTTTGTAAAAATAATGACATCAAGACCTTCACCAAATCAGGTATACGAGTACTCTCAATAGAAGGAATGTACCAAATCAGTTGGATGTAGACTAGTGTGAAGTGTCAAAATTCCTGGCAGTATTGAAAAGTGATTGTATATGACGTCATCGCAATATGCCTTCATGGAAATTTACATAGGTCGCATGTTTCTCGTGGCACTATTACTCTAATTATCAAAGTTAGAAGCAGGGCAATGATATCGGAACATTGTATCCCCATCGATCTACAATGTATCATAGGTAGTTAAATGCATTTCAGTTAAAACTAGATAGTAGAGAATTATATTGTGAATATACTTTGCGGTCACTGATGATTGAGAGTGCCTCAAACCTCATTCACAATCAAGGCAAACTATACCAGATGCATGTCTACCACGTCTAACATCCCTTCGAATAGCATATGATACGGGGACAGAAAACAGACAAGAGACCGTTATTAATATCCAATCATCGCAAACGGTGCTTGGTCTGAGTTCCTGGCGAGATTAATTCGACACTGGAGGAACGATGAATTCCATTGGTTTTAAGCTAATGGAAGGGTTCGCAAACGGCATGACGTTATAAATCCCAGTTACAAACAAGTCATCTTGAAACCTATATGTGTTTCTACAATGCCGTGTTTCACGTTCACGTGGATGGGTTCGATTCTCTGGTCAGCTGGTAACGACGATGATGTATGTATTCGTCAACATTCATGATGGGTTAATAGATCAATATACCGTATCACTTAGCTCAAATTGCTCATAATTAGTGTAAGATGCATTCAGTAAAATTTTGCCAAACAAAAGCCAAGTTTAGAGTTTATGATGAGCGGCCGATCCACAATAAAGTTGTTCTTATATCACAAACTTCTGGATAGTTACCGAGATAATCTTTGAGTTACGTGTCAACATTTCCGAAAAGCAAGTCTGATGAAGTCTGTCCAGCTGAACGTGGCCCAACAGGATAGTTATACTATATTTCACAGTTTAAGTTTATGACAAAATTGGAAATCTTGTGATATTTCCAGTTCGTTATTCTATTATACTATTAGAATTATTCATAGTAAGGTAGATAATTATAATTTTTACAGTCGTTCATTTACACAGCGATATAGGCGGAATTTCATATGTTGAGAAATATTACAGTTAGTGATTATCTGTCTAAATATTTTCATATGAAATATACAATAAAAATGTTTAACTTCAAAATCCTCATTCATAAAATTCCAATAAGTAAAATAATCCTTTATTTGTCTCTCAGGTATATATCTGAGCACATAAAATTGTGGATCAATAAATGTATCGAAAGACCCGTTGGTATTCAATGAAATTGAAAATTAAGGGGTTTCTGTTTTAAAATATATTAGGTTGGTGCAAAAATAATGACGGAATAATATCGTTTTTTGACATATTTCTTAACGTCAAAAAACGACATTATTACGTCATTATTTTTGCCCCAACCTAATATATTTATAAAGGGTGTTTCATTAAGACGGAACAAAGTCAGCAGTAAATAAATCAGTGTTATTGGTAAAAAAAAACAAAAAAAAAAAAACATGTTTATTTCTCTATTGGATCGTTTTATTTAAGTCATAACAATTATGTGTGAAAAATAATATAGCCCAAATGTCCACCAAATCTGAAAGAAAAAGTAAAAAATTATTAGACATTTAAACTTAATTCACATTTAAAATCGGAAAACCCTTTAGTATAAAATAAACACGTTTTCTTCATACAGATCAGTGGACATATCTGAATCGGTTTTTTGCAATAATTCTTTATAACATTATTGAAGTATTCAAGTTCCTTAATTTCAGGGATAATCTGCAGTAATTGAAGAATGACAATTACAATGGACATGACAAATAATTATTTAATTCAAAATCGTATCACTAATCTCAATTTAAATTTCAATTCTTTCATTGTTGAAATGGCTGAAGGTAGTCGTAATATTTGAAACTTAACAAGAATTTTCATGGACTATGTATATTTCCAATAATCAGTTTACATAAGGTAAGCAAACTTAGCCGTCAACAAGGACAATTATCATTTATTCTATTGATGTCAATTATTATTATTATTACTATTATTATTATTATCAATTTGAAATTGTGATGATTATAATGCGATGGTGATGATGCTTTCTCTGCCAAAAATCTACTTTGAATCTGATCGCTCCCCTTCCACTACCGGTAGTTTAACTTTACTTTCCCTTCCTGTTTAATTTGCGACTTCCCTCTCTACTCCCCCCTCTCTTTCCTACCTCGCTTTTTTGCTTTTCACCCACGATATTTAAAAAACCTTCTATTGAAATTTTTAATTTCTTTTTTCTTCCTCTTTTAATACTAAAACGTTTACCTCTTTTTTTGCTTTTTTTTATTCTACCTTTTCGATTCGTCTGGATAAATTGACTCCATTTAATAAAGAAACATCGGTCTGTAGAGAAAATAAATTATAACCGTATGGATTTTTAAGGATCGTCTGTACATATTTTATATATATATATATATATATATATATATATATATATATATATATATATATATATGCGTGTCTGTCTGTGTTTGCTTACATTCACCTAGTAAGTTATATATGTTTAATTTTTCGTTGTATTTTTCCAACTTTCGAATGAGATTTTTATCCTGAGATCGAAATGTTAGATAATCGATCGGAAGTTCATATTTTATGTGTTGTTTCATGCAAGCACATTCGAAACTCTCAGTCTTTTTCATAAAGAATGCACAATTTTTTTTTTTATGCTGGACAAGTTCTGTTGACTATATCCCGGTATTCCTTTGAAAGCTGTAAGTTTAAATTAGTCCACGCCCATATGTAACGATCATATGAAACGAGGCGTAGCAAACTTAATTTTACATACGCATATTAAATATTTCATTTCGGTTTGAAAATACCGTCTCCTGGGATAAATGGTAATTTAATTCATTTGTTTTTATTTTGTATAATAACGTCTTCTAGTATATGTAGTCTATCCTTGCATCGGATGCTGTATAGTATTTGGTATTATATACAATTTTTTCTTTATGTGGATAGGTGTATTTCAATCGTTCGTGTTGTCCTGGTCAATATGTGCACGAATTCTACGGAGAGTCGAAAGCTGGGACATCACATTCCAAGAGAGAGTGGTACCTATGTGTTCCTTGGAATTTAATGCAGTTTTTTTTATCTGTTGTTAATATTTGAGGTGAAATATCCTAGAGGGCATGATAATTCTTAACATTTTTTTTAATAGGACATTTGGTAATAATACCTAAACCATGTTCATGAATTCAATAATTAAATCACGTCAACCGTCATAATTTGAACAGTTCTATTTCTATAAGCTTTATATATTATATATTTATATTTATATTTATATATATATATATATATATATATATATATATATATATATATATATATATATATATATGTATGTATGTATGTATATATATATATATATATATATATATATATATATATATATATATATATATATATATATGTATGTATGTATATATTTAATATATATCATACATAATATATATTAATATAATATAACACCCCTCAAAAATCTTTAATTATACAAATAGGAAAAAAAAATGCCGTAAGAATTTTTGCCGTTAACAACAAAATTTTTAAAAAATCCAGACGACATGCATTTAACGTATGTTAGATTTGATTGAAAAATACATCCCTACCCCCTACCAAAACGTAACTAATAACTGATACATCAAAATACAGACATAATGAACACGCAGACACCCCTGTCTGGTGGAAGTGGATTTATCTGTAACCATGGAAACGTGAATTATGATTTTAGCCGTGTCTTTAAAACTCAGTAATTTTAAAAGTTACTCCAAAATTCGCTTGAGGATGAAATGGAACTAATGTCTTTAATTTAATTACAAAATTAAATTCGGGACTTTTAGCTTCCATTTTTGAAACATGATTAGAAATGTGTAACGAAAAAAACATATTTTAAATCAATTAATTTATAAAATTTACATTGAGATCTATTTTGTAAAAATAAAAATATCTATAACAACACAGGATTATATATATTACTGTTCTTTCATTATATATATATATATATATATATATATATATATATATATATATATATATATATATATATATATATATATATATATAAACAAACTAGCAGACACCCATTTCTACTCAACTACAAAAGGGAATATCCTTGAACATATAAAAACATCATTCAGTGAAACATAGGTATCTCTTTTTGGACACATTATTCTATAGCAACTAAGCAACATTGATCAAACACTGATCAGGGATAACTAACCTATTCATGTCGATGATAAAACAAAATTAAAATTAACGAATTTTCAAAATATAATAACACATTATTCCCCTGATATAAACAAAATAAACACGCAAGTTAGTATTCTATCTGAATACTAATGCACTGTAAGTGAATGAAAGAACAATTAAATTATAATTCCCCAGTACATCACACTTAACGATGCGAACAGATATCTTACATTTATAATTTACTATCAAAATACCTCAACTTCAAATCCCAGTACCTATATAGTGTAAAAAATGATCGTCCGCTGCTTAAAACATCGAGCAAATGACATGTGCCGTCCCAGAGATATATAATGAAAAACAAATTCTCCGTATAAGCAGTACCGTACAATGTAACAACTAACCTGTGAACATGGAAGCAGATCCGATAAACTGTGATAGATGGGTACAAAACGATACGAGGACTCGGAAAACAGCTTCGGTCTGCCTAATGTGAAGAGATTATCGGCGAAAATGCAAAAGATCTGTGGTCCATATAACACCATGACGATATTCAAAGGTAGTTCGACACTTCCCAGACAACATTTCAGAGTAAGCCCGCCCCCACACACACACATCACTAAGCACTCTGTTTATACCATCCCGCGCAGCTGTGGTAAGACACAAAGAACGTCGTAAATCCGTAAAACTGAGCTAAAGAGAAAAATCAGGATTATCTTACTACATATGGAGGAGAAAGAGAGATCACCCAACCCCCCCACTCGTGAGATGAGTTTGAAATAGTATACAGAAAACATCACTGGAAATTACGAAGAGTTCAGGAACCATCACATATGCTAGGCTACACAAAGCCGGCCAAGCATAGAAATGAATACAATACAGTGTGCTGGAAATAAAAATTATATATATATATATCAATAAAATGGTAAAAAAATATGCATCCATACATACATACATTTAACATATAGAAATAGATGGGTAGAATTAAACTAATTTGTACTTAAGTGCTACTGAGGAAGAAAACTTTAATAATGTTAAACCATCGGAGTGATTAACACGTATATATCTCTTATGTTTACATATATACCTAGGTATATAAATATCAGAAATCAATCAGATTTTGTATATCAGTTATTTAGAAAAACTTTTTACGTACATATACAAATACACATATAAAATTTGATAACACTAAAACTAAATCATCTTTCGGATATAATTCTCTTGAATGAATGCCTCCCAACTATAATAACTCTAGCGATTTTACATAGCGCAAATTATACCTAGTGTAAAATATATTGCATTTTTAACTTACAAAAATGTTTCAAATACATTCAGGACTGAAGATTTCACGGTCGTTTGCCTGCGTCTTGCTGCATCATATTTCATTTGATATATATATATATATATATATATATATATATATATATATATATATATATATATATGTACACACACATATATATATATACATTAGTGTGATATATATATATATATATATATATATATATATATATATATATATATATATATATATATATATATATGATGGAATCTCCCGTCGGTTTCGACGTATGAGGATCTGCCAGCTTATTGATTCAGTTATGAAAGATTATGCAATAATCTTGAGTGACATTTAAGACCTGCTAGTGATTTACAAAGGAGGCCAGATATGGAGCAGGTGTGAGAATGGTGAGATGAGATCACTGTTAGATTGGCTGACCTTTTAGTTCTTGCTCTCGTTTCTTAAAGATGATTCAGGCAAGCAGATTGAAAATTGCTGAGTCCACTAAAACACGTTGATATATATATATATATATATATATATATATATATATATATATATATATATATATATATATATAAGTATCTATTCTGGATATGTGTGTATTTGATGAAATTGGAAAATCTGAAACTTCCAGTAAGAATAACAAACTGAGATGTTATTTTCATAATTGTCAATTATTGACAATTATGAAAATAACATCTCAGTTTGTTATTCTTACTGGAAGTTTCAGATTTTTTTCTTCGATTGGAAATGAGACCAATGTGCTTTTAATTACTGTTTTATATCGATAGAGTTTTTCTTGATATCATGAGTCTGTTTTGTATATAGACAAAATTACTTCTGACGTCTAAGTAGGTAATTGCTGTACCAGTTTTAAAAGATAACACATCTGATCTCGATTTGCTATACAGATAGCCGTCGATATGATGATGATTATATAATGTATCAGTGAGAAATTAGAATGATGCAAGGGTTTGAAAATTCGAACTAAAGCGTTTACTCTTTTAATTTCGCCATAAGCGTACAAATATTTCTGGCAAGGAATATAATTGTTTTGGCTATTAAAAGCATAAATTAATACAAATTAAGTTACTATTTTGGTAGAATTAAAAGAAACTGTCAGCAAAATGAAAGCATGCATTTATCCCAAGTCTGTTTCTTTTCTTTCTTTCTTTTTATTAGCAAATTTCCCTTCCGTGTTATTGTTTTGATGTTATAAATGAACTAACTTGATCGTAATTACGAGCATTTGAGGGCAAACATTGCACTAAAAGATATCTAACCGTCTCTTTACTATTCCTCGTCGTACTTTGATTGTTAGGATAATTAAACTCTTGAAGTCTTTATTAACAATCTCTTTGAAGCCGGAACTATCTCCGAGTTTCCAAGAATCATCTGCCGTCATTTAACCGCGCATTTGTTTTCCAAGATTTCAGTTATACACCATCAACACCAGAAGTAAAAATAAACCATAATACCAGAGAAATGTTCGCAGTTTTTTCTATTTGAATAATTAGCTGAATTGTAATTCTTATATGAATAATTTAATAAGCGTCTCGTGAGTTGGCAGGCTATAAATTGTCCATGTAATTTGCCCAATTGCATGATTAAATAATTGAACTTTATTAACTTAATTAACATATTATTAAAACAATCATTAATATGAATAAAATTATTATGTAAACAAGCAAGAAGGTCTGTCTATATCTCTGTCTTGCATTTATTATTTACATTATTCAGACTGCGATTAGAATGGCAATGGAATCGAGAACAATCTATCCCAGTGGACGAAATAGTGTTCAGTAAGGAAATTACAATCAATTGAAGAAGGCCGGGGCGTACAACGGCTGAAACGCTGTGAATATGGTAATGAAGATAGGGATAACAGTCCTAATAATGTAAATAAAACAAGTAACAAAAGAGCTACAAATTATAAGATTTTTTGTGTATTATTTTCATTTATATTACATTTTACATGTAACTTCTGCAGTTAATGAACATACCTCACAATCCCTAAATTTAATAATGTCTATTAACTACTATTTCTGCTACTACTACTACTACTACTTCTACTGCTACCGATGAATATTGATGATATGTATACAAGTAATCAATATAGGTACGGACTAAACAATCCTTTTGCGAATGAGAAAGAAATATAATCTTAAATTCATCTCATTTCCTGCTATAAATCCAATTTGGTTTTATGACAAATGTATGTTAAAAAGATTCAAAATAAGAAGAATCTCTGCAATGTTGAATACAGTGCGCAGCAGAATCTGACCGGAAATAGGGCAATAGCAGTTCAGCTTATGGAAATCTCTTGCGACATTTTTCCTTCCCTGTCAATTCTGCTATTTAAAACTTTAAATGCAATATTAATCATTATCTTCTGACGTCTTAATTCTTGGTATTCTACTGTCTTCTCTCCTTACTTTTTCATATTTTCTCACAGTCTGTAACCCCCACCTGCGTTTTAGTGGCTTTATTTCCTTGATTGGAGTGAAAAGCTTAAAACAAAAGAAAAAAGATTGGACATAAACAACAGGCAACAACCTAACAGGTATTTTGTAAATGGATGACAGAAAAGGAATAGGATAAATGACAAAATTTATTGGACTACAAAGTCCTGGGAAATGTGGAGAGCTATGATTGACAATGTCCTGATTGGATAGGGCATATAGAAGAAGACATTTATTTCTCGACATGGGAAAAAAGTATAATGTAATAATACTGCTGAGTGTTTGAGATTTATTTGGTTGCTAATGTGGAAACCCCACTTACAAGTCCGTAATAAAGATTTTAAATTCTAAGCATGAAATGACAGACATTATCTTGAAAGAAATATTGTATTACAAATACTAAAGTAATTTGGTGTTATCACTTCTACCCCTACTTTGATCTCAATACATTTCCCGGCTTATGCCAGTTCCAAGCCCTCACGTTTTCTGAATCATCTTAATTCGAATCAAAATGTCAATTTAAAGCAGCCATATATGGAGTTCCCTTTCCACGGAATAGATTAGAAACAAATTCTACTTTCCTAAAGCCGTGTAATGTTGTTATTTCCTGTTTCAAATGATGATAACACTTCTCTTCTATTTTTTTAACTGAGCTCAACTCCCCTACTACTGTTATATCTATAATGTAATTCTGTTTTTTTCTGAAGAGTAATGAGGTCTGTCGTCTTTGTTTCAATTCTTCTTCGTCTTCTTCTTCTTCTTCTTTTTATTATTATTATTATTTTCTTTGCTTTCTGGCGTTTACACATTTCTTTCCGGGTCCCACCCAGGGACCTAAGGTTAGAAATGGCATCATGACACGTTTCACTGACAAAAAAAAAAAACATTACATAGATAGAGCCCTTCGTAAAGTGTGGGCTGTACTTGTCAGAACAATTTTTTGTATCTCCTTGAGGCATGGGCTTCCAGGAATCCCTGCAATTAGTCTACTGCAATCTTTTCCAACCAGTCCTAGGGCTCCAACTACAACAGGGATTGTTGATGTTCCCATATGCCACATTTTCGAGACCTCTATTTCAAGGTCCTTGTATTTTGACAGCTTTTTGAATATCTTCAAAGATACATTGCAGTCAGCAGGGACTGCCATATCAATAAGGAGGCACCGTTTTTGTTTGTGGTCTTTAATAACAATATCTGGTCGGTTGGCCTTGATTGTTCTGTCAGTGTGAATTGTGTAGTCCCATAGAATTTTAACAGGTCCTATCTCCGTAACTGGGTCTGGGTGGTGTTGGTACCAGTTTCTTTCAGTTTCCTTCCCGTAGAAGTTGCAGATTTTCCAGTGCAGATATTGGCCCACTCTGTCATGTCGGGTTTTATATTCAGTGGGTGCCAACATCGTGCAACCTGATACAAGATGATCAATCGTTTCTGGATATTTATCACAGAATCTGCATTTTGGCCTGACACAATATTTTAGTATATGTGCTTGATAATTCCTAGTTAGCAAGCATTGGTCCTGCGCAGCAAGGATAAAACCTTCAGTTTCCGCTTTCAACCCTGCACTGCGTAGCCACTGATGGGTACGGGTTTTGTCTACATCAGCTTGGTTGATACGGGCAGAGTATTGGCCATGAAGCGGTTTATCTTGCCATCGCTTCTGTATCTGGTCGGTTGCATTCGTCTTTGCTGTCTTTTTCAAGTATTTTGCAGTTTCAGCCGGTGTATTGTGCTGTAGTTGCATCTCTACGCCCATTTGAAGCTCCAGTTTGAATTTGTTGGCTTCTTTCATTACGGATTAAAGACGCTTACTACTTTCATGTTCCTTGACGCATACCATCATCCAGTCTTCTGTAGTTTCCAAGTATTTTTGGAGGCCAATTGTTGTAGTTTTGTAGGACAGTTCTAGTTGAACTAATCCTCTGCCTCCTTCGGATATGGGCACATACAGACGATCAACATCAGCTTTGGGATGATGCATGCGATAGCAAGTGAGAAACTTTCTCGTTTTGGCGTCCATTCGCTTAATTTCAGCTATGGTCCAGTTAAGGACATTAAAGCTGTAATGCACCACTGGGACAGCCAATGTGTTTATAGCTGATATTCTATTTTTTGAGTTTAGTTCAGTATTTAGTATCAGACGTACACGCCTGTAGTACTCTTTTCTTATTTTTTCTTTCATTTGGGTGTGTTGTATGCCATCTCCTTCTCTAATTCCTAGGTACTTATAAGCTTCTTCATGCTCCAATTCCCTAATCTTTGTGACAAAATCTAAATCTATTGAGGGTGTTTCTGTAATTCTACCTTTCTTGAATGTTACTTTTGCACATTTATCTAATCCGAAGTCCATACCTATGTCGTCACTAAAGTATTTTACAATATTGAGGAGGCCTTTCAACTCATTGTCGTCTTTGGCAAAGAGTTTGAGATCATCCATGTATAGTAGGTGATTGAAAATTTTCTTATTTATTTTGTAACCATAGCTACTGTTGTTCAGTTCATGTGTAAGAGGGGTTAAGGATAAACAAAACAGAAGGGGTGACAGAGAGTCTCCTTGAAAAATTCCACGTCGGATATTCAGACGGTTGGATATAGCAGTGCCCCCGGTGTGCCTAAGGTATAGTTTTGTGTTCCACATCCCCATGCTGTGCTTAAGAAAGTTTAATACCACAGGGGAGACTTTGTACATTTCCAAAGCCTTAAGGATCCAAGAATGTGGAACACTATCAAAGGCTTTACGATAATCAATCCACGCTGCACTGAGATTTCGGCGTCGTCTCCTGCAATTTTCCAGGATCATTTTATTTATCAGAAGTATATCTTTGCAGCCATATGAACCTCTACTGCATCCCTTCTGTTCCAGCGGGAGAATGCTGTTTGTTTCGAAGAAGGAGTAAGTACGGTTCGTCAGTACAGACGTGATCAACTTATACGTTGTGGAAAGACATGTTATCGGTCTATAATTTTTCGGGTCGTCTGTTTCAGTTGTTTTTGGTATGAGGTATGTAATACCTTCAGTAACCCATTCCGGGATTTTATTGGGATTATTTACAAGTGTTGATAATGTTTTTGCAAGTATGACATGGGTAGATGAGAGATGATACAGCCAGAAATTGGGCATCTTGTCATTTCCTGGGGATTTCCATTTTTGGGATTTCGTTAGTGCTTGCCTAACATCATCTGTGGATATATTTACCCATTCTTGCAGAGGTGTATCCAGCAGTCGTTCTTCTTCACGCCGTATCCATTCTGCATTTGGGTTACATTCCTTTGGGTTACTCCAAATATTTTCCCAAAATGTCTGTACATTATCAATCGATGGTGGCGTTTCGACATGTATAGGCGTTTTTCCAATTTCCCTGTAAAATTTCTTAAGATCTGTTCGGAATGTTTTATTTTGGCGATAGAATCTACAACGTTTCTCGTATCGTCTTGTTCTCTGTGCTTTTAGCTGAAGTTTCTGTTTCAGCATTTCCTTGATCGATGGAATATCAATTAGGGATTTAATGCTATATTTCCGTTTGATCTTTTTGGATTTACGTGTGGAAATATTAGGGTTTCTGGTGAGCTCATCTAATATAGACAGCTCACATCTGATTTGTTTTATTTCTCGTATCAGTTTGGTTTTCCAAGCTGGTTCTCTGTGTCTGTTAATTCTATTTATTGTCTTGACACCAAGCTTCCGAGTCGCTGCTAGAGTTGTTGCGTATATGACGTTGTTAACTTCTGTTATGTTTCCCGGTGGTTTATCTGTTAACAGTGTTTCCAGTGCAGCATTGTATATTTTCACGATGTGCTTGTTGGGATTTGTCATATGGATTTTCGGGAGCTGGTCTCTGTCTGACAATTGTATGAAAGTTACTCTGCTGAGTACTTGGATGACGTCATTTTTCGCTTCGGTGATTTCAGCTTCGTGGTTTTCAAGGAATTCTAAATTAATGTACCTGGAGTCATCTTCAGTGACAATTTCTGGAGAACTAGAGGTTGTGTCTAAGGCAGAATCTTCGGTTTCATTTCCTGGGAGATGATTTCGTATTTCATTCGCTTTAGCGTCCACCTCATCCTCTGTCGCATTCTTTATTTCAACATTCGTCTCAACAGAGTTTGAGTGATGGGTCATAGTATTTTGCCTTATATCTAATTTTATCTTATCTATTTCTGCCTTTGAGAGTCTGTTGTTTCGCATGATATCTCTGCGGACATTGGCAAGCATGTTTGGATTGAGGTTAGGTCTTATATCATTTCCCACCGTATTTCTCCATATTTGGTATGTTTGATTGGTGGTGTTCTTTGCTGGGTTTTCGAGTGCAGTGAAGAAGGATGTCATAACTTGTCGATACTCTTCGCGGCTCCATTTCGTTCGTTTCATTTTTACTAGTCGATTTGGCATTGAGACACTTGGTCCAAGGTTGGCGATAATCCGGGTTTGGTGACCTAGTGTCTCTTCGTGTGTGGAAGAGTTTGTTCCAGTGACAGACTTTTCGACCTCAGACTGGTTCCTCTCTGAGGGACGCGGCCCTTGTTGTCCCGGTTGACGGCCGATCCGGTATGAGATATTTTTCGTATTCATTGAAATTGGTAGAGATGCGTTTTAACCTTAACCGCCAAGGGGTAATTTTGTTCAGATTACCAGCTTTAGGACGAGACTTGAAGAAGGTCCAAGAGCAAGACCAGATTTGAGATAGTGGGTTTATTAATATATCGAAGTTAAAAGTTCATAACAGTTTTTTGGTATTCAGTTGGGTAGATAATACTAAGTTTTAACTTAGTATAACTTAGTATAACTCCGAGACACACCTCCAAGTGGGATAATTAGATTTCAGTATATAGACATAAAAAAAAAAAAAAAAAAAAAAAAATGGACACGGGTGTCCGCTTAAGGTCTGGGGTGGGGTTTAAAACTTGAAATACAAGTTAAAAAAAATTATTAGAGGAGAGAAAAGGGAACTGAAAAGCAAGGAATTAACTTGAGACATTAGGATTTACAATCATATCAAACTAAAGGAAAAGTATCATTCAAAGATGCTACATTTACCATTTCTTACAACTTCGGAGCATGGCACACGTGACTCTCCACAAATGTTCAATTTTCCGTCGCCAACGACAGATACTTATCAAATTTTATGGGGTAGGCTGGACTTATACTACAGATTGGTAGGGGGAATATCGAAGAATTCATTAAACAGAGGGGTAGGAGCAAGGGAATAAAAGTTATACTTTTCCGGTCATCTCTCAACCTACTTGCCGCTGAAAGATATGTTTTAGAATATTCACTCAAAGAGATGATAGACAAAGGGCAGAGCATTGTAGGAAAATTACACCTGTAGCCATGAAAAAAAACCAAAAAAAAAAACAGAAAACACAGATTATTATTATTATTATTATTATTATTATTATTATTATTATTATTATTATTGTTTTCTTTGATTTCTGACGTTTACACATTTCTTTCCCTGTCCCGCCCAGGAACCTAAGGTTAGAAATGGCATCATGACACTTTCCATTGAACAACAAAAAAAATACATAAATAAAACCCTTCGTAAAGTGTGGTCTGTACTTGTCAAAACAATGTTTTGTATCTCTTTGAGGCATGGACTTCCAGGAATCCCTTCAATTAGTCTACTGCAATCTTTTCCAACCAGTCCTAGGGCTCCAACTACAACAGGGATTGTTGATGTTCCCATATGCCACATTTTCGAGATTTCTATTTCAAGGCCCTTGTTTTTTTTACAGCATTTTGAATATCTTCAAAGATACATTGCAGTCAGAAGGGACTGCCATATCAATAAGGAGGTACTTTTTTTTGTTTGTGGTCTTTAATAACAATATCTGGGCGGTTAGCTTTGATTGTTCTGTCAGTGTGTATTGTGGTGTTCCATAGAATTTTAACAGGTCCTATCTCCGTAACCGGGTCTGGGTGGTGTTCATACCATTTTCTTTCAGTTTCCTTCCCATAGATGTTGCAGATTTTCCAGGGCAGATATTGGCCCACTCTGTCATGTCGGGTTTTATATTCAGTGGGTGCCAATATCGTGCAACCTGATACAAGATCGTTTCTGGATATTTATCACAGAATCTGCATTTTGGGCTGACACAATATTTTAGTATATGTGCTTGATAATTCCTAGTTAGCAAGCATTGGTCCTGTGCAGCAAGGATAAAACCTTCAGTTTCAGCTTTCAACCCTGCACTACGTAGCCACTGATGGGTACGGGTTTTGTCTACGTCAGCTTGTTTGATACGGGCAGAGTATTGACCATGAAAGGTTTTATCTTGCCATCGCTTATTATTATTATTATTATTATTATTATTATTATTATTATTATTATTATTATTCTCGTCCTTATTTCGAATAACCGTTACGCCCCGCCAATACCTCAGAAATAAAGGACTAGTCCGTTTTGATATCATGAAAAGAGGGAAAAAGACACTACTTGGGTTCAATCAGAATATGAAAGAAAGAAAGAAAGGAAGGAAGAAAGATAGAAGTGTAGAGAGAATCATATGAAGTTGATAAAAACAGATCCCACAGCCAAAAGCCATAAGATTTATGAAGGCCACGATAAAACCGTCATTTTCAGATGCGTAGTATCAAACGATAAAAACCGAGTAAGGCAAAAATCCAGTTCCCATAAATAAAATAATATCGTCTGGTGAATAATTATTTTTTAATTATTATTAAGGGAAATTTTCGCAAGATGGGGATTTAGCTAGAAAGTAAAAAGAAAGGATTATTCCGTTTTGATTGAGTAGAAAAAAACAAAACACATACACTACTTGGATTCAGTAAGAAAATGTCTGGAATAAAGAAAGAAGGAAATACAGTAGCGTTTCATGGCTGTTTCTGTTAAATAAAAAATTATCAATTTCAAATATTTTAATACGTAACCACTTCTTAAAATGACGACCAGCATTCATAGTCATTAATTTTATTATAATATTTTGTTAAGCAACAATATTTAATGGCCAGTAGGATAATTATGGAAGCCTCCATACTTGCCTGTCACCCCCTACAGGAAAATGCACTCTTCCCCAAATTAACCTTTTAACCAATTATCACTTCACTTTTCCAAACTCAACTTCCCTTAGATAAAAAGACACAAAAATGTAGCAAGTTGAGACAAATTCTTTTTTTCCCGCGCTGCTGTCTGGAAAAAAATAATAATCGCTCGACTTATTTCAAATCAGTCAGACACTGAGTTTCGAGAGACTCCACGCGTGCCAACACACTGACTCAATAAAACTACCTGCCTCTCATCAACTCAATACAACTCGCACTAACATGGCCGCGTGAAGAAACTTAACTTAGAATTTACTAAAAAGTGACATTATCATTACGAAATGTTACTTGTACATTAAATAAACTTTAGCATATCAGTCAAAGGCACACACCACTTAATAACTTGAATCAATACTTACAATTGTCACACACATACACATTATTATTTGAACTCACACAAATGACATTTTACCTTGCAGAAATCAAACTGTTAGAATTTCACAAACAAATTTTAAACATCAACATTCATTCACCACATCACTGCAATGGACACTCTTTGCAATCTTATCTCACTTGCCACATTTAACAAGCAAAATATCGTCACTTTGTGTATGTCAAATATGTATATATATATATATATATATATATATATATATATATATATATAGAGAGAGAGAGAGAGAGATAGATAGATAGATAGATAGATAGATAAGTTCACGTTATTGTTGAAATAACTTCGTTTTTCTGCATATGTTCGTCTAATTTATTTGTTGTGGATAAATGCATAATGTACACGCACATTTTAGGCCTTAACAAAATTTCACCTTCTGACACATCTTACTTAGCATAAATTCTGCCAAAAAGTTACTACTGATATTTTGCTATCATAGCACTCGCAATAAGCTTATTCAAATATTAGCTGAAAAATTATGTATGTTTCATCAGAAAATTCAAAGAGGAAAACCGTAAAATTTACATGTTTCTTCTTCTTTTTATTATTATTATTATTATTATTATTATTATTATTATTATTGGGAGGGTTAGCGAGAAAGGAGGCTAGGTTAAATTATATTAAGTCAGTTATACACCCCATGGCTTTTAGTATCATTAATTTATGCCATGGACGTGTGTCACAGTTACATGTGTGATCTATGGTGAAAGGCGCATTTAGTTAGTGGTGGTTGCCAATTACAAATATTTTGTTCGGGTAAGCGAGTGCACTCATACGGTCAGGAATTGAGGGTGTAACCAAGTACCTAGATGCAAGCTCCATTCTCACACTACTTAAGCTTAGAAGCAGAGATGTAGACAGCATCAGCTCATAGGAGACATACTACAAGAAGTTAAGTTCAGGCAATCAAATATGCACTACTGAACCCTCACCAAGGCAAAACATGTACATGTTAAAATCTCCTATCAATATCAGAAAGCATATGTACCTTGCTTGATGGGTCATTCTAGAATTATTACTTTTACTAGTAATAACAGTAGCAGTGAGTATTATTATTGTTATTATTATTATTAGTAGTAGTAGTAGTACTAGTAGTATTAGTAGTAGTAGCAGCAACAGTAGTAGAGATAGTTGTTGTACTATGATATTAGGAGTATTGGTAGTTGTAGGAATAAATAAGTAGTAGTAGTAGTAGTAGTAGTAGTAGTAGTAGTAGTAGTAGTATGTAACCTTTTACTTTTTCACAATTTTAATAGATATTATTTTCAGGTAAGCATCCCGTTATAGCAAGTTGATTCAAATTAGAATCAAGGTTACATGCGGTACAGGCATTAAGATAGCGGCTCGGAATTGGAGAGATGAGTTCGAGTTCGAGTCGAATCCATTACATTCACCTACGTGGTAAAACTCTTGGAAGACATGAATCTTCTTCTTCTCACCTCAGCTATAGGTAAATAGTAGGACAGACCGGGTTGTGTTCTACCGCCGAAACAAATGGCAGCCTACAGGGAAGTATAACGGACTTAATATAATTTAACCCACCCTCCTTTCTCCTTTTCAGCGTTAACTCATCCAGTAATAATAATAATAATAATAATAATAATAATAATAATAATAATAATAATAATTAGAAAGACCGTGAAAAATACATGATCGCCTAAGCGTGTATCACGCATGGCAT
Organism: Acanthosepion lycidas; assembly: GCA_963932145.1. NCBI lineage: Eukaryota > Metazoa > Mollusca > Cephalopoda > Sepiida > Sepiidae > Acanthosepion > Acanthosepion lycidas. Next base: position 104,445,259 of record OZ010577.1, on the reverse strand, counting down.
ATAATTGACTGACTTAATGGTTCAGTAAAGTTGGAATGGTTTCATTAATACTTGGATTTCGATTCCTAATTTTTCAACAGACTACAAGTTTTTTAGGTTCGCTGACAAATATGCGTACAACTGTCATCTTTAGTTACTGGAAAATTGTCAATTCTCTGACTACTTAAATAGAAGTCTCAGTTTTCATTGTCTTTCATTTTAATAATCTGCTCCGCTGGTTCATACACATTCACCAAAAAAGCTCTATTTATATAACTAAACGGTTATTCTCTTGTATTTTATGATAATCTTTTATTGTTAAGATAAATGTTTATGTATCTGATATTATCTAATATAATATCTCAAGCACTAAGATTGTTTTTTTGGTGCTTGTCTAACAATCCTCTTTATATTAGGTTGGTGCAAAAATAATGACGTAATGATGTCGTTTTTGACGTTAAAAAATAGGTCAAAAAACGACATTGTTACGTCATTATTTTTGCACTAACCTAATATTTAGACACTCCTGCTGGTACACTTCCAGCGGGCAACAATATCTCCAAACGGCATGGGAATTTTAATGCTTCCAAAACGAAACCGATGTCTTTTATTCATCTTAAAGAACTTATTTTGACTTCTATTAGCCAGTTATTCACTGGCATAAAGTGGAAAGATGATATTGAAAAAAATATTAGGTTTGCTGCTAGAAACGTTGGTTCATTTTTTTGCGCTAATCATCTTTTCGCGCTAGAATCAGTTTTATGACTCTACCGTTCATTTTCGGATGGAATACTGCTGTTACATCTTGTCTGGTGATCTTGCTATATATCTCGATATTCTTCACAAAATTCAAACGAAAGTCTGCAATTTTATCAGTCTATACCTGGCATTTCGATTCAGCCACTTTACAGCAGATTAAAGTGGCTTCCCCTTGTCTATTATCTAAATATGATCAAGACCAATATTCTAATAATCTTTTCTACATGTCTCTTTAATCGCCTGATTTTAAGCGTAATACTAGAGGGGTAACAAATTGACATCGTTTTACGTTTGAAAAACTATATATATATATATATATATATATATATATATATATATATATATATATATATATATATATATATATATATATAAGAGTAAGATATAGTTTAATAATTTCCTTTATCGCACTTCTCGTCTGTAGAGCTTACTCCTTCCCTTTCACATACTATCTTCAAAAATTTAACACTTTCTCTGCTACTCATTTGCCTAGTCCTTCCCCCATCCGGCCAGCCATTTTTAAAGAAAATGCCAATTTCAACCTATATATTTTATTACACACAAAACTGGCATCACTGTGTTTTACAGTATTCCATTTTCATGGATATACCTGGGAATGTCTTACCAGATCAGTAATGTGTATACATATGACATCTTTTGAAGCATTGTCCTTTGTGATTTTACGATAGATGGTGCAATGGGACACTCATACTAGCGGGATGCAAAAAACGTAGGTTTCCGTACTTAGCCAGCTGGAGCAAGAATAAAAACCCCGAATATCTCCGTAGTTAGCAGCGGAAGTGTTAAATGCAGTATCAATCACCAACGAACGTCTTCTTGAAACCCTTTCTAATATTGACCATTCTCCTTAATAAGTTTGTTTCTCATTCATTCACTCTGGGTAACATCTTACGTCATAGTGGCATTATCACTTTGCTTAGAGTGAAAGGATTAAAAATATCCAATATGCTATTTCCACTTATCGTAATTATTATCTCTTGCGGATGTATGTTCACCGTTTCTAATTTCCCTGTTCGTATCCGTACGCTCTTGATTAAATATAAATTAGTATCTATAGAAAATATGTTTTATGAGTCGATGTGTAACTGGCATATTATCTTCAACGTTTGATATTCTTCAATATCTCTATTACCATCATCTTGTGTCTCCTTCAAACATTTTAATTTAGAATAACGATTTTTCGATGACAAAAATTACTTTCTCATATAAAAAAGTAGCTCATCGATGTAATCATATCTGTTTCATCATGCAGAAGAAATTTATTAACGTTCCAATTTAGACTGCATATATATTCATTTTCTCTATTACCTAACAATAGTTTTCAATGTTTTCTTTTAGATGTTTCAAACTCTATATACCGAGTGCTTATTTATGAGCTCACTCTACAGCATAGAAAGTGAAAACCCGTCTTGGTCAACGGACACATGGTTGTTGATCTAATCAGAGAAAAACTCCATTCTTTCCGGTCATTTCAATCTGGGCAGCCTTCTGTCCGGCGATGGCGTGTCATCAACACATTGGTTACATACATATCTTTAGAGCCCAATCTATTCCATTGTGCTAAATGGCTAATAATCTTAAAATAACATAATTTGATGTACGATTTGTGTAATGAAGAGAGGCTCGTAATGAGATATTCAGTCAGGATCGTTACATTCATTTACCTTAGGAAAGCATGGATCTATCTCCTCCATACAACACAAAATGATAGGATAGTGTCTGAAACTTTATTGTTATTCTCAAATAATTTTTACTCCTGCGTATGACGATATAATAGATCCGGCAAGAAGGCATCAGATCAGGAGATTGGAGGACTTGAGAGCCTGAAACCACCTCTTAAATTAGTTGTCCCCTGTCCACTATAACACGAGGTGGTAGCATATGGTAAGATTTAGGCTATGTGCAAATACTAGATCCAATACAAAAACTCTATCAAAGTATAAAATACGTCTTTTATGGTAAAAAATATCAGCAAGATATTTTATATAAAAAAGACCCACAATACATAACCAGCAAGAATATTTTATTTGTATGAAGGAATAAAGTTACGTTCAAAAGATATTTAGTTGAAGTGATAAGTTTTTGATCAAATGATTTAGATATCGGCATTAAATGACCGTTCAGTGTTGATATGACGTTAAACAAAATCAACCAAACATGAAATTGTCACTTGAAATAACGAGGAATTATTCTTACAATTCAAAATGTTTCCTCATTTTATAGCCAACAAAAGTTTGATAATTCGTTCAAACCAAATCAGTTAAGACCAGACGTTTTTTTTCCGCCTCTTGATACGTTTCTTTTTTCGAATCCATGTGAGTTTCATGACAGAAAGGATTGGTGGGGAAACATTTTAGTTGATTTAGTTGATGGTGTCCCGAACATATGTCGGTTAGAATGGTGTTTTATGTGAGAAGCAAGACTCGAAGTGTGACCTGGCATAAAAGATATATATTCACGCGATGGAAAAACAAAAAGTATCCGCAAATTTGTTTTTTTTTAATTTTTTTTAACAAAAGCAAGGGTTAAACAAATAAGTCAATTTTCTACAAAGCCTCCTTCCGTTTCGGTAAACTTGGTCCAGTGGTCCACAATCTTGTGTATTTCCTCCAAGAAGAAGGTTTGTTGTTGGTCGCACAACCATTGAAGTACCTCTTCCTGCATTTCGATGACAACGTAAAGCGTCTTTGAGCGATGCAAACTGATGATAGTCGGAAGCCACGATATCTGGGCAATTGGTATGGCTTTCCAACACCTCTAAATCTGATTGTTTAATGGTTTCAACTGTCTGACCGGCCATATGTAGATGTGCATTATCAATCAACAATAAAACCTTTGAAGGCTTCCGAGTTGAGTGCAAATTGTGGCTTCAGATCGTTGGCCAGCAAAGCACTGTATCTCGCACTGTTAATCGTACACCGGTTTTCCAGGGAGTCTCCGAGTATAGAACCTTCAGAGTCCCAAAAAGCAGTGGGCGTCTCATTTCCGACCAAAAATTGATTCGTGTATTTCTTTATTTTTTTGATTCTAGCTCATAGTGATGGACCCATACTTCATATCCTCTGACTATTCTGCGCAGATATTCTTCGCTTTCATAGTTATATATCAAATAAAATTTGGTAGACCTGAAGACGATTGCGATTTCTCTGCAGGAAACTGTCTTAGCACCCACTGCGCAAAGAATTTAAGGAAGCAGAACTCTTCGTGGATGATTTGATAGTCAGAAACATGATAATCTGCAGAGGACATGCAAACTCATCGATCATAACTCGCCGGTCCGTCATGATCAACTTTCTAAGATGCTTTATCTTCTTGTCAGTGGTGGATTTTGGTTAGCGTCCTGATTCTTTTCCGGTCACTTTTAAAATCCTTGATGCACTCATACACAATTTTCGCGTAGTGTGCGGCATTCCACTGTCGGAATATTGTGTTAAAAATCTGTGATGAATTTCAGAACCTGATATCGGATCACTGCACTTTCTTCCTACTTGGTGCACACTGCGAGCAGAGCGTCCATGTTTACACTGTAACGGCAGCTTGAAAACTGTCGCGCTCGAGCTCCAACTTTGATCACTGACCACAATGGTACCAACTATAAGCACGCAGAAAGCAATGTAACAAACCTAAACATTTGCTATGGCGAAAGTGTGGATTATTTTACATAAACTCGTGTGTGCTGTGTGTGCGTGCACAGACACACATACACACACACACACACACACACACACACACACACACACACACACATATATATATATATATTTGTGTGTGTGTTTAAACATATATGTGTTTGTGTGTGTGCGTGTGTTTAAACATCATTGTTCCTCATTTCGAATACTGCGTTTACACACTCACACATATATGTGTCTTCTAAAATAATTCATCATTTTCTGAATACTGAATTTTAAACACATATACACACATAGATAGATAGATAGATAGATAGATAGATAGATAGATAGATAGATAGATTACTAATTGATCTCACTATACAGGCCCCAAAGGACACTTAAAGAGATACTGAATGTAGTTGTTGTATGGGCTCAAATAGCGGGTGGTAAGAAATATAATTTATGAGGATATATAGGGATGATAACACTTGCCCTAAGACACAAAAAGTTAATGATTATAAAGATTATGGAAGCATCTGGAGTCTGTTCCACACAATACCGGTTCTAGAGAAGAATCTCTTCACATCGAGTCCCTTTTTCACTAACGGAACATGAAGGGGAGATGATTTTTCAGATTGTGAGATGTGTAGCCATTTAACCTGTGAACAGTTAGAACTGAAAATATATATTTTGTCAGAACATTTACCGTGGAAATAGTGATGAAGCCAGACGTTTGTAGCATTTCATATGTGTCATAGGCGTCTTAGAATAGAAAGTAATTCAGTCACACCAATGCCACGGAGACTCATTTGAACGCTCTTACAACTGGAAAGTTAGAACTGGGCAGCTCAAAACCATATATAGATGCTGCACACGATTTTGGTATAAGCTGTCTCTTGTCAAGTAAAAACATCGCGGGAGTCTCAGGTACTTTTTGGAAGAACATTCTCTATGCAACTGTACGGATATCTCGTCGAAGCTAAGTTTGAATGCAGCACCGCATAGCCTCTAACAACTTTATGTCTCGTGACGATTACAGGCTCAATAATAGTGTATTAAATAAGAGCAAGTTTCCTATTCCTATTTTCTTCACTCGATGTAAGGTGTTAATATCTAATGATAAAGCAGTTTTGGGTTGCCCGTAATTTTTTCTCAACTTTTACTGTTGTCAACTCTGAGTATCCTTGTTTGATTTCCTCTTAGAAGTTAGTGTATGTTGGGTGTTATGTATATAACTCCTTCTGCCTGCAATAATTTCTAATCTGGATCCCGACAAATCCTGTGAACCTGGCGGTATTCCTGTAATATTCCTTAAATATATGCTTCCCAATTGCCTCCTATTCACTCTATGTATAATAAATTTTGCGTCTCCTCTTGCTTTCTTGCTTATTAGGAAGCCTCCTCTGTTTTTCCAGTTTTTGGTTGATCGATCTGACCCTTAAACTTATCGGTCTCTTCTCCTCCCACGGCCATTCTGGCAAGCTACTAGAGACCATAATCAACACTGTACTGGTTAAGAATCTCACATCATAAGGTCTTCTTTCAAACAAGCAATATGGTTTTCGCTTCTCTAGCTCAACTGCTTATATTCTAAAGATTACAGATTAAAGAGTACATCAAGCTTTAGATAAAACTAGTGAAGCTAGCGCTGTTGCTTTGGACATCTCGAAACAGTGTGACAGGGTTTGGCATACAGGTTTTATTCATCAGTTGAAAGTTTACGGTATTACCAAACAACTTTTTGAACAGATTCCTTCATTCTTTTCAAATCGCGAAATGAAAGTTATACTGAACAGCCACTCTTCTAGATCTTATTCCACTAATTCAGGTGTCCACCAGCGTTCTATTCTTGCACTTACATTTTTTCTTAATTTTTCTCTATGACATTCATGATGACATCATTTCAAAAATTCGTATGTATGCTGATGGCATCACCATTTACTTCTGTCTCGGTAGTAAATCTGAACAGTTTGATAAGATCAAATTGGTAGCTGATCACAAAAAGCATTTATAGTCTGTTGCTAAATGAGACAAAGAATGGCTTTTTAATTTTAACGCCTCCAAAACGAAACATTTCTCTATCAATCACATGATAGACCCCTACCTGCCTCTCATCAAAATATCGAATATTAACATTCATGAGAGCGACGCGTTACACCTTCTCGTGTTAACATTTTCGGCTGACATGAAGGAGAAACATTATATTAAAATTCTTTGTTATATTTACTGCTAACAAAGTTAGTTCACTATGTTATAAAATGTTTCTCTCCTGAACCTAACTTACATATTTATAAGTCTACCATTCATCCATGCTTTGAATATTGCTGCTCTATATTTACAGATTCTTGTTAAAATTCAAAGTATAATTAACAATATTAGTAATGCTGAACTGGTGTCTCGGCTTCAGTCACTTATCCACCGACGTAATGATCATGTGCCATTTTATAAATAATTTGATTGTAATTGTTCGGCTGTGCTCTTCGCTATGACATCTAGACTTTATTTATGATAACTATTTCTTTTCTCGCACTTCTAGCATGTGAAACTCTCTTCCAGCTCTATCCATTTCAGCCAACTTTGACCCTGAAAAATGTAATAACAATATCAACCTTTATTTTCCTTCTTCTAGATTACTTTTCTATTGTTCTCACTGTTTAATAATTTTTCTCTTTTTTCTTATTATTTCTCATACAGGAATCCCTTCTGTCTTAGTAGCTTTACTGCCTTGTATCGGGTGATATGATTAAAAGGAAAGAAAGAACCATATCTATGAAAAGAAGAGCCGAAGAACTCCTATAAGAAGTAGCTTCTTCTTCTTCTTCTTCTTCTTGTCGTTTCTCTTCACAAAGTAGGCAATGATGGATCTTCCCAATTTCCAGTCCTTCGTCGCTGTTAATAAATTTGATAAATTGATTGTTAAAAGGCATGTGTTTTCTTGAGATTGATGGGGCAATTGCCTGCATACACAGGTATACCCTTTAACACACGAACCCAGAGAATGTGCAGAATGTGCGAAAATCATTGTTGCCAAAATTATGTAAAATCACGAAAAAGTGTGAATATCGGATTTAGAAGAATCAACCAGTTCAACCAGAGTTGGCCACTCCAAGATCTATTCATGTTAACAGCAATATGTTTTGAAGACCGGATAAAATCATTCGAATGTTTTGTTAGTGAATGCAAAAAGTAATTTGCTGGGAATATTTCGATGATGCAAATACAAAGAACTCAAAAACAAAGTTGACTTACACGGCCGCCAAACGCATTACAAACCCTACCGTAACAGGAAGTAACCCGCTTCATTTTTTTGTAGAAGAGTAACGGATAGTAGAATTATTACGAAATTCTCGATTTTAGAGACAGGTGAATATTCAGTAATGTGCAGAATAATGCTGCAGAAAGGACAATGGGCATGAAATTAAGTTATCAAAAGTAGGCGATCAGGAAATATGCTGAAAAGTGACGCAGGTGTTGTTTGGACTAAACATGTTAAATGCTTAGGAAAATGGCTATAATTGCGAACAGAAAGTAAAGCTTTCAGACATATTTTTCGATTAAGATCCAAGAACAACTGGCTGTTTGCAAATATGTGTTTTCGATGAGGTAATGAGAGAAATGACTAACCCTTTTCTTCTCATATGTTTGTTTTATCACAACAGGATAATCTGGTGAATAATAACCATTTTGGAACATGTGAGGAATTAAGATAATCCAACTGAATTTCTTGACAATGGAGTTATGACTATCTCCATGGATTTACGTGCACATTGCCAGTTTTGCGCAGGTTTCGGTTATTTGCTATGAAAGTGACGAGGAAAGATCCGCGCAGGTTGAAAATAAGTTGCTAAGATGAAGTGTTCAGAAATTGTTTAAGCTAGATTTTGATATTAGAAACTGGCAGAAATTGCATCCTGATTAATGATGTTGACAAAAATCACCTGGAAAGTCTGGAAATTAGTTGCCAGAAGTGCTTAAATCCGGATCAGATACAAATGCTCTTGTTTCGTTTTTCTTTTTTTTCTAAGTAAGAATCAGCTATAAAAATCGACAATCTCTTTTATCACTGACCTATACCTTTCGTCTAGAAATTAAGATTCAAATCATCGATAAACTTGTATTTCTCATGGAAATATTCACACTGCAAATTACTGCCAAGTGATTCAAGTCGATCATTGTTAAAATCAAAACTGGTTGATACCGAACATGACTTTAGACCAGTTGTTTGCTGAAGAATTAGTTCTGGAACAGAGACGTTTCAGCTAGAAAAACTCATTACCTTTTCCTGCTAGAAACTTCACAATATAGTTCCATACTTTGAATTGGTTGCAATGGTCAAGATCGAACTTGTGATTTCAAATGAAAGAAATATCTATTTATATGGGTTTGATGGCATTCAGGGAGTTGGTTGTTGTCATGGCTACGCGTAGACGAAATGCGTGTGATAAAAACAATTAATGATAGTTATGAAATGTTTGCACTTTCGGATTTCATAATGCTCTACCGAAACCTCTGATCAGCTGGTCAACGACTAATTCTGAGTTTTTCTGCAGTATAGTGATTGAGTGGTTAGAAATTCGATTTGCAAATATGAGATCAGTATACGAAACTTTCCATAGCAGATTTATCAAGAAGATGAAACTGTTATTTTAAGACCCGGGAGAAAATCCTACCTTTCGAAAACATTAGAAAGTGCTTAAGAACCATCCCACGTGTGACCCCAGGCTTGTGAGGAATATTCGTCAGGTGTCGATGTCTGTACTACTACGAAGTCAGAATGATCCGGGGCTGCCATTTAAGGCGTAATGGCCCCTTTCCAAACTGCTGAGCATGCCAAATTATGAGCTCTTTCACACAAAGTATAATTGTCACATTTTTGCAATATAGACCTCAGCTTTACACACTGGCCGTTGAACATACATATTCCAGGTACAGGCGTCTGCAAAAGGAATTGGCTTGAAGTTATGGCTAACGGCTGTTCGAAATATAAAAAATGTCACCTACATATAAATGCTTGGAGAGAAGAGCTATATTTCAGTTCTACATCAATTTCCTTTCTAGAAGAAGCAGTTGGTCTGCTATGTCGCCGGATTTAAATCTACTTGTACAAAAGTACTGAAATCTAAGTAAAATAATGTCTGTCTTCCAATAAAACAATCTTGAAAGAATGTATACTGTCGAAGAAAGAACACAATAAATACAATGGAAACCGGCGCCGGTTAGATACAGTGACATGACCCAAAGATTTTTGAGTTCAGTACCTGATTAAAGCAGAATTTGGAGAGGTGAATTAACAGGCGATAACTGATAACTGACATCTATTAGACATGGCACGTAGAACTAGAACAGTCTAACCCGACAAGCGAAATAAAGAGTTCAATTCGACATTCTAACCACCTGAAGAAGGCCGGAGCGTACAACAGCCGAAAGTTTGTGAAAATATGGCAACAAAGATGAGGACATTAGTCCGAATAATGTAAATAGTGGATTCTAATTTATATTTAAGTTCTACCGAAGGACAGGCTCATAACTTTAGAAAAATATATATACAGATGAAACCACACTGTAAGGATGCACCTCCAAATATCTTGATCACCACAACTTAGATGCCGATTTCTACTTTGACCTAATTCTCACAGATCTTTGGGTAAAATGGCTGCTACAATTCAAAGCTTCAAAACTAATCATTTCATCACCAATAATCAGCTATAACCCTCCACAAATTATGAGGAGTGGATATAGCCTTTTAGAGACTCCATGTTCGATCACCTACTGGCTCTCATTCACGACTTTAAATGGAACCGGTATATTCATCGCAAAATTGCTGGTATGTTCATCGGTTCATTGTAACGCTCCAGAAATGTCCTAACTTTTTTCTATCATGCCCTATCTTTACAAGAGTCAGTCGTTAATTATTCTCAACCTTGCAACACTTATCACACATACGAAACGTTGTTAGACTCTCACTATTCTAATATTAATACTATGGCAGTTGTTACAATGAGTTATATTCCTTAGACAGATAGTTTTGTTGTGTGCACATGTGCGAGACAGACCTTCACAGCTAAGATACGCCATGCATTATTCAGGCGAGAAACAATCCCACTTCCCGTCTTGTTCCTTCGATAGGGATCAAAATACACGGAAACAGCTACTTCCTATAAACCGTTACATTGATGAACACCCGAGAGGACGATTTTTTGAAAACTACAATTTGTCTTCCTTTTATATCCAAGGTAAATCGATGTCTATCCTACACGTTTTTATAGTATGCATATCTTATTTCCTTCTCCTCCTCTTGCTCCCCCTCCTTCCTTGCAGCAATCTCCCTCAATAACCCTCAATCATCAATGGTCTTTTTAAAGGGTCAAGTAACAATTGTTCCATATCAAATTTTATATATAAAAATCATGCTATCGCTGAAATTGTTATTGCCCTGAAGAATTTGCCTAAGAAAAAATATACCTTACCAATAAGTTTACTTTTCTAAATTTTTGGACATACGCATATATATATATATATATATATATATATATATATATATATATATGGGGGTGTCCCTGTGTGTGTTTGTGTGTGTGTGTGTGTCTCTGTGTGACATGTCCTTCAATGTTGAATATGAAATTTTAAATGACTTATGATCACTTAATTAAGGGATAAGTATTCTTAAGATACCCTCTTTCTTCCTTCATTTGACTTCTTTATTTCTTTTCGGGACTGAGTCAAATCTCGACTGATAATTGACGAGAAAGAATCTGTGTCGCATGACAACTAAACAGATGGACTTCTCAAGAGAGTAAGTTAAAGTCGGTCATTTAAGCGCACAGACTACTACGTAGAATTTTTAATTATATTTTCAGTTTCCCGACAATCTTCGACCTCGACAGGTTGGAGTAAATTAATTCTATCGGACGCTCATTCGAAATGCACATATGAACGTATTCTATTAATTATGCAAGATTCTAGATTTATTCAACTATTTGATGTGCAGCGAGTAGGGTGATATTATTCAAGAAGTCCATGGATTTAATCGGATACTTGATCTGTAGATAATAAAAGAAAATTACACCTGATTATATCATCGCAATTTCACCGTGGATGTAATTCGATTAACAGAGGGCAACGAAGTACACGTACCATTCCAAAATCGTATAGAGTGTATTGCGGAAACAACTATCGACTTTTATTAGGAACATTTTAAAGAGATTCTCTCTGCTATTATGAACTTTTTTGAACTTACAAATCCATGAAACATGAATGCTTGAATTAACACCCAGTATCAGAAAAATGCTTTTTATTGATTTTATCTGTTATCCAATGCCCTTTCCATACCATATTCTGTTGTTTTGTTATATAACATTATTTACGAACGTTCATCTTCATTTTGTTTTTCATCGCCACCTGTGTGGTGTGTTCCTATCTGAGCGAATTCATCTTTTATTTTTTTTGTGAAATATTTAAGCTGTCAATTTGTAACAATATATATATATATATATATATATATATATATATATATATATATATATATATATATATATATATATATATAATAGCATCATACCAAATTACATAATAACTTAAGGTACCTTTCGACCGTTTCAACTTCAGAAATCGATATCGTCAGTATAAATGTAAAATGACGAACTGACTTTTTTTTTTCAACAACCTAAATTTAAAATAGCTCAAAAGTGAGGGGTGGTAAAAATTCGGTTGTTGGATTATTTTTTTTTTCTTTTTGGCAATTTAGTTTTATAGCGGCAATAGAAATTTCTGATGGTGAGTCATTCGACAGATACCGTAAGTTAGTATTTTATTCGGTGTGATACTGTGCTATCTTATTTTAGAAACAAATGATGATCCCTGTTTTTTTGTTTTTTTTTTTAAATGCCTGTTTCACTTATGCGATTCACAAATTTTATTTAATCATCTCACCCAAAGCAAGGTGATAAAATCCATTATGGCACTAGGAATAAATGGAATGAAAAATACTGTGAGTAGTCAATAAAGGAACAGGGTAAAATATGACGACCAATGTTGCATTTAAATTTTGGCTGATCGTAACTGACAGGGGGAAAATAGCTGAACGATATTTTTACATGAGAGGCAGACTAGAAAAAATGTTTCAATATAGAACTTACGCATACAGCATTCAATTTCAAAAATGAAATCGGATCTAGATACAAATCTACTACTTATATGTGTAGCGAAACCTCGATCATGACTCTCCAAAGCTTTTTATTCAATATGGCCTTAGTAGGTTTTCATTCATTCGTAAGGATCAGGCATCCTGTCCACCCACGCATTCACATAATATATTTATTTCTTCCTTCAATATGACCCGTGCAATTTAAGTTTTCCAAGTATTCCTTCTTCATTATGCGTCCAAGGACTTTTAGCTGTCTTTAGCAAAAGTCGAAATAGTCGTGGAAAATCTATCAGAAAAAATATCATGGAAACATTTATAAAAAATGCATAGGAATCTACGTTTCGATGGTAGGAACGTAACTGTTGTCGAGATGACGAATCAGGATCAATAGCATTGCAGATTCCTGTTGATTTTGTTAAGAACTTCTAGATATATAACATAAGCATCACTCCAAATGTGGCAGCAACATTTAATGCATGGACCAATGGTTGATATAAAATTGTGAATGATCAGTTCTGTACATTGCCATAGTAATTATAGATTTCACCATAATATTTTAAAAATTGGTCTCATTATAATCAAACAGAAAATTATGATTATATTCCGGAAAAAAATTCCTAAAAAAGCATCTACTCCAAAATTTAAAATTGATAAATATCAATGGTCACATATATCTTACGTCTATGATCGACTGTCAATCATCGATGAAAGATTTGTAAAATATTAAAGTGAATTTCAGTAAAGATATATTTTAGTCCTTCAAAGTTTCTTGTCATTTATTAAGAAGAAAATTATCTGTAGGGAAAATATTAAATCTCAATCCACTACTCCACACACGTAAACAAATTAGCCATGATTTCAACTATATTAAGGATATGTAAGCTATTTTTTAAGATTTAAAATTATTCCTATCATAATAATACTGAATATAATATCGTATCAAAGAAAATGTTTTTCAAGTTCTAAGATTACGCGCCACCACACACACACGCACGCACACACACACACACACACATATATATATATATATATATATATATATATATATATATATATATATATATATATATATATATACACACACACATATATATATATATATATGTGTGTGTGTGTGTGTGTGTGTGTGTGTACATATATATATACATGTGTGTATTAGTGAGTATACATATATATATATATATACGCACACACGTACACACACACACACACACACACACACACATATATATATATATATATATATATATATATATATATATATATATATATATATATATATATATATATATTTGTGTGTGTTTGTGAGTGTGAGTGTACTGGCGCGTAATATGTGTGTGTATATATATGCTTATATATATATATGTATGTATGTTTGTATGTATCTATAGAGGTGTTGACATCACTGTCCTTAAACGCTGAAACAAACAAACTTACAGTTAGGAAGCCCTCCGAATACGAATATTTTGATAAATGAGCTGGCGGCAGCCAGAGGTATATGGAAGACATAGAATTTGAAAGGAAACGAAAATACGAATATATCTTAATTATAAAATTATTGATATATAAAAAAACAATTATTGCTAATCTCGTGAGTTGAAGTGTTATAATTAACGCGGCACGCACCACCCACAAAAATATACAATTAAGACATAATTGCATAATTATATTCAGCCTTTAAATTATACTACCCACTCAGCTTAGTAGATAAAGGTGGGTGTCTGCGAAATACTCATGTTTTAATATAAAGACGTTTCTATTGATACTGCTTATTTATCAAATTTGGCTGATGCATTTTGCTAGATATCAAGCTTTGGCGGAGGTAACCTAGTGAGTATCGGACTTGCTATCCAGGGGTAATTGTCTAATATATTAGCCTCTCTAAACGACTGTATAATGGCGAAAAAATACTTTGTTAAAGGGACTTGACAAGTGATTAGTAAAATTCTGATGAAATAATAATTATACTATTAATAATGCATCAGAAAAATAAAGATGTTCATTCATTTTACGAATCGCTAAATTTAACAAATTTTTCTGTAGATTGATTTCGCGAAATACAAGAGAGATATCTGAACAAATGTTTTATTATTATTATTATTATTATTATTATTATTATTATTATTATTATTATTATTATTATTATTTCCTTTGATTTCTGCTGTATACTCATTTCTTTTTTGGTCGAGAAACAGAGACCTAAGTTCAGAAATGGGATCATGATATTTTCCAGTGATCACACATCTTTTAAATTAATAAAACCCTTCGTTAGGTATGAGCTATACATGTGAGAAAAATATTTCTTGAAGGCATGAGCTACCAGGAATCCCTTCAAGTATTCTTTGAATAGTTTTCCAATTAATCCTAGGGCTTCAACTAGAAGTGGAGCAGTTGATGACGTCATGTATTACATTTGTTCGATTTCGATTTCAGGTTCCTTGTATTTTCATAGTCTTTTGATGATCTTCGAAGATACATTACAGCCCGCAGGGACTGCCATGTCTATAAGAAGGCACATTTTACCATTGCGTTTTTTTTTTTAATGGCGACGTCTGTGCGATTAGCTTTGATTAGTATGTCTGTGTGTATTGCAGAGTCCCATGTCCTATCTCCGTAACCGAGTCTGAGGGGTGTTCCTACAAATTTTTTGTAGTCCTTTTTCCGTATAAGTTGCAGATATTCCAATGCAGAATTTGGCCCAATCTTTCATGTTGAGTTTTATATTCTGTGGGTACCAATACTGCGCAACATGATCCAAGGTGGTCAATTGTTTCTGGATATTTATATAAAAATCTGCATTTTGGACTAACATAGATTTTCTGTGTATGTGCTTGGTAATTTCTAATTCGAAAAAATTGTTTCTGTGCAGCAAGAATAAAACATTCGGTTTCAGCTTTTAACCCTTCACTACGTAGCCACTGATGGGTAACGGGTTTATGTATATCAGTTTCTTTGGTACATGCAGAATATTGATCGTGTAGTAGTTTATCCTGCCATCGCTTCTGTATCTCGTCGATTGCATTTGCCATTGCTTCATTTTGTTAAGTATTTTGAAACTGCGTTCGGTGTATTATATTTTACATACATTTTTTTCACCCACTTGAAACTCCATTTTAAAGTTGTTGACTACTTTTATTACTGAATAAGCTTTCTTATTTCATTCATCTTCTTTGACACAGATAATCATCCAGTTTCCTGTAGTTTCCAGGTATCTTTGAAGGCTGATTGTTGTAACTTTGTCAGGCATTTCTAGTTGAAATAATACTCTGCCTTCGGATTTGGGCATATACTAACGCTCAACATGACCTTTGGATGATGCATACATTAGAAAGTGTGTAGCTTTCTTGTTTTGTCTTAATGTCAAATATAGTTCAGATAAGGATTTTGAAACTCTTTTTCACCACAGATACGGTTAAATGGTTTATGACTGATGTTTTGTTTTTTGCATTCAGCTCGGTATTCAGTATCAGATACATACGTCTGTAGTCTTCCTTTCTTACATTCCATTTTATTTAGATATGCTGTATGTCATTTCCTTCGCTAATTCCTAGGCACCTAAACGCTTCTACTGGTTCAAGTTCTCTAAAATCTGTGACAAGGTCTAGATTCATTAAGCGTGTTTCTGTAATTCTCCCTTTCTTAAATGCCGCTTTTGCACATTTATCTAATCCTAAATCCATACCTATGCCGTCACTGAAATATTTTACAATATTGAGGAGACCCTGCAACTCATTGCCGTCTATGGCAAAGCGTCTGATATGGCCCATGTAGAGTAGGTGATTGAATACATTCTAGCTTTTATTATTATTTTTTTTTTATTTCATGCGTAAGGAGGATTAAGGACAATCCTAACAAGTTACATGGAGTCTCCTTGAAAGATTTCTTGTCGGATATTTAAACAGTCATATGTGAAAGTTCTTCTTGTGGGATTTAGGTATAAAGTGGTTCTCCACATTGCCATGCTGCGTTTAAGGAAATTTACTCTCACAGAAGGGACTGCACAGTTCCAAATCTTAAGTATCCAAGAGTGCGGCGCAAATGTTTTAGGGTAATCTATCCATCCTCTGCTGAGATTTCTACCTCTTTTTCCTGCATTATCCAGAGTCTCTTTGTTTATCAATAGTTGATCTTTGCAATCATATAAACTTTATGCAGAGTAGGTGATTGAATACATTCTTGTTCAGTTTGTAACTATAGCTACTGTTGCTTAATTCATGCCTAAGGCGGATTAAGAACAAACAAAACAGGAAGAGGTGGGAGGGAGTATCTTTGAATGATTATACGTCGGATATTCAGACAGTTGGAGATGGCAATGCTTCTGGTGTGATTTAGGTATAGAGTGGTGTTCGATGTTCCCATGCTGTGCTTAAAGAAATCTACTACCACAGGGAAGACTCTGTACATTTGCAAAGTCTTAAGGATCCAAGATGGGGGCACGCTATCAAAGGCTTTACGATATTCAATCTACGCTAAGCTCAGATTTCTACATCGTTTCCTATAATTGTTCAGGATCATTTTGTTTATCAGTAGTTGATCTTTACAGTCATATGAACCTCTCCGGGACAACTTCTGTTCCAGTGGAAGAATATCGTTTGCTTCCAAAAGAGAATCAGTGTGGTTCATCAGGACAGAAGGCATTAATTTATCCGTGGTCGAGAGGCATATTATTGGCTTATAATTCTTCGGATCATCTGTTTCACGCGTTTTTAGTATGAGATATATAATACCTTCAGTGATCTATCCCGAGATTTCATTGGGATTATTTATACGTATTGATAGAGTTTTATAGACTGATGACAAATGATAGAGCTAGATATTGCCAATTTTTAGTGATTTCCATTTTGGGGATTTCGTTAGAGATTGCTTAATATTATTTGTGGTCATATTTTCCGATTCTTATAGAGATTTATTCATAATTCTATCTTCTACTCTGTGGATTCATTCTACATTTGGGTTATATAATTTTGGGCTGCTTCAAATATTGTCCCAAAATTTATGCACCACTTTATAAATAGATGGTGGCTTTTTGATATGTATGACATTTGTAAATTTCCCTGTAAAGTTTATTAAGGTCCGGTTGAAATATTTTATTTTGATGATAGAACCTACAACGCCTTCTATATCGTATCTTAATCTGTGCTTTTAACTACAGTTTCTGCTTTAGCATTTGCTTGATTGCTTCAATTTCATTTATTCATTTAATCTTATATCTCCGCTTGATCTTCCTATATTTCCGTGTTAAGATATTTGGCTTCCTTGTGATCTTATCTAGTATCGATATCTAACATCTCATTACTGTTATTACTCTTATAAGTTTTGCCTTCCAAGCTGACTCTTTTTGTTGTTTGAACTTTTCATTCTCTTGACACGAAGCTTCCCAGTCACTCCTTCCTTGGTATGACGCTAAACTACATCCGCGTCCTGGACAAGACGCTAAACTACATCCGCGTCCTGAGTAAGACGATAAACTATATCCGCGTCCTGAGTAAGACGATAAACTATATCGGCGTCCTGAGTAAGACGATAAACTATATCCGCGTCCTGGGTAAGATGATAAACTACATCCAACGCCTCTGATGAAGAGTTTTTGAAGAGCGTAGAACTAAAAAAAACAAAAAACACTAAAAAAACACTATGAAAGTGTAAAAACATGTCTTAATACCAGAAATACTTTGAAAAATATTTCCAGCAATAAAGTTTTGAAGAAAAAAAACTATTAACAGTAATACGTTTTTGGAAAGAAATAGTATCAGGTATATATTTCTGAGGAAAAATATATCAGCAATAGTTTTTTGAAAAAGAAAATATGACCGGCAACACATTCTTTAACAAACAATTATTACCAGAAATAGATTGAGATTCATATGCCGTAAACCAAACCAAACCTAGTCTCTGCTAAAACTGCTGCGTTTATGACATCATTTACTTCTGTGATATTTCCCAATGGATTGTCCGTTAACAGAGCCTGTCCTGCCTATGAGATAAGGGATTTATATTCAGATGTCTATGAATCAAGTGTTCGTCATCTACTACTGCATTCAGCATAGTAACTGATATATGAAAATGTTATTGACTATAATAAGATTTAAATTAGTGTAAGTGGCAAAGATCTCTAACAGATGAAATTTCAGAGGTGGCCATACTTTTACATTGATATGCATATTTTCCATTGAAGATATTGGGCTACTCTATAATGTCGAGTTTTATACTCGGTTGTTGAAAACACTATGCAACCTGATGTTCAATTGTTTCTAGATATTTATCACAGTATCTGCTTTTCGGTCAGCGCAATTTTTCGATATATGATTGGGAATTAAGAATTAACATGCATTGGTCCTGTGCAGCAAGGATAAAACATTCGGTTTCAACTATTAACCCTGCACTACGTAAGTACTCATGGGTACGGCGTTTGTCTACATCAACTTGTTTGGTAGGAACAAATTATTATTATTATTATTATTATTATTATTATTATTATTATTATTATTATTATTATTGTTGTTGTTGTTGTTATGGTTGTTGTTCTTTTTCATGCAGTAAAATTCTAAAGAGTGCTTGGCATAAAAATATTACTTTCACGAAACGCCTTGGTCGATTGTTTCTTTCTTTTTTGCTGAAATGCCCTCTTTGTTACTGTTAATCTCTCTCTCTCTCTCCATATATATATATATATATATATATATATATATATATATATATATATATATATATATATATATATGTATGTATGTATGTATGTGTGTGTGTGCTTGTGCCTATCAGTGTGAAGCCATTCAGAGGAAATCTGTAATCATAGAAAATCACAGACTTCTGAAAAGAATGAGAGAGGTATTGAATGAGGGTCAGAGAAAGAGTGTGATAGAGTGACTGGTCCAATAAAAAAAAAGAAATAACAACGCAGGTAAAACTCTATTAAGCAGGATACCCATCAAGGAAAATCTTTCTCTACCAAGCATATCACACCCTTCAGTGCAACCTCCGTTCCAAGGTGGTAAGAAAAAAAAACTTGCTAATACATATCCAATTTTTATCGCGATGTCGACGCTTCATGGATTGTTAGGAAACACTAAATGCAGCGTATAATTCATAAGTACTTTACCCGTCTTTTCTTTTCCGGAAGTCCGCTCCCCTCAAATGCTTCTATTTTATTGCCTTACTTAACATTTGAACATGTCCTATCTTACTCTCTCATTGACTTCCTATTCATTTATTCAAGCACGTTAAACATCTTACTCACTGGCTTCTTATTAAGCATCTCAGAAATTACAGGTTTATCTTTTTTTTCTTGTAAATATCATTTTTTTTGTTGTACATCCTATTTTCCTTAAGAATTACCCTTTTTCTGATACCGTATATTTATCATCTCTCCCTAGAATCCTACATCTTCTTTTATAAATTCGCTTCCTGATCCTTGGAATAATTACCCACAATTCAATGTCATGCAGTAGATTAGATATAACATAGCAATTTGATGTCCAAGCACAAAATATATTTCGTAAGGAAGACCATTCAGTTTTTTATACTGACAGATTCTACCGTGAATCTCAGTTCATATATTTTTCGAAATGTCTTCAGCATTTATTTGTTGTCTGTATGCAAACATTAAACAATAAAATCAAAATAACCTTCTAAAATTAATCATAGTAATATTTTTTTTAAATTTATCAGCAAACCACATTGATAAGAATTGATCGTAAGCTGGCTTCTTATGAGGATTTACAACTTTTTTTTTTCTTTTTCGACAGTATTTTACAAAATATCTCAAACAATATCTACTTATTTGATCTACATACATATATGTTAATATGTAAAATCTGCTAATTTTCAAAATATCTATCATTTTCAAGTCCTCATTCATTTTACGTACTACAATTAATTTCTTTAAACAAACAGTAAAGTTATTACAATCGTCATTTAATTATAACTGCAAGGACCTGTTTACTGTGTAGTTAGGTAGTCTTTAAAGTTATTTTCGTATTCAGACTTTCAGTATTAGTTTAGAATAATCATTCTTTGGAGTAGTCTGTGCACGAGTTCTCATACCTCACATTCCAGACTTGATAAAGTTCAGAAGTCTCGTCGTTGCGTCATGGCTGATTAATTAGTTTTCACTCAACAGATCATTTCCCACAGACGAAAGGCTGCATCACTAGGCTATCGCTAAGTCAGTGAAGAGCTAATTAGTTCTAGCGACCGTGTCCAGCTAAGTCAAGTCATGTCATATACACTGGAACGAATGATCCCCAATACTAATGCATTACAGTTAATAAGAAGAAATGTCCATGCATACGGCTTATGTCCAAGATATTCCTAAGACCCAAAGCTCCAGGTAACAGACTCCCGAAAGGATTCTTTCACAATCACTACAAATCCACTTAAACTACATTTCTTACCTCTTCCTCTTACGCGCAACAACAATATTAACGAAATTTTAACGTTGAGTGTTTCTTGGGCCCAAAATGTTCTTTCTCTTTCTCTCCACACACACACACACACACATATATGTATATGTGTGTATATATATATATGCGTGTGTGTGTATATATATATATATATATATATATATATATATATATATATATATATATATATATATATGTGTGTGTGTGTGTGTGTGTGTGTGTCTGTGCGTGTGTGTATGTGTATATATATATATATATATATATATATATATATATATATAAACACATGAATAATTCATACAAAAAACAAATAGAGAGGTTAATGATTTAATTGGCGAGAATCCATCGTCGCAAACAATTCAAATAAGATACATAAACCCCGAACCTGTACATGAATGATATGATCCACGTTTATAAATTTCAGTTGCATAAGGTCTTTTTTATTTTTACACGCTTTCGTCCGTTTCTACAGACATCCTCAGGTATGGCAATATATTTTGTTCTTGTTTTTATATCTCAGTAATAAGAGGACAACGAAAATAGAAATGTAATCCGAAAAAATGCTATGAGAAATGTGTTATTGTTTTGGAACGTGCAGTCGCAACGGTGAGTTTGAATTTAAATTTTAAGGTTATTGCATTATTATTCCATGCATTAGTCAAGTTTCAACAATATATGAAGCAAAAAAATATAGTTTTATGCTTTCGATAACGGAATTGCTTTTCTCAGTAATAACGTGAAAATTCCATGTTATTTTTTCAGGGTTGATTTAAAAATTTCTCATTTAAAGGCAACCTTGAGAAATTAAAATAAAACATATCTTGCGTTCTTAGACCCTTTCTTCAAGTTTCTAAAATGTACTTTCTGTTACCAGGAGAGGAATTTCGCATACGTTGCCATGTACAGCAAAAATACGAACTGACATTAACAAGTATATTTGAAAATTGAAATTGATTACTCACAAGCTAATATAAATGAAAAAAGGATCGTCATTGTAAGTCTCTTTCTTAATACAGGCGCCAGTTTACACTTACAAATTTATAATCACTTTGTAGTTCATGGTTAATTGTCTAAACAATCCAGTTTTTTATCAATCTAGATACAACACATAATCTTGAAAACCTCTACATCTTTGTTATCTAATGTTTATTTTTGCACACTACGAAATTAAAATCAAGAATAAAGGCAAACATGGCTGCTAAAAAGCTTGCTAAAACATTGAAAATCCTTGACTCAAAGCAATGACTCACTATTTAGAATAAAATGTTGGACTTATTCTTCAAGATATTCGATTTTCTATGGCGTCCATTTAATATCCATGATAATAACCCGTACGCCATTTTATGTTTGCCATTTATTACATTTGCAGATGTCCGTGCATTGATTTTAACACAACCCAACAAATGTGTGCATCTGTTTGGGACGTAAATAAATAGCCCTGCTTTTTCAGTCTTAACGTATCGCAACCGATGGTGAGAGCGATCAGATAGCCACGGCATTGTGTGAAGGTCTGTGGGGGTAAAGTATTTCACGTCAAGGACGATGGCCAGAGATACTCAAGGCAACGTCGATTTTTTTTTTAAAGACTGCAGAGGCTAAGACGTTGGATAATCGTCGATTTAGCAGCTGCCTTTCAGTTCAGTAATCGCTTCAACATCGCTTGCATTCTTGATCTTCTGAAGCTTTCCCCTTTTGAAAATGGATTAGAAAAAATATCAATGAAGGCAATTTTAAAAGAGGAACCATTAATGAATAAATCAAGTGATACTAAATCTAACGCAAGTTTTTAATGTTGAGGAAATTGAATAAAGTTATGCATCATTTATTAATCGAAATTCGCTCTACCTAGTACAGATCAACTAAAAATGTGTGTGAATGTTAAATTGTGTTCATTCTTAATTGACAATATACACACACATTTACGAAGCATACCTTCATTAACAAATATTTCATTGACATCACTTTCATAATCATGGAATACACACACACACACACACACACACACACATACATATATATATATATATATATATATATATATATATATATATAACAAATTAACTGATTTAAACTTAATATATATAATAAATTAACTGATTTAAACTTCGCTACATAGGAATTATCATGTTTCAAATACCGAAGCTTAAACTTCAAATTTAATTATATAATTAAATTAAAAGAAGTAGTTCCGTTTCATCTTCAAGCGGAGTTTTGATTAACTCATTTTAAAATTTACTGAGTTTCAAATGCACATATAATCCATAATTTTTTGTTTCCAAGGAAACAGAGAAATTCAATGATTAAGACAGCGGCGGTAGCGTGTTAATTTTTATTAACTATTATTGTATCAACTGTGAGTTACGTTCGAAAAAGAGGTTTAAGTCTAGGGATGGTAGGAGAGCATTTTTCAAACAATTTTGACATTCGTTTAACGCATGTCGTTTTTTACTTATCAACGACAAAAAGTTTCTCGACATTTTCTCCATTAAATTAATACTTGTATACTTAAAGATTCTTTCTAAATAGTGTTAAATTCGTAAATTTCCTCGGAAACAAAAATTATGAATGTTAATAGATGCTCTTATTTATTAAACGCCCAATTTATTTATTGATTTAATAAATAAATGGATCGTCTACTGAAATACGAGTATCCATTAAATAATGTTTAAATAGTTAACAAATCTTTGATTAAAAAATAAAAAAACATTAATTCTTTAGAAATTGTTTTTTTTACGTTTTGCTACGAAACTTTGAATTTATGAAATATCGAGACTGTAACAAGAATAATTTCGGTTAAAGACACTATTTAGGATCGATAAATGTTTTTCGTGAACAAGTCGGTTGAAGCACGTCAGATCTGACAACGATTCTCTCTACATAGAGGTGCGCAGGTTCGACTCCTGCCAGAAAGCGAATACTTTTCCCATATAAGATTTCTCGAATATTCAGGCCGGTTGATAACAATAAATAAATATGCATTTCTTCCTTTAATCGATTAATTATATATATATATATATATATATATATATATATATATATATATATATATATATATATTTAACAGTCAGATTCATCCTGTACAAGACCCGGAAGCCACCCGAACTAAGGGGTTACGTGAAGGCGTAGTTTATATGGGAATGTGCGGAAGATAACTGTTAACTCTAGACTTGGACATGTTAAGATTGTAGTAATCGGGGAAATATCCTAACAGGAGTCTGTTCCACAGGCCAGCGATTCGCAGCAAGAAGCTATTTGAGTGGAAGTTAATTATCGCAAATGCAATACGGAGGTAATGTGGGTCTTTTGCTACTATGTAAGTGGAATGACGGGTCCTTGTCTTGATGATCAGTCATAGCGGAGCCAAGGAATGTATATCATCCGAGAACTTTCCATGGTAGTGGCGAGAGATCAGTGGCAAACTCGCCACATGGCGTCTCTGGGAAAGTGGTTAAAGGGTAGAAAATAGTTCTTCTTCAACAAGGTGTAGGTCTGGGTAGCTCCCACCCAAATATGGGAAAATAATCCATTTATGACCTGATCTGACTTTTATAAATATAGAGGATTGAGCCAGGTACTTCCTGTAGCGGTACAGGGATCCGATTATTTTATCTGCATTTTAGCGAATGATCGTACATAGGAGTTCCACTTGACATCTGAGGTGAGTTTGAGGCCAACTATCCTCTCAAGGCACATGTCTCCTAGAGGGGTATCCGTTCATCGGGACTGACGGTAGATTGTGGTCTGTTCAGTGGTGATGCAATGTAACCAGTTGTGTTTCGAAGGATGGAATATAAGCAACCAGTTCCCCCCACCCGAGTAAACCCTCCAGGGATTATACAGAAAAAGAGCTTGTGTAGGATTTTTTCCACCATTTGTCGAAGGGCTCTATATATCTAATACTATGGCCCTTGCGATGTGTGCGGGACTTCCAGGGCCTCACTAAATAAGTGGAACGGGCTGATCGAAGCCCATATTGTTCGTCGGGCAAGTTGTTGTTCCTATCTAGATGCTCAACGATATTCTTGTTGATTAAAGCATCGAAAAGCTTATTGATGATACTGAAGAGACCAAGGACCATATGCCTGTCATCAGCCACATGCTTGGGTAGATTTCTTTTCTAGTAGCTGTTGAATAACTTTGATAGGATCAGGGATAATTCTGGGTTAATATTCTTAAAGACGACCTCTGGTATATTTTCTGGCCCAGAGGCATTTTGGAGTCAAGTCCTTTCCTAATGCAGGAGATTTCTTTTGTTGAAAAGCGTATATTACTGAGATTGTACCCAGTGAGACAAAGATCTAGGCGAAGAGCTTCATCTTGTTTGTCGCGGAACATATGATATCGTGGCCATTTATAATAGTGGATACAGCAGCTTCGCCTCTCTTGATAATTTGGCTGCTGATCTCCCCAAATTCGCGTGATCCAATTTGTTTCTTTTCAACCTCGGCTTGAACAGCACGCGCGTAACTTCGCTTTGTGTTTTCCAGAACTTTCTTCCAGCAATTGTGGGCGGTTCTGAAAGAAGTAATATCTAGACCGCACCGCTCCTTGCCATAGATTTTGAATTAGTGATTCAGTTGAGCTATGGCTGATGAGCATTCAGAGGTGACCCAGGACTCACAGTTTGTTTTTCCTAGATTTTTGGGGGCAAGTATACAACACTATTTTACAAAAAAGATCTATTCGGAGATTAGGGAAGCAATTTTAGAATCAATTTGAAGAATTTTAGGAGAATAGATTCCGTCACATAGGACCGAAAGCTGGCACTATCATCCAACGTATAGAGAAAAGCCGTTCATAAAACAGTCAGAAGATGTTTTTGATTTGGAGTCAATCTGAACACTGATTATGAAATTTTCTGACGTGCCAATGGGGGCAAAACTTTTGCTACACATTTGTCAATGCAGTATTTTAGAAGGAAGTGGAGGAAGTTCACCTGTTGTCTCGTTGCGTTCAGCATTCTGGCGGATTCATCAAAGATCTAGTTTAGTTAATAGGAATTGAAAAGTTTCTGAAATATCTGCCTTTCTTATCGGATTTGTCATAGTGAACTAACCACTTTTTTGTGGACATTGAAACCACTGCATATGTGAAAATGGCAGATATACGGGAAGTCGGGGTGCAAGTTTTTGTGTCCCAGCAAGAAACCCGTTGTTGATGTAGGAACCGAGTCCGTGAACTTGTCGATATAAATGGTCATATATATATATATATATATATATATATATATATATATATATATATATATATGAAGAAAAATATACGGAAAAAAAACAAACAAAAATCCTAATATGCAATTATGCTGTTTTAATGTTAATATAATATTAATATAATGTCAACGTCGGACGTTTCGGTCTAGTAGACCATCTTCAAGACATATTCATAAAAAATAATTAACATTCGACTATATTTATTTTTACATTAAAATATATATAAAAATATATATATAATATATATATATATATATATATATATATATATATATATATATATATATATATATATAAATATATTTATTATTAACATTAAAACGGCATAATTGCATATTAGGATTTTTTTTTCCGTATATTTTTCTTCATACTGACGGATCTATATCCATATATTTGCTTACATATATATATATACAGAGAGAGAGAGAGAGAGAGAGAGAGTGAGAGTGAGAGAGAGAATGTGTTTGTGTACTTAGTGGGGCAACAGTTCATTATTCATACATATTGTTAAATATAACAGACATCGAATGTGTATCATGTTTAAACTTGAGCCACGTAAGCTACGTATAGTGGTTGTATGGAATATTGAATATCTTTGGTGAAATGTCCATGTAAAAACTCTGATGTTGTCTCATGTGAGACGAAAGCTGAGTTCGAGAAACGGCATAATAAAAAATATCATAATGTTGGACAGTTTTTGTTTTTATTTTCTCCTGAAATTAAAGCAACTATGCGAAGCTTAGAACGGCTCATCATCAAACATAATAACGTTGTCTGTTATATTTAACGATATACATATATATGTATATGTGTGTGTGTGTGTATGTAAAAATTTTCAGTAAGAGGAAAAGTCTAATATGTGAAATGCGAATTGGTGATATATTAATCTTAAGTACAGAAGTGTAAAGTGAATTTTTTTTCAATTTTACACCATTCAAAAACATTTAAAGTATTAATTACTAAAGTATTAAGAAAAAAGGAAATTTCGTTTGAAAAATAAAGTAGATGCTTTGTGATATCAGTCTTTGTCTCCGGCTGTTAATGCAGGACAATTTCTTCACAGATGTATAACTAAAATACCATGGATGGTTCATGTAAGAAATGGGGTATATTTTTTAGAAAAACGAAAATAACAACGATACCAATAATCAGAGACATTCGTTTGATACATAATAAATGACAAAGCTATTGAAAAGCTGGCACTCCGAGTATGTTCTGAATAAAATAGAACAGAGTGAAATAGCGAATAACATAACTGAGTATTTCTGCCATATATGGTCTGGAGCCCTTCTGTTTATCTCGGGGTTCTTGATATGATCCAGAGAGAGAGACAGAGAGATATGCAATACTATTGGCATCTCGTCAGCAGTCGCTCTCTCACTGACGTACCTTCGCCTCTCTCTGTCTTTTTCACAAATACTTTCAGGGTAATTGCTCCGATGAGCTACTTTCGCTGGTTCCAAGTCGTCGCGAATTCAAGCGTCCTACGAGGCTGGCATCCCGCTCTCACCCTTTCACTGTTGAAACTGTTAAATGTTGACGCCTCTTCTACTCCAATAGCTTCATGTTTCGCACATCTCGCCTGTGGAACTCACTTCCCTTTTCCTGTTTCCCTGATGGCTTTAATATCCAACTATTCAAATGTAATGTCAGTTGACATCTTCAGTTGCCTTGATCTATCCACTATCCTTCTCCTCATCCTCTCGTCTATCATTCTTATCTGCTCCTGCTCCAAATCCCTTGTAACCCCTTCAGTGCTAGTGGCTTCCCACCTTGCTAGGTGTGAAATGCTTAAAAAAAACTAACGTGATTGCGTTGGAACAGAAATGAGAGCGATATTAAAAACACACTTTTAAAAAAAAAGGAAGAAAAACGTCAAATGATAAGAAGTTGGGAGAGCAATGGCCACCACGCCTGAAAGGGACACTTTACACCTTGAACTGGTCGCTTTTTTGGTTTTAGTTGCTGTTATTTTATTATCGTTCTAGATGTTTGCTGGAAATTTAGCGTAATCGAAACGTGCTCCTGTTGTCAAATAATATGTAACGGCGAATAACTGTTGAATTTATAATCCTAGGTTATTAATGTATTTCAACAGCAATACTGGAAGGCTAACTGGTTTTGGGGATCTGCAAAGTTAAAAGAGCATCCGCCTCGTAAACCTTTTTGAGTGAACTGTCTCTCTGACAGTGAACTGTTTCTCTGACAGTGAACTGTCTCTCTGACAGTGAACTGTTTCTCTGACAGTGAACTGTCTCTCTGACAGTGAACTGTTTCTCTGACAGTGAACTGTTTCTCTGACAGTGAACTGTTTCTCTGACAGTGAACTGTCTCTCTGACAGTGAACTGTTTCTCTGACAGTGAACTGTCTCTCTGACAGTGAACTGTCTCTCTGACAGTGAACTGTTTCTCTGACAGTGAACTGTCTCTCTGACAGTGAACTGTTTCTCTGACAGTGAACTGTCTCTCTGACAGTGAACTGTCTCTCTGACAGTGAACTGTTTCTCTGACAGTGAACTGTTTCTCTGACAGTGAACTGTTTCTCTGACAGTGAACTGTCTCTCTGACAGTGAACTGTTTCTCTGACAGTGAACTGTTTCTCTGACAGTGAACTGTTTCTCTGACAGTGAACTGTTTCTCTGACAGTGAACTGTCTCTCTGACAGTGAACTGTTTCTCTGACAGTGAACTGTTTCTCTGACAGTGAACTGTCTCTCTGACAGTGAACTGTCTCTCTTTTATAGAGTTTTGACTCTTCCTTCATATTAGCCTAAATAAGAAAATCCATACAATACACAAAAATCCCCCAAAACCTAAGAAAAATATTTACGATCGATCAGATATAGATCAGAATATCACCTCTATGTACAATTAGAGTGTCATTACTGCATTTCCCAGTTTGGTTACTGATTATCATGGGTTAGAGTTACACAATTTGTCTACGTAAACAATCCAGTTTTCTAAATAAAACTGAGCAATGAAATGTTCTCGGTTCTAGATATTTCTCAAAATGTAACCAATTTTGAAATCCTAAGATGTATATGCATGCCGCCATATCATGTTGAAACAGCTCTTCTCGTAGGATCATCGAAGTTAAGCCACGTCAGGACTGGTTAGTACCCAAATGTTTGGCTGCTTGGGAGAAACAGGTGATTCGAGCTTTGATGTACGTGTGGTGTAACGAATAACAGCACGGGAATGGTATAGGACAGCCGAGTTCCATTTCCATTCGAGTTCGCTAACTTCACTTACGTACAAATAATCTTTGGAAAAGTATGAATCCACTTGTTCTCCCCCTAGCTATGAGTTAATTAACAAGATTTGCATTCGAAAATAATTATTATATTCTAAAAATTTTTACTATTTAAAAAAATTTCTGAATTTAAACATTGATCCGGAAAAAAATCAACCAAACTCATTCATATTATTATGTTGGTGCAAAAATAATATCGTTTTTTGACGTTAAAAAATATGTCAAAAAAACGATATTATTTTTGCACGAACATAATAAAAGGAGTTTTTTAACTTAGAGTGAAAAAAAAAAACAACCGCCTTATTTTAATTCAATGTGCTGTGTCTCTTCGTGTCGCTGGTGATCATGGTTCTCCACAATTTCCTCTTGCTTGTAGCTATGTTTAGTAACTCTCCTAAAACTTGTTCTGCTATCCAGCAGCTATTAATTTCGTTTTGCGCTAATTTTCATTGTCCCGCTTACGTTCAATATCTCCTGGTAACATCAAATTTTTCAAGCTATTTTTTCTCATTATGTGCCCTAGAAATTCCAATTTTCAGATGTTAAGTATGAATCTCTTTTTGTCCCTTTTCTGTACAATGTCGCCGTTACTCTCATGTTCTGTCCATGGTATCACCATCATCATCATCATCATCATCATCATCATCATCATCATCATCATCATCATCATTCTCTAGAATCACCTTTCTGTAACTTCAAGTCTATACTTCATCTTTTTTCGTCTTTTGTTAAAAAAAACATCACATATATTTAAATTATTGTGCTTGTTTGATTTGTAATTTACGTTTTGGGCTGTACCTTTTGATAGGAAACACGCATTCCGCATTCTTGCAATTGATGATAAGTTCTTTTTCTCGCTTTTATTCAATATCTGCTGTAGAAGTTCTGATAGTTTCTTTTCTGTGTCTACTATCAACAGTGTGTCGTCTTGAGTTGTTAAGATTATGACCTCCAAGAAGGAATCCTACTTGGTTATCTAATTCTTTCCGAACCATCTCACTGCAAAATGAATCCAGTGAGAAGACACACACTTGTCTTATTCCCATTTACATTTTTGTATATTTGATGAAGTCATTTTCTATCCTTATGCTGCCGATTTGCTGCTATCATATGTTCTGATTTTTTTTTTATTAATCATTCCCAAATATATAATTGTACATATCAAATGTTTTATCATAATCTATAAAACATAGATATACATCCATTTGTATATGAATTGCTCTTTCTGATATCATTTCAATTATAATTATCCCATTCCTAGTTCCCATGTCTTTAATTAATATCCTATTTCAGGTATAATTGTTCCGCGCGCATTATTTATAAGAATTCGGGTGATACGTTTTCTAATATAGCACATTAGGTTGATTGTTCTCGATGGAGGTCACATTCGTTTGCAACTGGTCTCTTGGACAGTGTTATGAAAATGCATCTACTTAGATCGTCCGTCATACCATCACTGTTTTATATTTCATCTATAATGTATGTAATGATGTCATTACCGAAATCATCTAAAGCTGCCACCATCCCTAACAGGATTCCGTCATGTCCTTTTGCTTTGATTCTGTTAAATTTGGCCAGTGCTGATTTGAATTCGGAAGTTAATATTTCTCGTCCTGTGATATTTCTCTTTATTACTAGTTGTTCTCTTTCGCCATAATGACTTCAATGATAGATTTGCTTCATCTCCAAATTATTTTTTCATTTCTCTAATATCAGTGTCTCTTCCTAGGATTTCACGTATCCAGTTGATGGCGTGTTGTTGTCTTCTTCCTTGTTTTGTTCTTTATGCATATCTGCTATATCTGTGACACTAATTCTTTTGCATTTCTGCATATTTGCCGTTGGTCCATTTCTCTGTAGCCCGTCTGCATTTGTTCATAATTTTTTGTGCAATGTTCTATATTCCGTGACGTACCTTGCCATTTCTGCCTCTTTTGCATCAGGCCGAGAATTTAATCTACCAGATATTACTTCTTTTTCTATACTTAGTTTTCTTTTGGATGGTCTCGATCGATGATGCTACTAAGGATTCAATTAATATCTCTCACTTCGAATATCCATTCTTATTTTGTCTATCATACCTCCTTTTAACAATGCCCATATATTTTTCTTCTTAATTCAGCAGTCTGTAGTATTTCAATTTCAATGCTGTCATGGCACTCTTCAATTTCCTTTGTTACACTTTAGAGTTTACACATCACTGGCAGGTCATGGCTCCCGCAGTCCGCATTTGAGTATGTTCTGCACTGTAAAACTATTTCAGAACTTCTTATTAATTTTTTTATAGTCGATTTATTTATTTTTCCTTTCTCCTACTGGAATTCATCATGTCCATATACGTCTTCATTGTTGGCTTGTCCATGATCATTTACCGTGACCCTTTTTTCTCCGTGTTCATTATGTGTTCCTAGAAGGAATTTGCCAACTATATCGTCATCGCTTTCGCAGCCTATTTTGGTTTTCAGGTCTCCCATAACCATTGTAATATCTCTCGATTTTCATCGTTTCTTGCCATTGTGTAGCATACAGTAAGATGTTTCACTTTCTTTTTCTATAATCTGTGCTATTGATAAATATAAAAGTGATAATGTCTCCCTTCTGTTTAATAAAAAAAAAAATCATATAATTTCCTTTCTGTTTAACGAGAGTAATTTTTCCAGAATTTTCTTTATGCCTTAGTGCAATACCAGTCCTATCCACATCTCCTTTTCACGCCACCTACACATATGATCCTGTATATATCAGGAACGAATTCTTCATTATTTACCAACATCATTTCGCATACACCAATAATATGAACATATAGCCTATCCATTTTCTGCTTCATATTTATCTAAACTGCCGTATTGATTCAATTATTTTTTGTTTGGAGTGAGCATTCGCTGGATTGCGGTTCGGTGGTTGCTGTCACTAATGTTTCTCCTTACCGCGAGTGTGACTAATTCCAGTGTTTTGTCCCCCTCTACGTCATTGTTTTGCAAACAGTCTCTGGAAGACGCTCAGATGACCACGTGTTACACATGACCCTTCTTATCTGGCGAGGAGTTAATTCAAATAGAAGTAACACCCTTCACGACAATATATTTCATAATTTGATTGTTAAAGTACCTAATCATGAAAACAGTATGTAATCAAATTAATACCTAAACTTTTTTTTTCTGATATCTGGGTCAAAAGCATAATTAGTTTTATAAGTGGGTGTTATATTTTTACACGTATATATTTTTTGGAAGCAGGGAAAAATACATCAACGGCGTTGTAGAGCCATTGATTAAAAATATTTTTGATTTATGCTAACGATATTCGAGTGTGTTAACACTTATAATCTTGGAGTTATCTCTTTACATGTAGTATACTTGTACATTTTAGCGGTCCTAAATTAGCGTTCCGTTGATATAAGTTCGGTATTACAGTGGTATTTGTTTTTTTTTTGCCAGCAGAGTAAAATTCTATGCTTGCTTCTATTATATACATCATGCTATATGGAACCATTGTGGAAACATTTGCTTATGCTATAGGGAAAAGCATGGATAAACTCATTGTCAGATAATTTAATGTCGGTTGTATCCTAGCTATTCAAATGTGATTTATTTTCTTGTATCTTGATTGATGGCTAATAAAAGTACAATTGTTATGTCTTCATTCACTGAATGAAGATGACACAATTATTAAATGTAAAAATATAAGGCCCGCTTCCGACTAAATCACATCACATTTGACGATATTCAGCGTCATCAAATATGCTACTTGGACGAGTCCAACTCATATTCTGGAGAGGTGTGTTCATCTCAACAACAACTCACGTTTTAGATATGCACTTTCTTTAATCGATACTTTTCCGACATGGGTCAACTTCAAATGATTCAGTTGCTTACCCTAGCATTGTATTTTAATATTAGATTTAAAAATACGTACTCCAAAGTTATGTAAAATATGTCCATGGTTGAATTAAATTGTACAGTTCGCCTATTCTGTGCATATCTAGACCTCAATGTCTTCTAAGTTGAAATCGTCCACCTTCGAAAATGTACATCATACAAACAAGACGTCGAATATTTTTCTTCCTGGCAATTTTTTTTCTGGCCTTAAAGTTTTTGAAGAATAATTTATTGCCGATCTCAAATGATGTGGTGGTTTCAAATTGTCGATTTTCTTTTTATTCCCTGACCGTAATTTGTCAAACATAGATCAAATTTTCCTAGCAAACATTATTTCTGCCAGTGACATTTTCTCGGTCACGTTTGCCTTTGACATCATTCAATATACGCTAAAAAATTATTGTAGTGTCTTTTCTTCAGATTCCAAGCCATTAGCTTATCTGAATATTTCTTTGAAGGTGTCAACAAACCGCTCAGTACGATTATTCGACCTGGAGGGTAAGTGGGTGTTATCAAATTTTCAAACGCGTAGTTTATGCAGAAAATTTAAGACTCATTAGAAGTAAATAGAATTCCATTAGCGGATACCACACTGTCAGGTACTCCAAATCTTTAAAAAAACGTCTTGTACGAATTTAGTCATTATTGCGGTAGTAGGTCGTTTTATACTTTCATATTCGGAACATTTTTGAAACTGTCGACCACAATTAAATAGTATGAAATACATAGGGGTCAAGCAAATTCCATAAGTATTCTTGCACGCAGTTTATCTCTGTTCAACGATGTCTGATAAGTTATAGATGATAATTTTGCCGCTCAATTACAACCATTACATTTTCGAACCAATATTTTGAATATCTTTGTTCGACTTCAGCCAATAAACGTAGCTGCTCAGCAAGGAATTCAGCCTCACTATTCCTGGATGTCTTGCGTGGAATTGTTTAAAATTACATTTTGTAGTGATAAAGGAATTACTATATATTCAGCGTACAAAAGTACTCCCTCAAAAATAGAAAATACTGTATTATTCTTGCCAGTTTTAATTTTAATTCAATACATTTCTACTTAAAGTCATTCATAGTTTTTTGAATAAACGTATTCTTTTTTTGGAATTAAACTTTATATCGTCTATCGTCACTGGCGATTCTTTACTAGTATTACACACCAATTTCGCTTTCAAATTTTTTCTTTTCGTACTGCCCAATTTTATTGAATTACTTGTACTTCCGACGTGCAATTTTGTTCGATTTTCGCAATACTCAGCCTTAAATTGACAATTTTTACCAATTTTTCGCAACGGTCTGAATCATTATCTTTGAATACTGTTCAAGTTTGTTTTTTAAGTATTCAGGAGCGTATCTCCGCATCGCTACTTGATGTTAGACCATTAACGAAGATTACACATGTATATCGCTCAGGGAATAGTTCGTCCAGTTTAAATTTCTCACACTCATGGTTGACTTTCACCGCATCTGTGAGAAAATCTTCATCTTCGTCCAAGGGAATTCGTTTCAATGAACAATCTTTTGGAATATATACACCGTTTATTCGGCAAAATGATATTCAGGTATTTTTCAGTGGGTCACAATTTTCGTGACAAAAATTTACTTTATTTCATCCTACCATCAATAATATTATTCTCTGAAAATGGCCTCGTACCTTCTGAAATATGATAGAAATGTAATGTTTTTTTTTTTTCTAATACGTAATTCAATTCACTTCTTAACTTAGCGACTGAATGCGGGGAAAATTAAATTGACGCATTGTAGGTTCCTTTCTTTTCTAGGATTGCCTGTAACTGTTCTCAATATGCAATTCGCTTCCGCTGCATTTGTTGTAATAGTTGCTAAGTAATTATCTTCAGTTCTTACATTGTGTATTATTTTCGTACAAGTAGTCCTTATTTTTTTTCTTATAGCAGCATGTCATAAAATCTTGTAAGTTATCGACATCCGCGTCGCACTATCAATATAAAAGAACTCCATAAAAATTTTTTCCGTTAATTTTAAAATTTCTTTGCCGTTTATTTATGACAAACGAGATAAAAAAAAATCATGTGAACTCGAATCCGTGGCGCCAATGTTATGTCTTCATTCCATGAAGATAACACAATCAAGAAATATTA
The DNA here is from genome assembly GCA_963932145.1 of Acanthosepion lycidas. NCBI lineage: Eukaryota > Metazoa > Mollusca > Cephalopoda > Sepiida > Sepiidae > Acanthosepion > Acanthosepion lycidas. The sequence continues at coordinate 104,409,879 of OZ010577.1, read as the reverse complement.
TGAACTTAGTCTTATTGAATTTTGCACTAAGGACATGAGGCTCACTTCCGGCCAGCTCTCTACTAACTATTATCGGCCTCAGTATATATGATATTTAGACGTGGACAGGCCATATTCTTGAGAGGTGTATTCATCTGCACAACAATAGATATTTTTCAGTGTCTCTCTCATCCGCTCGCCCCCAAACGCACATATACATACATACATACATATATACGATATATATATATATGGTCGATATATATATATATATATATATATATATATATATATATATATATATGTATGTATGTATGTATATATATATATATATATGTATATATATATATATATATATATTAGTATAGTATAAGAAAAATAGTGATCAATGTTAAACAATAGAAGTATTTAATATATTAAAAATATACGTAATAACCTTAGATTGACTCCACAACTCTGAGTTAGGCGTTGGCAAGAATCTCAATGTAAGGAAGAACGCACAAAGTAGTACCAGGATGCCCGTCAACCATCACCACTGACGAGACAATTCAGTAAGATCGAGAATAGGTAATGCCAAACCGGCAAGTTATTACAACACAGAAGGCAAATATTTTAGCAGAAATTCACAAGAGATGAAATGTGAGTTTATAACTATGAACCAGATTCCCATGCCTAATGTATGGATAGAAACATCCGAGCTCGTCAGCGATGAATTTATTCAAAACTCAATCTGCAATGGGAAAGGTAACACTTACCGTTTTTTATTATTCAAAAGAGTCTATACTGGAACACATCTGAGAAAGATCAACAATGCAAGATACGGTGTTTTGCTGAGCAACAATCTGTATCCAGCAATTTTCAACCGACTTGTTGAGGCAAGTTTTGTTATTGCATAACCCACATTCGGCCAATCACATCGTTAAAATCATTAACCAATTTTGATTCTGACGTGATTTGAAATCCCTGCCTGCTCTCAAAGATGATTTATGAGGTCGGTTGGAATAAATGCAAAAACATGCAGGCCCTGAACCAAGTTCATCAAAAAGGAATATGCGTCATTTCATAGAGAAAAATGACGTATTTATTTAACACCTGTTTCTGTATGAATAAATAATGAAAAAGATTTCTGATAATTTATTAATTTCCATCGTGTGCGTATATATATATATATATATATATATATATATATATATATATATATATATATATAATGAAAAAGGTGTATAAATATATATATATATATATATATATATATATATATTTATATATATATGGTCGATATATATATATATATATATATATATTTATATATATATGGTCGATATATATATATATATATATATATATATATTTATATATATAGTCGATATATATATATATATATATATATATATATATATATATATATAATGAAAAAGGTGTATAAATATATATATATATATATATATATATTTATATATATATGGTCGATATATATATATATATATATATATATATATATATATATTTATATATATATATGGTCGATATATATATATATATATATATATATATATATATATATATATATATATGGTCGATATATATATATATATATATATATATATATATATATATATATATATATATATATGGTTGATATTCCCAAGACGATAGAATCTAGGTAGAACTCAATGTCCGGGACAGAGCAAGAATATAAAAGTCTCAAACACTAATATAACATGGGTATAATTTAATACATTGGAATCGTAATCACGATCCAATTCATTAGAACTACAAATTAATATATATATATATATATATATATATATATATATATATATATATATATATATATATATGCTTGTGTGTACGCGTTAATGTTTGCCGTTCTTTTTAGAAACGCGAAAAACATACTCTTAAGTATTAGTATACTCCAAATAAAATCAATCCTCAGAGGATAAAAATTAAATTCTAATTTCATGTTAGAGCAAGTAATCTATATATATATATATATATATATATATATATATATATATATATACATCGCATACGGCACGTTCACTTATAATTTGCTGTCCTTTTTTCAACACCGTTAATATAAGAGTTGAATAAGAAATATTTCAAGCTTTATAATTATTTAATGGCTATGAATTGAGACCCCATTGTATTAAAACGTAAGTTTAATGTTTATGTTTAATAAAGAGTTTAAAAAACTCGAGACATGAATAAATATTGTTGTATACAAGCATTTTTAATAATTATATAAAACATTTGTAACGAAATGTCTATGTAAGAAAAACGTATGTCTAAATTTTGGTTTTGGCCATGTCTTGCGGCTCACAAGCATCCGAAATTTATCGTATGAGTCGCTTACATTAAACACACACACACACACACACACACACACACACACACACACATATATATATATATATATATATATATATATATATATATATATATAGTCTTACACGAACGTTTCGGCAAGTTAATGCATAAATTATCCTTAGGAACGTAATTTTTGCTTAATTGATTGTTAAAATACACGAAGATTTGAAAATATGCTTTTCGTTAGACGATGGTTTAATTACTAAAAACATGCTTTGAAGGAGCTTTTCGGAATAACTTTCAGTTTTATGCTCTCGCATTGCGAGATTTCAACGATGTAATTCCGCGGCGTTTTTCACTTTTGAGAATACTAAAATTTAACAGGGGCATAAAATGCTCCATACGCGACACTTTTGTCCTGACCTAGATTACACTTAACAGACTTGTTCTGAACAGATTTTCAATATCCTTTAAGAATTTCTGAAAAGACTCTTACATGAATTTTGTATCATATTTTTCAAGCCATTGTGCACATTTCTTTCCCATCTTTGAACTGCATATTCCACTCAAATCTCCAGATTTTCCTATGGAATGTTTTGTAGTAAACATTTTTATAGGAGCAACGTTTCCGTATCACTTTTACAAGCCTTTACACAAAAATTGACATAATGCTTCAAATGTCTTTCTCACATTTTGTTCTCAATCATTAAAAGAAGAACATATATCATATAACATATAACATTTTACTGCTCGGCAAATAAACAATTCAACTTTTCTGTGTTTACAAATCGCAGACATTGGGACATATCCTGGTGTCAATGGCTACAATTATTTCTCTGTTTGAATTAGCGATATGCTTTTGTCATACCAGCTATTAGGTTGGTGCAACAATAATGTCGTTTTCTCATATATGTTACTATGTGAGAAAACGACATCATTTTTGCACCAACCTAATATTTTAAATTTTCACACCTGGTATTCACCGTTTTCAATTGCAGTCTTTGTTTTTCTCATAAGAAACGGTACTCTATAAATTTCGAATACTTTTTAAACTCAAATTTTAAATATAAGTAAAACATATGAGTGCGTTCAGAGATATCAATTATGAGTGTGACGATATACATTATCCCACAGCAGCGCATCTGATCGGGAGGTTGAAGGTTTTGAGAAACATGAAACCACATCTTAATTGCTGTTGTTCCCAGGTTCATCTTTCCGGTATTAAGACCTCTGATCGGGTCGATTGGAGGATTTTAGGAGGATGGAACAACGTCTTAACTACTGTTGTTTCCAGGTTCATTTTTCCGGTAGTAAAGTATCTTATCAGGTCAATTGATGGTCTTCAGGAGCATGCAACCACCTCTTAACTGCTGTTGTTCTCAGGTACACCTTTTGGGTAGTAAGGCCTCTGATCGGGTCGATTGGTGGTTTTCAGGAGCAGGGAACGACCTCTTAACTACTGTTGTTCCCAGAGAAAACCTTTCCGGAAGTAATGTCTCCGATCGTGTCGATTGGTGGTTTTAAGGCGCAAGAAAACCACATCTTAATCGCTGTTGTTCCTAGGTCTTCAATGACCTTGGTTGGTAGTCTCTGTTATGCTTTCAAATATGGGCAAATATTGAACCCCAAACAAAAATCAACAACACAATTCAATATCAAAACGTCAATCAATATAAAGCTAAAAAATACATTTTACGAGGAATACATATTTATTTTAACTTACCAACGGTAGTTTTTTTTAAATTGTCAGTAATAAATCTTATCTACAAATGACCCCTAGTTGAAGCTATAAAAATATATGCAAAATACTAAGATTTCAACATTAAACAACCTATGGAGGTTGATAAGTCACTAAATAAAAACAACCAAATCAAACGTTTAGCGATACAATTTTCACTGTAGCCATAATTTTAAAAATCCAAATGAAATATTCGTACAGACAGCAAAGAGATAATAGACAATAAGATTTGCAACACAAGTTAAATTTTGATAATCTATCATACAGGAAAAACTTTTATTTTTCACAGGGTCATTTAAGAAGATATATTTAGAGTAACGTGTGCAAATAACTCAGAATGTGTGCTATAAACGGAATTCAATTAACTAGGTCGATCCCCGCTTTCATGTTTAACATAATGTTTGCCTTTAGCAAAAAAAACGTAGTAAAAAATATTTCTTGATTGCTACATATCTTTATAAAATAAAACTTTTTTTCTTGCTGTTCGCATTTCTAAGAAATACACAGACCCCCAAAAATATTATTTTGAATTTATCTTGTCTGAATTGTTCTTCTCTACGTGACCTGAACACTCACGTGAAGTAGAGTCTTAATTGCTCTCCCCAATTTCCTTTACTTTGTAGCTCCGTATAATTTTGGTATTCTATTCGCCGTTCTGCGGTCTGTATTAAGGTACTCATAAGTTCTTCAGGCGGGCTGCTCGCTAGCTCAACATGTAAATTTCCCCTTCGATATATCCTAGAATGATTAAATTTCCCAAGACTTCCTTCTTTGTTATAGTCTATTTCTAAGTGTAGCTTTTATTTCGCACAAAGGCAAAAGTATGGGGCAATCGGTGAGGATCTACCTCACTATTCAGTCGTAATTATTCGAGCAAGACACACCTGTTATCCTTTACATAATGTCGTGGTCCCCCTTCGTTATCATCTCTCTCAGAGTGTTATCTCTAAATATTATGATCTTTTTGTTTCCATTCCCACTGCATGAAGCAAAAAAGACAATTCCGCTATGGAATATTATTTACCAAAACGCGTGCAAAATATAAATCACAGAGAACCAATATTATATATGATTCACATCACTCTTAAGGCACTGCATTCTTGATCAAAACAAATTCATAAATAATTATACTGTACATACCCCTACACACCTATCAATATGATTCATGGTATACCTCTCTGACAATAGCTCAATTAGGACTCATTTAAACACACACGCAGTCATAATGAACGCAATCGGCAACATACTTTTAGAAAAAAACAACGATATTAGTGTCAACCACCTGTAAAAATGACTAAAATTATTGAAAGCACTAATAATAAAAAGAAAAGACCAACACTGAATAACATCAATTATGAACATGGCCGCAATGAGCTGACCGTGTTCGGAGAAATATCATTCGTATAACTCGAAATACATACATAAAAAATTCAATACATCCAGTTAAATATAAAACATAAAAACAACATCGATAATATGTAATGGAATAACCGAAGGCGCACGTGAAAATGAAATAAAAAGCTTCATCACAGTATCTTGTCAGTCGTCTTTAATAAAATTTGTATAGAAGAGGGATTAATGTCCAAATACACAATTATATATAAGTCTTTACCACTTTAATCAAATCACTTGTGTGGGTATTCTGACGATTTACCTTGATTCATTCTTATCAACAGTCTCAGTTGCGGTGGACTGGTCATGTCTTGAGAATGGCTGATGACAGGTTACCCAAAGTCCTAATGTACAGCCAGTTAGATAAAAATATAATTACCATGGATAGCTATTATAAAGACTTTTATCGACATGAGGACCAAGGAATCACACGAATCCCGTGCTCCGTCAGGATCTTAAGCGCACCACATGTACTCTAGTCGCAGTAGAAGTAGTGTTTCTCGGACAAGAGAGCCTGACGGATCCCAGTACTCTCCAGGCAGGTTTGAATTCTGAGTGTCCTTCCCCTAGACCGGCTGCCACTCAAAGATATAGATTCTAGTCTGCCTGCATTTTACTTAGAGCTGGGGGTGCGGAGAGGAAGTGGATCCATAACTTTTCAAAATGTTCTTCTTTTATAATGGTTTCAACTGGAATTCGAAGTCGACTCTCCGATTCCTCAGTTCAAGGCGCCATCCTTTATTCCACCGTGCATCTGCTGCCAAGGAATGTAAAGCCACAAAAATCTTAAATCAGGCTCTGAAATCTTGCTTCTACTGCCAAGGAATGTAAAGCCACAAAAATCTTAAATCAGGCTCTGAAATCTTGCTTCTACTGCCAAGGAATGTAAAGCCACAAAAATCTTAAATCAGGCTCTGAAATCTTGCTTCTACTGCCAAGGAATGTAAAGCCACAAAAATCTTAAATCAGGCTCTGAAATCTTGCTTCTACTGCCAAGGAATGTAAAGCCACAAAAATCTTAAATCAGGCTCTGAAATCTTGCTTCTACTGCCAAGGAATGTAGAGCCACAAAAATCTTAAATCAGGCTCTGAAATCTTGCTTCTACTGCCAAGGAATGTAGAGCCACAAAAATCTTAAATCAGGCTCTGAAATCTTGCTTCTACTGCCAAGGAATGTAGAGCCACAAAAATCTTAAATCAGGCTCTGAAATCTTGCTTCTACTGCCAAGGAATGTAGAGCCACAAAAATCTTAAATCAGGCTCTGAAATCTTGCTTCTACTGCCAAGGAATGTAGAGCCACAAAAACCTTAAATCAGGCTCTGAAATCTTGCTTCTACTGCCAAGGAATGTAGAGCCACAAAAATCTTAAATCAGGCTCTGAAATCTTGCTTCTACTGCCAAGGAATGTAGAGCCACAAAAATCTTAAATCAGGCTCTGAAATCTTGCTTCTACTGCCAAGAAATGTAAAGCCACAAAATCTGAAATCAGGCTCAACAATGTATCACACTGTTGAAACCCAATTTCATTCGACTGTATTATTATTATTTGGAGTATGGCGTATTTAATATCGCCATATATAGTATCGTATATTGATATGATGGGGACCGTCAAGGAATCATGTTCGTATTACTATTATTAAATTTGTTTCTGATTACTAACCTTACCTGTTCATTTCCTACTCACAGACACAATCAACTATTTTTATGTACTCGCATAACAATAAATATAATAGGAAAACAAATTGCTTGAAGATTCCAAGACAAGTAACTTTATCCACGTCGGGGCATTTTTAATGTAATAATGAATGTATCTAATAAATATTTCTTCTCTAATCGAAATAGAGATGAGCATTAAAGAGAGTAAAATTAACTGTTACAAACCTGTCTACGCACGAAATCTGCTGCTGTATACTAGATTGAGTTAATTCCCGCAGTCTTTGAAGTCTTTGTAATATTTCTAACTCCGCGAGCTAAGAGACAATAAAGAATTCTGAAATAATTCTACGGAATATTTCGAATATTTGATGAGACCTCTATCTGAAAACTGTTGCATCTAAAAATAAATTTAGCTTAAAGCGTCATGGAGAGACATCTTGCAATATATATATATATATATATATATATATATATATATATATATATATATATATACGTAAGATAACTGAAGTAGTAAAAATATGTTTGTCATTAACTGTTCCATGTGATGTGTGACTATTAAAGAGGACGAATCTTCTTCTTCTTCTTCTTCTTCTTCTTCTTCTTCTTCTTCTTCTTCTTCTTTTTCTTATTATTATTATTATTATTATTATTATTATTATTATTATTATTATTTTCTTTGATTTCTGGCGTTTACATATTTCTTTCCGGGTCTCGTCCAGGTACCTAGGGTTAGAAATGGCATCATGACACTTTCCACTGACAAAAAAAAAAAATAAAAAATTACATAGATAAAGCCCTTCGTAAAATGTGGGCTGTACTTGTCAGAACATTTTTTGTATCTCCTTGAGGCATGAATTTCCAGGAATCCCTTCAATTAATATACTGCAATCTTTTCCAAATCGTACCGTGTCCCCTCAGGACGTTGACGATCTTGAGTCTCCATAATTTTCTCTCCTTTGTATCTTATAAAACATTTTAGCTATTTTATTTCTTTTCAACTCAGTTAAACCACCCATTTATTTAAACTCACTAAATATGTTATGTTTTGATTTCCACTTTTGCTTTCAATCTGTCTTGCGAGTATCTCATTTACCAAGTCATCTTTCCTCATTATATAGCCTATAAATTTCTTGATGCTATGAATGAGTTTCCTTTTTCATTTCAATTCTCTAAAACTTCGTCGTTGCTGATATATTCAGTCCACGGTATCATCAGCATTCGTCTGTAGAACCAGATTTCTGTTACTTCAATTGTCAGCTTCATTTTGAGGGGATTGTCCAGCTTTCACACTCATAGACAAGGATAGATATGACGTAACAGTTCATTATACTTTTCTAACGAAGTTTTTCTGTTTCCCAATACACTGCTTAGCTTCGGAAACGCATCTTTGGCAATCACGTCGGCAAACGAATTTGTTACGAACTTTAAAAAGTATATATGTAACAAAACGGCCAGGAGAAATCTAATATTCGTTAGAAGCCAAATAGTTTGATTGATGTGGTTTGTGACCCTGAGTTTCACACTATTTGCGATCGTCAAAGAAACTGATGATCGCAAATAGCGTGAAATCCAAGGTCACAAACTCACATCAATCCAACTAAATATTTTAGGTATATCACTGATATTTCCAATAAGTTTCGTGCATATTATATATAAATAAAATATATAAAACATTTCACACACACACATATATATATATATATATATATATATATATGTGTGTGTGTGTGTGTATATATATATATAAGAGCATACACTTACATACTGAAATATAATTATATAAAATAATTTTGTGTTCTGTAATGAAGTCTGTGTAGTTATTCAATTAATGAATATTTTATAAAATTACCAATTATAAATTTGGTGAAAGGGCTTACCGTGGAAGCGAATCTGAAATATGAGTACAGTTCGAATTCACATAGAAACTAACTGACGCATGTCCCGTGGGATCCACCGAGGAGCATAACGCTACTCCTTTCTACACTGTAGTTTCCATAGCAAGTAAGACTATTTTTTACGAGATAAATGTACTACAGTAGCTGTTGTTCTAAAGTCCTTCAGAGGACGAAACCCGTCAGCTATTTTTTTCCTTTTTTCATCATATATATATATATTAGGTTGGTGCAAAAATAATTTCGTTTTCTCACATAGTAACATATGTTAAAAAACGAAATTATTTTTGCACCAACCTAATATATATATATATATATATATATATATATATATATATATATATATATATATATATATATATATATATATATACACACGATGGAAAGTAATAAATTATCAGAAATCTTTTTCATTATTTATTCATACAGAAGCAGGTGTTAAATAAATACGTCATTTTTCTCTATGAAATGACGCATATTCCTTTTTGATGCACTTGGTTCAGGGCCTGCATGTTTTTTGCATTTATTCCAACCGACCTCATAAATCATCTTTGAGAGCAGGCAGGGATTTCAAATCACGTCAGAATCAAAATTGGTTAATGATTTTAACGATGTGATTGGCCGAATGTGGGTTATGCAATAACAAAACTTGCCTCGACAAGTCGGATGCAAATTGCTGGATACAGATTGTTGCTCAGCAAAACACCGTATCTTGCATTGTTGATCTTTCTCAGGTGTGTTCCAGTATAGACTCTTTTGAATAATAAAAAACGGTAAGTGTTACCTTTCCCATTGCAGATTGAGTTTTGAATAAATTCATCGCTGACGAGCTCGGATGTTTCTACCCATACATTAGCCATGGGAATCTGGTTCATAGTTATAAACCCACATTTCATCTCTTGTGAATTTCTGCTAAAATATTTGCCTTCTGTGTTGTAATAACTTGCCGGTTTGGCATTACCTATCCTCGATCTTACTGAATAGTCTCGTCAGTGGTGATGGTTGACGGGCATCCTGGTAATACTTTGTGCGTCCTTCCTTACATTGATATTCATGCCAACGCCTAACTCAGAGTTGTGGAGTCAATCTAAGGTTATTACGTATATTTTTAATATATTAAATACTTCTATTGTTTAACATTGATCACTATTTTTCTTACACTACACTAATATATATATATATATATATATATATATATATATATATATATTATGAAATTTACTATGCTTATACGCTCTTTATATACATAAAAATATTTAAGTAAATGCACGGTTTATAATAAACTGAATTAACGACATCTACCGGCCGAAAAATGTCCGAAAAATTTCCATAGAAAATATGCGTCTTCCGACATTTGGATACGCATCGAGCAGATATGAATTTACAAGAGAAATTTACTGCGTATTGTAGTTTAAAAACAGTAAAATCGACCTTGCTAACCTAACCGCTCCTCTGTGGTTCAATCGGTAAAAGCACATATACGATACAGGCCCGATTCCTGTCGGTGGACGCATACTTTCGATGAAAAGTTCTTTGACATTCAGGCCGGTAAATATCGTTAATATTGTTTATTATAAACAGAGCATTTCCTTAAATATTTGGATCTATAAAAGAACGTATAAACATAAAAATGTCTTAATATATATATATATATATATATATATATATATATATATATATATATATATATATATATATATATATATATTTGTGTGTGTGTGTATATATATATATGTGTGTGTGTATTTGCATACGAATGCTCGCTCGTACATTTGACTATATTTATCTTTTTAATTTGATTTTATATATATATATGTATATATATATATATATATATATATATATATATATATATATATATATATATATATATATATATATATATAGTTCTGGTTAGCCAATATAAATCTTGTTTACTTCGTATTATTAGTGGGTTAATTAATTTATTTATTATTTCTCCGTTTTCCTTTTTATGATAAAAATATTCGTTGTAATCTATAAGCAATGTGATTCGTTTTTCTCATGGCGAACCGTTCTTTGTAAGTGAACAGGAAACAGGAATTATCCATTTGATATTCTGATTGTATGTTAATTCCGATGTGCATCAAAGTTTCTTGGTTTCTTCATCGACAATATCATATTTTTTTTTATTTCTCGAAAAAGCTGCCTTTACTTTTCTGAGACAAATTCTCCTAAAAATTGGGTTCAGTTTTTATTTGTGTTACAGTTGACAGTGAGACACCGTTTTCTGCATATTTCATACGGTATTTTTTTTTTATTAAATAAAAAAAAAACAATACAATAAAAAATATAAAAGTGTCAAGGATGCTTCTTCTAACAGGCTGGTTGGTCATATTTGAATGGAGTCGATCCGTTTTTTTTTATTTTCATTTAATGTGGAATTCTGTCGCTTTTGTGCATACCACGATTTATTATGAGGTTTGTGTATAAATCACGGCTACTTTTGCGAAATGAAATTCTGAAGTTAGGCGGCAATAATGTGAATGAGTACGAAACAGAATGACTGAATTTATTGATTCTTTTCGAATCAAAACGATAACGTGGTTAAAAAGACAAAAAAAAAAAGGAGTATAGATTGAGAGTTGAATATGCTGTCTAAAATAGTTAGGATGAGAAAGAGAGAAATGAATAGATAAAGTAAAGGAAGAACCCAGGAAAGAAAAAAAAATGAATAAGGTAATAATTGAAACTAGAAAAAGCTACTAAAACAGTGAGGCAGAAAATTTAAGTGAAATGAAACAAATAAGAGAGAAATTAAGAGATGAAGATTATAAGAAAATAAAACCTGTCAGTAGAAAAAAAAAGAAATTGTTATTGGGTATGGATAAAAAGAAAAGAAAGACAGAAAGAAATAAAAAAGAAAAAAAAAACTGGAAAAACTGAAGAGAGGGAGAGAGGGAAAAAGAGAGATAGAAATAGAGATGATATGAAAAGGTCTCTGACTATAGAGATATGCAATTATAAATAAGTAATAGTAAATATATGTGTATAAACAGAAAGAAAAAGAAAGAAAAAAGAACTATATAAAGAAAGTAAGTGAAAATTCACTTTCTTTATACAGTTCTTTTTTCTAGAAAAATATTGAAATTGAGTATGAAAGAGATGATACAAAAATAAAGCTTTTTAGACGACTTATGCCAATTTTAAAAGAAATAGTAAAGAGATAAGAATAACAAAAAAGAAAGAACGTATGAAATAAACAAAAAGAAAACGAAAGAAAGAAGGAAAAAAGAAAGAATGAACTGAAACTTTAACAATGACAGAAATATTAGGTTGGTGCAAAAATAATGACGTAATAATGTCGTTTTTTGACGTTAAAAAATACGTTAAAAACGACATATTACGTCATTATTTTTGCACCAACCTAATAGCAAGGTAAAGTAAGTAAAATATAAGAGAGTGGGATAGATTGAAGATATAAGGAAAACAACTGTGTATAGAAAAACAAATATAAAAAAAGTAAATAAATACAAAAAGAAAGAAAAGAAAAAAAAAGGTTAGACAGAGATTTATATCGCCAAACGCGATTTTCATTCTAAAATTAAAAGAGAAATTGAGAATGAGAGAGAATTTGTAAGACGAAAAAAAATAACAGCGAAACGACGCAAACAAAAACATTTTCCTGTATTCAGGGAGAGAGAAAGAGGGGGAGGTGGAAAGGTGATAAATTCAGGAAGGGAAACGTGGCATGGAAAGGAAGCTTCAGTCATTGAGAATGGGTTGGATGAAAAAAAGGCGGAAATAATAGGTGTTGACATGCAACACAAATCCAATTTCACGGCGTCACTTTCTTGCAATATTATTGACGCCTGGTGCAGTTCACATGTGTGCGGGTTTCGCCGTTGACTGATAAGAATAATCATTTCGGACCTCTTTGCAGATCAACTGGCACGGCTGTCAAAATAAGAACGCAAAGACTATAAGAGTCGAACATCATACAAATAGTATATTCCTTTCAAAAAATTATACTTAAGCTCTCAATAAAACCAAATAATTTTACTTATTTTTGACGTTTTAATGAACAGATACTGGTTGATTTCGCTTTTACATCCCAACAAATCCTTCAAACACGAGTAGATAGAAAAAAAATAAATATAGAATATGGGAGCAAAGATGGGTTTGTGGTGATCATCATCATCATCATCACACACGCGTACACCCTTACGAAATCAAATCTTCAATAACAATCATTTATTGGATAAACACTCAAGTGGGCGTCGCAATCCACCCACGGACAATATTTTTCAAATACGTGACTAACTCAAGGTTCCCACCAAAAGCGCTGTGATTCCGTCACAGGACTACTATCTATAAAAACAAATACGAGTTTGCCTTTCTTTCTCTTTTCTGCTGTCATCTTACTCAGCCAAAATGTGATCTTCAAGAACTCTCGTCTTGACCTTGCGGTCAGACGTTAAAGAACATTCCAACATACACGTACGTACGAACATTCACTACGAACACACATACGGACGTTCACACACACACACACGCACACACTCACACGCACACACACACGCACACACTCACACGCACACACACACGCACACACTCACGCGCACACACACACACACACACACACACACACACACTGTTAACTGTCTATGTGCTTTGCAAATGTTTGTTTAATATGTATATTCGTTTATATATATCGGTCTTTGTCTTCCTTATCTTCAGCTGAAGCTTAATCCAAGTCCAACATTCTATTGTACCTTCATTTAGCAGGAAATATAAACACACGTGTTTTCTTTACATCTGCACACTCGGTCATCTACAGGTTTTTTATGGAATATGAAAACAGAAAGGACACTTATTTTTAATCAGAAAGAGACTGTTGAAATTTCTTGGACACATTATGGGGAAAGAAATATAAAATTTGAAGCACACAGTATGTACTGAAGGTAAGGGTGGAAATGATCACATGTATTAGGTTGGTGCAAAAATAATGACGTAATAATGTCCTTTTTTGACGTTAAAAATACGTCAAAAACGACATTATTACGTTATCATTATGTTATTATATATATATATATATATATATATATATATATATATATATATATATATATATAATATGTTTGAAACAGTACAGAAGCTTATTAAGGCATTAAAAACAAGAAATTTTATATTGTAGGCCATGATAGATTTAAAACAAAATCACACACCAGTCGACCGGTTTCGTCCCCTTTCATCAGAACTGTTGACGGGGAACTAAAATTATCAGGAAAAGAAAAAGAAAAAGTCTGTTATGGATGACATGAATGATTTCTCCCTGTTCCACTCATTCATTTTTAATGCCTTAATATATATATATATATATATATATATATATATATATATATATATATATATATATATATATATATATATATATATATATATGAAATAGAAAATTATAAACAAAAATAGTAAAATATGAAAGAAAGCTTAAAATATATGATAAAATGAAGGATCGACACCAAATTCAGAATCGCTTAAATGCATTCCTACATCAGCACGGTACGGATGAAACATCAAAGTAATACCTATAATCCGACTTAAATACTTCTGCAGCGACCTGCATCATAATTTGAAGGAGTTGGAGAAGTGTGTAATTTTTAGTTAAATGAAAAAAATTACTATTTCTAGAGGGAAATCATTGCCACTATTGGATTATTTAATTTGATATTATTAACGTAAATGAGAAACTCCACAGTTGATTGGTGAAACCTCCTGACGAGTGAGCAAAACGATTATAAGAACATTCATTCTGTTGTTGGGCTGCTGAATATAACATCATTCAGCTAAGGGAAAAATGTTATATTAGTATTTTATATATATACATATATATATATATATATATATATATATATATATATATATATATATATATATATATATGTAGAGAGAGAGGGGGGGAGAGAGGTGTGTTTCTGTGTGTTATTTTAGTTGGGATGTGCGATTTATTGGATATCACCGTTAAATCATCGTAACGATAGTTGTCTTACGAAAGAAAAGGGAATTTTAAAAACAAACCTGGCATCACATACTATCCGCGGCAATTTATAATCAGTCGAACCTTTACCATCCGACCACAGAGCTCCTTACACAAATTGAATTACTTTCTATGAAACATTTACTCGAATCCCTCCTTATACATACATACAAATATACATACATATATATATATATATATATATATATATATATATATATATGTGTGTGTGTGTGTGTGTGTGTGTATGTTTGTGCGTGTGCTTGTGTCTCTGTGTGTGTCTGAAAGGATATAGAAATGGAGGAAACGTTTATAAATCTAATAAGTTTCTCTTTATTATACATTCATCCCATCACATTACTTATCCTGTTATTCTATTGGATTCTTATCCATTCTTTATGTATATTTTATCCCAATTCACACACACACACACACACACACACACATACACATACCCTCACACACCCTCACACACACACACACGCACGCATGTGTTTGGTTTTAGACTGAGATCAAGGTTGACTAGTAACAGTCAGTGTTATGCTTGAATGTAATATTCAGGTCTAATGATTGCGGTCATGCTTTGATATTCATAAAGGCGTTGGTTAGATCCATTGACAGGACCCAAAGAGTGTGAGTTCAATACCTGGTTAAGGCGGTGTAGAACTTGCAGAGGGGAATTAACAGGAGATATATGATAAATGACATCCATTAGACATGGCACGTGGAACTAGAACAGTCTACCCCAGTGAGCCAAATAAAAGTTTAATTCTAACCACCTGAAGGAGGCCGCGGCGTAGAACGGCCGAAACGTTGTAATAAATACGGCGAGAAAGATGTGGTCATTATACCGAATAATGTAAATAATTTGCATAATACCTCATCTCAGAAATATAGACATATACTAATATAACTTAGATCTACATTTTTGTCGTAACACACACACACACACACACACATATATATATATATATATATATATATATATATATATATATATATATAGGGAGACCATGTGTGTTTGCGTCTGTATGCTTGTGTGTGGGAGAGAGAGAGAGAGAGTGGGGGGAGAAAGAGAGAAACGAAAAGAGAGACAGCATGCGAAAATTTAGAAATAAGTGGCATATTATGGTTGATTTTCTAATGTCATAAACGACATTATTACGTTATTTTTTTTGCACCAACCTAATATTTACAAATTATAATATACATATATCTTACCATTCATCAATATTTTGTAGGCTGTTTTGTAACAATGAACACTTTTAGATTCTGTCTTTGATGTTGCCTTCACGTTACGCAAGAATTGTGAATGATATGTGATTATTTTATAGTAACTCGCACACTAGTCATTCGCGTAGAAATAAAACATTTATTATTTCATATTTTTACACAACAAAGCAGAAAACCGTAATAGCATTTCAAAACTGTCATTTTAAGATTATCGTATTTATAGGTATCCTTTCTTAATATATATTTTCTTTCATAAACTAATTTAACCAGCATAGAGGGTCCTACCTCCATCCCCCTATCAGCATGGCTGATGCTCGGCTGCAGGAGAGTGACTTACCGTACCTTCTTGGCTTCACGTTTTCGACTGACTTGACGTTGAACAACTACATTGAATCAATAACTACGTCTTCTGCAAGGAAATTTGGCTCATTGTGTCGTGCCAAAATGTTTTACTCGTCAGAATCCATCATGAATTTAAGCGTTGTACTAGATTGGCATATAGGTCCCACCATTTTCTGTTGAAATCGCTAAATTCAAACGTCTCTTTTACATTAACAGTTTCTTTGTTTACACTCATCATCAATAGGGATGAATTCCAATTGCTTGCTTCCCTGATAACTACAATCTTCAAAAATTTAAATGTAATGCCAATCACCATCTTCTGTTTACTTGAATCCCTTTCATCTTTTAAGTATTCTTGAATCCACTTGAATGCAATCATTTTCAAGTCGTTTGTTACTAGTTTGGTCTATTTCACTCTTCTCTTTCGTGCCGAACGTCTTATGGATTGAGTTGAATCTTAACTAATTGATCTCTTTAGCTCTAAGTTAAAATGATGGTCCCTCTTGTTGCTGTACGTCCTGATCCAGTTTTCTTTATTGTTCTTTCTCTTTTATATGTATTCACAATGGTCTAGATGGTTCTTGAATGGACGTTAAAGATGTAAGTCAGAGTATAAATATCGATACTATTACTGAATGTCTGAATGATCTATTTCCTCTGACCATTGTTCCGTTTCGAAGAAAGTTGGTTTGACACAGAACAATTTTAACCCGTCCTCTTTTTAGCTGAATAACTTATAACATATCTATAAATGTTTTAGTAGATTTTTATTAACAACGAATATTTTTCTCGCTCTAAAATCAAGATAGGATTTTGAGTTTAATTCTTTGCATTAAATAAGTATTTTATATGTTTCTATTAATTCTGTCGATAATTGATTACATGTTAATATATCATTCGAAATTATAAATAAGTATTATTATAAAATCCGAAGGAATAAAAAATCGACCATGGAATAACCTTATTGGTATTTGTTTGTTTTTGTTTTTTTTTGTTTTTTTTTTCATATCAATGTTGCTGATGCATTTTCATAAAAAATCAACTTGTTAATTGTTACTATTTACATTGTTCAACTTTACTGTCACATTCACGACGTTTCAGATGCTGTACGCCTCGACCTTCTTCAGGGGATATTTTTTTTGATTTTCAAACTGAACCATCTATTTATACCACGGCGGTAGATGGTATTAATTACGAGTACCATGTCTTTATCTCAGTTTTATCCAATTCACCTTGACAAGGCTTTATTCCCTATACCACCGAGTTTTTGTTCTCTTCCATGAGGCTAGGGGTTAATCTTCCCGTTAAGTTACTTTCAGGATAATTTAACTAAAGCTTTTATCCACTGGGCGATGTGTCCTTGGGGACAAAAATAAAAGGTTCAATTCGAAATTCCAACAATTATCTCAAGAAGGCCGTAGCGTACAACGGCGGAAATGTCGTGAAGATGAAAGTAAATCCGAGGACAACAGTACGACCAAGGTAAATAGTTACATCATCTCGGAAATATCGATAGATGTTGGTAATTGTTAATGGAAAATTATTGTGTTTTATAGGTAACATCGTATTTGTTTTTATTATAGGATGATTTGTCTTATTTGTAACTAGCAGTAGAGCGAGGCGTTCCCCGGGGATGTAACAGTAAGAGATAGATCAAGTATCGATCATCATAAAGACTGGAAAATAAAATTGACAAAGATTATTGTTTAAGGTTGACGGACACGCATGTCTTAATTAGTTTTTAGTTTTGTTTTGTTTTTTGTTTTTGTTTTTTACGAATTGTTCAAACCCAAACTCAAACATTGTTTTCAATCGTTA
Source organism: Acanthosepion lycidas (assembly GCA_963932145.1). Lineage (NCBI taxonomy): Eukaryota > Metazoa > Mollusca > Cephalopoda > Sepiida > Sepiidae > Acanthosepion > Acanthosepion lycidas. The sequence continues at coordinate 104,391,520 of OZ010577.1, read as the reverse complement.
TGAGTCTATCGATTGAATATAGTTTTTCAGTTTTATTATAAACAATTTTCTTGTAAATGGAATTTTTAAAGCATTCTGAATGAAAAATAAAGAAAAAAGTGTGCAAGACAATAAGAAACAATACCTGCAAAAAAAAGAGAAATTTTATTGAAATCGGTTGAAAAATGTAGGAAATCTGATCCCATATATAAACAAACACACACACTCACACACACACACAACCTGGGTTTTATAATAAGTATAACTCGATATGAGTTGTCCCCCTTTCATTCTCGAAACAGCGATGCCTCTTAATTGTGTTTTCAAATTTATTTCGTACAAAAACATTTGCGTTTTTCCCATTTTTGGCACTGTCAGAGCCACCGCAAGGTAATTTTACGTAGTCCTGTGAAGTTTTGCTGAAATCGGTTGAAAAATGTAGGAAATCCGATCCAATATATAAACGAACAGACACACACACACACACACACACACACAACCTGTTTTTTTAATAATAAGTATGATATAGTCTTGTGGGGTTTATTAAAAGTATGTGATATAATTATAGAACCACAATAAGCATCTAATTATTCATATATGCTGATAATTTTTCTCCTGAAGATTTGATTTATTAAACATACGCTGGGAGCGAACTCTCTCGAAAAGTCCATGTTAATTTATATTCATTTTCACATTACAGCAAATGTTGCACCGACAGAAATCACAGAAACTTCACTTTAGCAGAATATTTGTAATCGTCTGCAGATTTATTTTTTTTAATGTTATTTACTTTTCTCTTTCTCTGTTTTTCTCATAATTTATGTGAAAATGATACATATTATGAAAATTTCCTACAAATAATGAGACAAAAACTTAAAAAAAAACAATCAAAACAACTTAGCTCTAATCCATATTTTTCTTTTTTTCTTTTATTGATTACTTTTTTTTATTGAACTGACATTTATTAATCATGTCTCTGTCTCTCACCAACCTTTCCCTTTAACAACCTAGATTCAAATAACCTGGCCTGTATTTTGTTTCAATGAGTTTCATTCAATTTATCAGACAAAAGTGGAAACAGTTAAAGAAAGTGAGCGATTGTGCGTCTCTAACAGAACACATTGATGCTTTCATTATTTGCAATGGCTGGTGATGGGGATGTCAAAAATCCTGCCATATGACAAATAGTCATGTGTGAAATGTCGTTCATGAATTACATTGGACGCAATAATTAAAGAAAATCCTTCGACCTATTGTCATCACGATGAAATGGACAGGGTGTGCTGCGGTAATCGAGGATTTTTATCTTTAGTACGAAATAACTGTCAGATATTTGGAAATTTCCCTTAGAAACATGAAATATTATTATTGATTTCTGTTTATTTTTTTAAGATAGCCATTTAGTTGTAATGTGCTATATACAGTTTGGAGTACAATCTCTTTAATCTATTACAAGGCAATGTAAAATGTATATATGATATACATATGTAATCCTATAAACAGTTAAGCACAGGATACTTTATCAGACACTGTAGAATGATATTATAAAATCTCAAGCGAAGAGCTTTGCTAATAGGATTGGAAACTTAAATGAGCAACAACAACAAAATCTGGACAGCAGAGAAAAATAATGATCTATGTATGCTGATAATTTCCACACTACCAGAAACAAAATATTTAGAAGGAAATTCCCAACAATATCAAAACGAGCTGTAACATATATTGGATATGAAAAGTCTAATTTCGTAACAATTTATTTAGTAAGAAGCCTTTATAAATCCCATCTGACAATAACACTAAGCTTTTGATCAATAAATGCTGATTGTTTCCTGTTTGAAAACAGTTCATTTTACCATTAACTTTATAAATAAGTAACGTAATAACTGCAAATACTGAAAAATGTAAAAGGGACAAATCTGACTTTAATTACATTGTATTCACTCGATCTAATATCATTATTCCTTCTTATCATTATCACAATGTTTCGGCAGTTGTACCTTCCTGTCTTCTTCAGTAGTATGCTTATCTCTTTAACCTTAAAGAAATTTCAAAATGAAACCTTTATTTAATCTCCATGATAAAACTGTACTTGTTCCACTACTCGTGGCTAGAGAAATAGCGTTTCTTAATAAATCTTAATAATTAGGACTCAATTATTTCTCGCCCGTTCTCCTGTGAGTCTTATTCTGTACTGCCCTGACCAAGGATTGATCTCATAATTAATACATCATTAACTTCAGGAATCAACGATTTAATTCAATAGGCTATTGAATTTTGTATTTCTAAATGTAGCTTAACTGTAGCGAAACGTCAAATGTATGGGGAGCCCAGTGTGGATCAAACTCACTAGTGATTGATCTATCGTGACAAGATGGCTAAACATTACACCGCCTAGAAGTGCCCAGGTCATTTCCTGTAGGCTATTGAATGGGTGAAAACAGGCCCTGTAATAACCGAGCAGAAATAAATATGAACATGAGATATACCTAGATATGAACAGTAGAGCAAAAATAGTCTACCAAGTCTAACATTATTTAAAACCACCTGAAGAAGGCTGGTGCGCACAATGGCCGAAACGTTGTAATAAATATGACGACAAAGATGAAGACAATATTCCGAATAATGTAAATAGTGTACATAATACCTCATCTCAGAAATATACACAGATTATTTAAAAGGTTCAGTTATAAATTCCATGAAATGAACCAGGTTTAATGTCAACCGAAAACAAAGGCCAAATGCCATAATTGATCAAACGATGTAATAATAAACTCAAAGATGAGGATGTAGCCCGAATATAAATAATCTTAATATTTATCAACGAAATAGAAAAAAGTAAATTTGCCTTTATTGGCAGTTCGCTACAAATGTAGTCATGGAACATTTCTCTCAATAAATACATCTTGAATTCGCTCCAGGTAGGTAGATGTATTTGTTCCTCAGAATTGAGCTCATAAATACATTAATAATGTTAAAAGGAAAACCATGTTATCTGCCTAGAAGCAAGTGGACGTGTATTGATATTAGTTTTTAATCAAGTAATTATTTCTTGTAAAGACATAAAATGTTTAATGTCATAACTATCGGAATCAATTTATTGATTCCAAAACATTTTAAATTTGACGCTTTGTTTTAAATAGTTTTGATTGGATTGGTCGTATTAATTATTAAATAAACTCAGGAAAACTACCCTCAACGATCATTTGAAGATGTTAATTTTACAAAGTTATAATAGTTAATTGATATATTGTTCTCTACGCTTATTCTTTCGTCTAATTTAACTGTTTTCACATTCTTTGTAATATTATTTATTTGTTTAAACGGTATTTGTAATGGACGCTCATATTTCAAAAGATGTTCAGTTTTTATTTATTAAATAGTATATTTATTTATTTCCATCTACCGGCCTGTATATTAGAGAATTCTTATTAAAAAAAAAATGAGCCCTTCAGTAGGATTCGAACCTGCGTCCGCTAGAGGAAACTGTCATTAGATCTTATGTGCCATGATCTCTCCGTCCCGTAGGACTACCTGATCAAATAAAAAAAAAAAAGAAAAATAGCGTTTAAACAAATAAATTAAAAAAAAATATGTCGGATTTAATCCATTCCTAAAAGATAGTATTTATAAATGAAATCCTCAAATATTTAAATAGACACAAAAAACAGGGGAGCGAGCTAACGCACATACACAGACACACACTCGCGAACACCTGTCGCAAATATACTTGTTAAATATACGAAATAATCTGTTCTCTCACTAGTTATTTTTTTAAATATGAGCAAATGACTTGCACCTTTAGTCTTCGTTGGGAATTCCTGTTTGAGAAGTACAACTCATAATTCAAATCTGATGTTTGAGTATCTCGAAGAACATTATATACACCAGGTTTTCATTAATTTCTGGAATGTTCTTCAGAAATGATCAAGACAAACTAATGTTCAATTTCTAGGAACAGAATGTTTGTTCTCTTGCACGCCGAAAACAATGGGGGAGTTGATATATATATATATATATATATATATATATATATATATATATATATATATATATATATATATATATATATATGCATATATATATATATATATGCATATATATATATACATATATTCATATATGCATACATATATATATATATATATATATATATATATATATATATATGTATATACATATGTATGTATATAGATGTATATATATATATATATATATATATATATATATATATATATATATATATATATATATAGAAATTACCAACAAATCTAACAAAATATATTAACCAACTTATTACTCCCTACCTTCCTAGTAAATATAGTGTTAATCAACATTAAAAATCCTAAAAAGTGAAAAACCTGACAATGAAATCATGGCTTCACTTGACGTTGAAAACTTATTTACCAATGTACCTGTTAGTGAAACTATTAACATAATCATACGAAATATATACAGTAACTCATCTTTACTACAACTTAAAATTAATCCTAATATATTAAGAAAACTACTATTGGCTTGTACTACTGAAGTCCCTTTCTTTGATCATAACAATATATATATACAACGTGATGGTGTCTCCATGGGTTCAGTACTGGGTCCGACATTTAGCAATTTCTACATGTCGAACCTCGAAAATAAGATATTTACAGATTTTAAAAAAACATCAATCAACCTAAGATACGTTGATGATATTCTTATGTTAGTTAAAAATACAGATGAAATAATTCAACTTCAAAAACGTTTCCAAAATAATTATGTCCTTAAATTCACATATGAACTCAATACTACTAATAAAATCCCCTTCCTTGACATATTGATAAACACAAATAATAACAAATTTACTATTTCGCCATACAAAAAACCTACAAGCATAAATTCATGTACACTTAACTACAAGAGCGAATGCCCATATTACTACAAAATAGCAATTATAAAGCATCTAATGCATCGTGCAGAAACTAATTTCTCCACAAAACATATTTTTTACAGTGAACTAAAGAATATAAAACAGACACTTATTAATAATAGCTTTCCAAACTATATAGTTGAACAAATAAGATGCTTTCTTAGAAATCTCAATACTAAGAAAATTGTACATAATACTGCTTCTACTGATCTCAAACATAATAATCTACTATATCTTAATCAAATGCATACTAATTATAAACAAGATGAACATATACTAAAAAATTTAGTATATTCAAATATAACAACTACAGATCCTAGCCAAAAAATTAAATTAATCATATACTACACTAAATCTAGTATATCCAACTTAATTGTTCGCAATAATTCTTCTCCGCCGGTTAGCGATTTGCAAAAAAAACGACATAGTTTATAAATTCAAGTGCCCTTTGGGAGAGTGTATCTCCAACGAATTAAATAATATTTATGTTGGTCACACCACAAACTCTTTTTCACGATGCTTAATACTACATTTGAATGAAAACTCTAACATTTTTAGGCATTTAAAACAACATGCCTGCCCGCATACACAATTCCGTAAAATACTTGTCGAAAACACAATTATACTTCGACATGAAAACAATAGACAAAAATCCTTGAAGCATTATACATCAAACAGTTGAAACCCAACCTAAACAAAATCAATTATGGCATCTCTACAAATATTCTTAAATGTCTATAATTGGTAACAGAAGTCATTGGTTTATACCAACGGCTTTTGATTCATACTTCTACAATTCACTCTCGTGTGGTCATGTGTGACGTCATGAGATGCGGTGCGATTTTCGATTCTAGCGTCTTAAATGCGAGTGTTTATAGTTGCTTAGAAATCTTCTATGTAAACATTGACAGACTATCATCACTGGCGTGTCCGTATATTGTTTAATATGTTGTAATTGACATCTTTAATAATGGCTTAAGTAAGCCGAAAGCTTAGATTGTATTAAAAAAATATGGATCACTACTGTGAATTTCTTTCTTCTTTCAACGATAATGTGATTAAACTTATCAGAAATTACGAAAAAAAAATACATAAAATAAATAGACAACACTTGCCTATATTATTTAATGAAACGTGTATGAATATATGATATATATATATATATATATATGAATATATTTAGTTGAATATATATATATATATATATATATATATATATATATATATATATATATATATAAATATAAAAGTGAACATAGAAGTCAACACTTAGAGGCGACAGTCTGTTTCATGCTATATGCAATCGTCAAGCACACGTGGCCTGACGATTGCATATAGCATGAAACAGACTGTCGCCTCTAAGTGTTGACTTCTATGTTCACTTTTATATTTACACACGCTCTATCTCTGATACTGAGCACTTTATTCCATAAATATAGCACACCTTAAGACTATATTTCTTTATATATATATATATATATATATATATATATATTAGTTGTATATACATATATATATATATATATATGTGTGTGTGTGTGTGTGTGTAGTGGAATGGATATGAGTTTTTGAGCCTGGGTTTCACGTGGAAACCAGGGTCACAAACCCATATCATTTCAACTATTAGGTTGGTGCAAAAATAATGACGTAATAATGTCGTTTTTTGTCGTATTTTTTAACGTCAAAAAACGACATTATTACGTCATTTTTGCACCAACCTAATAAATATGTTCGCTCTATCCCTGATATTGAGCGCTTCCAATAAACACGCTCATTATATATATATATATGCGTGTGTTGCAAATCACTCCACTTGTAATATTAAGAGAGATTGTATACGTGTACTGCGGGTGGCACATATTTGATTCGCTATGCCTAATTTAGTATAAATTATTCAACATAGGACATTGAGATAAGAATGTGCCCTTGGTCCAATTCTTGACTAATGTGTTAAAGAAAATGATATACAGGTATTTCACGGCATCGCAGTAACTATTCTAGGAGAAGAACAATTTTGAATTCAAAACTCTGGTCAAATCCAACTGAAACCTCGGTTATAAAATGTCTGACATTTCTCAGATTAAAAGGAAAAAGGAGTGTGGGGAGATAAATTATCAGCTATTTTGACATTTACTTACTTTATACTTATTAGTTTTCGTTCAAAGAAGAAATGTTGCTTAATTTCAATGAAAGACTTGTTTTAATTTGATAAAGTTTTATGCTTAACCTGTTGAAATGACTGTAGATTCAAGTGAACAGCGAAAATATGATAATGATTCCATAGGGAAAGCATGTGTCTACAAATGTATTTTTATTCACTAAAGTGCGGTTTATGTTAAAATCAAACTTCACGATATAACGTGTCCTTGATATGCAAATATTTTACAATGTCCTCTGTGTCATGATTTCAATGTCCTCTGGGTTATGGTTTCAAAATAATCACCAAAGAATTATCACATGAAAATCAGAAAAAATATTTTCTGAGGGAATGTAAAATTACCTAAAAAAGGACGCGAAAAATCACAGTAAGATAAGGATGATAATTTAATGACGAGATTATGTTGTGTTGAATTTACTGTAACTTTGTTAAAAGCATACTTGAAACGATTCAATATCAGTATATGCAACAATTATCAACGTGATCAAAGACAGATCTGTCTTCAAGAAAGAATACAAAAGTGACAAGAAAACCCCCGGAAAAAAATTCAACACATTAAGATGACAAAAAATCTAAATGATTTGATATTATCCTATTGTCAAAGGAATTTAAGAAAATTTTATATATCCCTTGGCAAAACAAAGATAGGTATAATGATATTTCTGCCTGAGTTTTTTCATGTCAGTTATTCTATGTTTGAAGAGTCTTCGTCGCTTTTATACCATTTCTTTCATCTTGTTCATATGAATTCAACTTCTTTACCAACATTATTGTAATCCAATTCCCAAATATTGAAATAATATATATATATATATATATATATATATATATATATATATATATATATATATATATGTTTGTATACCTGTCCGTGTTTCTCTAACTTTCTTCTTCTTCCCTTTATTTCCGACTGTCTTTAAGATCGCCACGAAAGTACATGAAAGCTAAAGTTTTAGCAACAACCTTTAGTGATGACGTTTCAACTATATTAGATAGACTTTACACCTGTAAATAAAAAAAAAGATTACGGAACTCATTGAAAAATGAAAGTAATACTTCACATGATATTACGGCGGGATTAGAGTACGGATTATTCTAACATTCTACGGTTTCGTATGATTGATTGTTTTGTTTTTTGTACGGTTTATCAACAATTTTGTCATATTTTTGGGGATAGTAAATATAGTTCACTTTTTCGAGTGAATATTGGTTTAACATCAGTTTTAGAAGAACAATGATTTTATCAAATGCAAATATTACTATTTAACCCTTAGTAGAATAAATCGATTCATACATTTCCCAAGGGTATTTGCACTTACCCATTTTAGGGAGTAAAATGAAATGACCCTAGAATATGATTAATCCCTAACTAGATAGAGAAGTATTGTTGATTCTTGGACGAAAAAAGCTTTTTTTTTTTAAATAGTTCAGTTTACTAGGAAAGGGCTATAACCTAGAATATTTACCCCCCCCCACCAAAGAAAAAGGGCTATCGTGTTATCAAAACTGAATACCGTCTACCTTATAATAGTTTTCTAAGGCATTACATAAATGGAGTAGATCTCAGTATTTTTCAATATCACTCCAACAGAAAATTATGTTCAAAAGTAAACTGCGATAAGAATGCAAAAACAATAGTCAAATAGACATTATTTGAAAGCAAAAAAAAAAAAACTACCCCCGATAATATTAAATTGCTGATCACTATAAAAGGTAACACAGCCAATAGACAACTTGAGAATATAATAACTTCTCAAATAATAACATCGGTTATTCTAATACATTGAATGTTATAGAAAGAAATATCTCCGTGGAAAATATGTACTGAATATAATTCTAAAAAAAAAAATATCTGCCTTAAGATTAGACAATGTAACATCAATTTGTTATTCTTTGATTTGTTTAACGGCATTTCAACTCTTCATGGGTCATTTTATGGCGAAATTTAAATATTGAAGTAATAAAAATATGATATGTGATTCTGTTTTCGTAATTGAATACATGGTAGTTGATAAATCAGCTTTTGTGCATATAACTATTTGTGTGAACATAATTACTTGAGGTGGTGATATATGTGTTTTATGTTGTAGCTTTTTAAGTTATATTTTAGAATACAGTTTTATTTATTAATAAATTATAGGATATTATATGACTTAATATCATGAAAGCGTTCCATAATGTTGGCTGTTTTTTTTTTTTTAGAATCATATCAATCTACTCGAGTTATTGACATATTAATTAATTAGGATAAAATAAATATGTTTATATATTAAGTAAGTAAGATCAAATAAATAAAAATAGGAAATCTCTATGAATTTGATATATTTCATTTCTTTTATTGTAGCTAAACCACGCCAAGTGTTTATGTGTATTTCGAAATCTATGCTGGTAGTTTTTATTAGTTACGTAAATATCACATGCTCATAATTTGTGGCCTTATCATTTTTGTCTGTATGTCGGAATTCTAGTTGAAGTTTTTGATGGGGCAGTCTATGTATCTTATTGCCCCTCTGTGTATGTCTAATTTATGAAGATGACAGCGATAAGAAAAGGGAATTATGTCTACGTCTCAATATTCTAGTTGGGTGTGTAGCGGCAACTAGTAGGTTATAGGTGTTAACTGCCTAGAAAATTTATGTTATATTAATTTTGGAAAAACTTTTTTATTCTTGTCATCATGAACATTATTATTATTGTTTTTTGCTATTATTATTATTATTATTATTATTATTATTATTATTATTATTATTATTATTATTATTCTTTCTAGAATTGAATAAACTCCTTAGACAAAAAAAAACGCACACACTCACATTCCAGAAGTTTCAGGGTATATTGGAAAATTACTCTGACCACAAACCCATCATGTGTGAGGACAAGGGAGGACGTGCAGCAGTGGGACAAAATATTATAAAAAACGCCTCCCAAAGTGAGTTTTATTTTCACTGCAGAATTTTACGCAATAGAGCTAGCTGTCAACGTATTCACACAGAGCAAACCAAAATATTCTTTATTTTCTCGGACTAAGTATATATTCTAATGGCTTTGAAAGAAGAAACGTAACCAACCACTCATTATCAAACTATTATCCTAAACGGGCACGACCTGCAAAGAGAAAGATATCAAACTATTTTGGATTCCTAGCTATATCGGAGCTGAAGGTAACAATAAAGCAGATCTAGCAGCTAAATCAACTTTAGATTTAGACGTGTACATAAGAACCGAAATCTCATAGATTCTTGAATGTTGATATTTCTTTTGAAGATCCTCAAAGATACATTATTTGCAGGGACTGCTATGTCAATAAAAATATTATTTTTATCATATTTCTTTATATTTCATGTCTATATGTGGTATTATTATTATTATTTATTTTGATTTCTGATATATACTCATTTCTTTCGGGGTCCCAACCAGAAACCTAAGGTCAAAAATGCCATCTGTAGACTCGATTTTGGAGTACAGAATTCCCAAATTATGTTTTGTGATTTCTGTAGAAAGTAATATTTACAAATTTAAAAAATATTTCGCCTAGAGAGTTTGCCAAACAATGTTAGAGAACCTAGCCGCATATGGAGAGATAGAGAGACAACATCTGAATGCATACATATCCAAGTGTATTTTATGAAACCGAACGCGACCTCCTCGACAGGAACTTGAACTCGACACGCTAGTCCAACTTCCCGCACAAATAGTAGCTATGCTAAACTCATGTACATTTTAAGGATATTATGACAACAACTATTTAATATTGGCGAAGATTTTGTTCAACCGTACACAAGGAGACGATACTGCATTGTTAAGAGACGTATCACTGTCAAAAGATCAGAGACATTTATTTTAGACTGAAAAAGGAAATGCTTGTCATAGATTGGATATGAGCTTAGCAGGTGAACAAACTCTGCACCCGTGATAAATGTCTCCGTTAAAAATAAGAGAAACGAAACAGTCTTAAGCGTTATGCAATATAAGAGCAACGCTTAGGCAAAGCTGAAAGATGCAAGAAACCCAGTCAGGATATTCACCAAGGAACAATTGAGGAAAATAAGAAAAAAGTAGAAAGAAAGAAAACAAATTAATATAAAGAAATGAACGTTTAGATACTGGGACAATCCAGGAAACGGTTCAGATCGATTGCGCCAGAGGAACTCACTCGCTAATCAAATATTCTGAAAGAAGATAAATAAACGTTGGACTTGCAACTGAAGTTGACCGATGAAAAACGTTATTTCTAACAGTAATAATTCGAGCCTTATCCCTAAAAATTACGCTAAACGTTAAACAAGGATTGAATTAAACATGCCGGAAGGAATCACAAAATCTATTTATAGTATACAGCTAGCACTAATTCTTAGGAGAATATTTGTTCTCTGCTATAGTGTAAATTAAAAAGAAATTAATATATAGTCTATCTGAATATATTAGTAAATATTTATAATAAATAATTAACCTTATATTATAAAGAAGTTTAAAAAATTGAACCCAATTAATATCAGTAATTATGGACGCATCCATCTCCCCTATATAAAAGCTATGCAATTTATGAAGGCTCATGTCTTTAGGGGATTAATAATGAAAAAAACTACATTATATTTTTTATCGATGACATCTGTACGACACTCTCTTATAGGATAATTAGTCATTTATCGAAAAAGTGCCATCGTGCAGATATCGATAATAATATGAATAGAAATGAATAACGTTGTTTTTTTAATTTTCCTATCCTTTGGGAGAATGCATCTCCAATATTAATAATAATAAAAAGTTAAACAAAAACAGAATTAAATTATTTCATTGGCCACATTACAGCACACACACATAAGTTAGTTACCTTATAATTTACTGAAACTGAATGCAATTTTTTGCATGTGGATAAACCACATTAAAAACAACGAAAGTGTCGGTATAAGTAAATGATTTTAATATTTTGATGTAAGTATTTTGTCTGAAGGTAATAATGGTTTAGTGGTTGAAGACTTACTAATTAATCCATAGTTAGATTCATACCTTTTCAAATGCATCGCATCAATAAATCATATTTTCTGATCACATGTATGGATTCGCTAGCACAGACATTCACAGCTAGGTCACGTCAATCATCCCCATTCCGTGTTGCTTTGATTAAGAGAAAATTCCATTCAGACAGCTACTTCCCAAAGAATTTTAATTTTTCTGTACAAACCCCTGAAAATCACGATGCCTTCCACTCCAGAATCAATCGATATCTGTCCTACATGTCCTCATAAGTTGCACACCTTATTCTCTCCTTGCCCCTCCGTAGCAACAATCTCGTACTGGTTAAGTAAATGTGTGTGTATGTATGTATGTGTGTGTGTATATATATATATATATATATATATATATATATATATATATATATATAGTTACTTCATCAATACAAGTGCATATATATATATATATATGATTAAGTAATTCATCGAGTCTACAAGAATGCAGAAATCAGTGGAAGGTCGTATCGTCCTATATTTGGGACTCATCAGCAGTGCGTATCCGTTACCGAGAATTGAAACCCGGACAGTTACGTTATCATGCAAACGTCATAGTAACGGTTCCAACGGCCTCAATGACGGAGAATTAGCGAATCAGACTCGATATAGCGCCGCTCGATCACATATTCCGTGGTGGAACACATCCAAGTTTCTCTTTAACCATAGGACTGTGCCTGGTGAAGTAACAATATATATATATATATATATATATATATATATATATATATATATATATATATATATATATATATATATATATATATATATATATATATATATATATATATATATATATATATATATATATATATATATATATATATATATTGAGAGAGAAATAGCATATAATCATTCACGCATGGTTGGTTGAAAAAGTAGATCTTTCATATTTTCTCTACTTATTTTATTTTACTCCTCAAAATCACGGATGAACTTCTGTTGTTATTAAACTCATTAAGAACCACGCCGTATAACGTCGCGTCTTTCATGCGCTTTTATTAAAAAAAAAGTCGAAACTAACAATTACATGAAATTTTTATTTTAGAAATTCACCCCTAAAGCTGCTCTTGAATAAGATCCAAAGTACTTTTCAAAATAAGGGATGACCGAAGCTATGGCGTCATTCGTAATCAGTTTAATAACAACACTAAGTAATTCATCCTTGAATTCGATATATATATATATATATATATATATATATATATATATATATATATATATATATATATATATATATATATATATATATTGACATCTCTTCGTTTGATTTTTGTTTATGAAATAAACTCGTGGTTGTGTTTAGGTACCCACTTATCAACGGTTATTCCAATTTAAATAATTTTATCATCAACAATGGGGTAGTATATTTCAATTTCAATTAAATTACCAATTTAAACTTTACCTCCGTGCTATCCAACACTCACTTCCAATTGGAGAATATTAGAGGAGAGATTTGTATAAAATGTCACTAGGAGAAAATTAGGTCCTTCTTTTATAATCTTTTATATATCCATACTCATATACACTTCTACTCATGTCCTAAACCCCTATCTATATCCACATACCTATATCTCACTATATACCTATGAGTTCTTATATACACCTGCACACACATCCACACCAAAAACTATATGTATATTCCCGTATTTACACATATACACCTGCAGAGAAACACATACCCACACATACACATCTCCACATGCACTTATACTTACGTATATACATATATACACATAAATTCACCTGCATATCCATATACATTCATGTACATACGGACATATACACTTACACACATATATATGTATACACATATACACATACACACACATATATCTATGTATACATACATACATATACCTACACACACATACATGCATATACATACATAATATGCAGCATATCTACATGCACATATGCGTTAATCTGGACGTACACATATATACAAACGTACATGTCTCTATCCTCATGTCCACCCATACACCCTCTTATGCCTGCATTCGAAGACTATATCAGTATTTAATCACATTATGGATACCCAAATCGTATAATTATCCATATTTTTACGCATATATCATCCTCTCTCTCATATCTATGTTAAAACATATAGGTACCCATCTAATTGTACACCTCCACACTCACATAAAAAAAAAAAATAAAAAAAACCTGGCGTGCCTCTTTTTCCATATAAAAACATATACATGTACATATCAACAGGTGCATCAGTGTTCAAGAACATTACCATAGTTGTGTACATATAGTCATGTGTTGGCGCTCATGCGTGCATAGTAATATTTCTAAAAACAAAGGGAACAAAAATCACTCAATATTGTTCTTTCTATATAGTTATTTCTCAATGTATTTGCTTAGGTTTAGGTTGTTTTTGTGTCGGCATTTAAAGACTAGTTCATTTCATTTCAACCTTTGGAAGTAAAGTCTGATGATCCATAGCCCTGTTAAAGGGGTTGTGGTGAAATAACTTATTACATGGAACCTTAAAGTGGTCTGTTTTTACTCAAACATATCTGCTCTGAATCTTACATTGAGCTCTCTGGATATCATCATCCTTGGGTCTACCCGTGCGGATTGCCTAGTTTTGCATAAACTATATATATATATATATATATATATATATATATATATATATATATATGCGAATTACATCCAAAAATGTATTTTTATTAAGAAGTGGCTCAGGTCAGAAATTTCTAGCAATTCTCCGTATTGTCTTCTGTCGCTCGATCTGTTTGTCTTTATTTATGTATGTGTTTTCTCATTAACTCTAGAAAGTATATTATCAATGTAGAAGTCCTTGGGTAAATTCAGAGTGAAAGCATTGAAGCAACAATTCTAAAATATAGGTTGCCTTGGAGTGAACATGTGGTTCGTATGATCGGCAACAAGATTACCAAATACTTTATCGATAGTGAAAGTGACAAGCTTATATGCCAAAGACGGGCTATAAGGAAGGCCGTAAAGGTCACTGAACGTTGGAAACATCCCTGTATATAGTGCTTTCATAAAAATAGACGGCTGGTGGAAGTAGGCTCATGATTGAAATGTATATTTTGAGAAATCTTGGACTGGAAATGTACACATATAAATATTATCTTATTAATCCTTGTGATGTTTGCCGTAGACCATAAAGCAGGTAACTATGCCTTACGCAAAGTAAGCGACCAAACACAAAATGGCAATTAATGTCAGTTTTGCAGAAAAGTATGCAACTTAACTGATGCGCTGGTAAGACCGTCACAGAAATGCACATAAAATTCACTAAATTTATTTATCTCTTATATGCCAGCTTTTTACGATGGTGTTTAAACAATTGTTCTGTGTAAAAAAAAACAGTTATTTTTAATGCAGTATTAGGTTTTAAAATCATATGTAATGTTGGTCATACTCAACAACAGGCAACTATCTTATGTATGTATGCATGTATCTCTGTATGTTCGTTTAATTATGGATGTATGGCCAAATTTTATGATGGATTCGTATATACGGTTATTTCGCTCTTTACTTTTACAGGATAATTTTCCAGACATTTACCCATGTTTCTGAGTAGAAAGAAAATTATATCTGAAATATTACTGCACTCAAATTGCCTTACTAAAAAGAGAACTCGCTTGTTTTTTCTCGTTTTTTTTTGTTTGTTTTTTTTTGTTTTTGTTTTTTTTTTGTTTTTGTTTTTTTTAAATTTTGCAGCCGTTGACTCATGGAGACACATTTGTGTTGCAGCTGCAAGTAATTTGTTGCCATTTCTGCATCACGTGACGAAAAGGGAGCGCCGAAAAAAAGCAGTGTATCATGGAAAACGATGAAATGAACCACTGCTATTATTCTTTAAATATTTCTCAAAGAGGAAGCAAAGAAATACACCTGCCGTCCTCCAAACTATGTCATTTTCCTTGTCTTTTTCTTTTCTTTTCTTGAAGAAGAAAGAAGACAGATTAAAGAATTTCGAAGAGAGAAAAAGAACGAAAATATAAGAGAATAGCGTTGATAGGATAGAGAAACTGAAAATAAAGAAAGCATCACAGAGAAAAGATTCTTTATGAAATCGATGAAGCAAAAAGAAGAGGAGTACTGTGTGAACAAAAGTAAACTAGAATTTTAGAGAAATAAATGAAAAAAAGAATCTATGAGAAAGAATCGTTTAAAAAATTGATAAAATATAATCATATGAAAAGAAAATTCCAAATATCCTATATAAGCAGCAACTATTTCAAAAAGTGAATGCAATGTGATGACGTCAACACATTGTAAGAGAAGGAAAACGAGAAACAAGTAAATAATAAATTCTTAGATCAGTAATAAAAAGTAATAGCAGAACGAAAACAAGAACGAGAAACGGAAAGAAGAGGGAAAGAGAAAACGATCAACAAAATTTGTCGGAAGCGTAATTGAAAGTAAGCAGAAATCGAAATCGTTATTGATGCATATAACAAGTAAGAGAAGGAAGTGAAATAAAAACAGATATAATTTCGTAGAATTTTAAAAGGCAAGATCTCAATAGACGAATATGAATGCGAAAATGTTTGAATAAGGAAAATAACTTGTTTTAAAATGATTACAAAATAAATTTAAAAAAAAAGGGAAGATGAAAAAGTCATAGATGAGAATGAATAGATGACAATAAACATGGTTACATACAACAACCGGCAAAAATATAATCTAAAAAAAACGAAACAATATCATTCGTTCTGTGAAAATAATTTCAAATAAAAGACTGAATAAAAAGCAAAATAAGAAAAGTATTAACATATTTCCTCCCATGTTTTTACCTCTCTATTTAAGTTTCTAAATATTTTAAAATATTATGTGAAAATAGGGAAGCCATTGGCTGGTGATCTTGTTGTCAAATTGAGATGACTTGTTAACTTACGCTATTCTTGTGTTCATCCGATAAATAAATAACGTCAAAGAGATAAGATAGATATATAGTTATATACGCGCTCACAGAATTGACCCGTCTCTTCTATTTTAAAAATAATGTGAAAATACATCTCTTGTTTTGACAAATAATTTATCCGCTCTGAGTGTTTGAATGAAAAAGTAATTGGCTCAGAATCCTATGTAATTCATAGAGTTTATGACAAGTCCACTATACACAAACACACTCACACTCAAACACGCGCACGCGCATATATATATATATATATATATATATATATATATATATATATATATATATATATATAATATTAGTGATCAATATACATATATATATATATGGTTATAAATATATATATGTATTTAATATATATACAGATAGATAGATAGATAGATAATATCAATTGTCAATATATATATATATATATATATATATATATATATATATATATATATGGACAGAGTAAGAATATAATATAAACACTAATATTCCATGGTTATAATTTATTACATTTGAATCGTAACCACGATCCAATTCTCCATACCTACAATTTCAAATATATATATATATATATATATATATATATATATATATATATATATATATATATATATATTAGGTTGGTGAAAAAATAATGTCATTTTCTCACATATGTTACTATGTGGGAAAACGACATTATTTTTGCACCAACCTATTACATCCTGAAGATTTTATGTAAATCTAAAATGTATAATGTAAATCAAAAATACTCAATCGTAGACTTGGCCAGTGAAACGAGAACAGTCTAGCCCCCGACGATTAAATAAAGGGTTAATTTTAGAATTCTCTGTCGGTTTCCCGGACCAACATTCACTAGATGAAGGCCAGAGGACACAAAAGCTGAAGCGTTGCAATAACAATGAGAAAGATTAATTACACTGTGTACAGGTGGACTATCGTCATCAGCTTGTAAATCGTATAAATTTTCGTAAGTCCTTCATCCGAGACACTAAAGAAGAAATTACAATATATATATATATATATATATATATATATATATATATATATATATATATATATATATATATATATATATATTTACTTTATTTCCAAGCTTAAGCGTAAGTTTC
Source organism: Acanthosepion lycidas (assembly GCA_963932145.1). Taxonomy (NCBI): domain Eukaryota; kingdom Metazoa; phylum Mollusca; class Cephalopoda; order Sepiida; family Sepiidae; genus Acanthosepion; species Acanthosepion lycidas. The sequence goes on along the minus strand of OZ010577.1, from coordinate 104,373,468 downwards.
AGATTTTGATTATTGTTGTCTCTCCGTTAAATGCCAAATAAATTTGATAGGTTGACCATCACATTTATATATTATATTATTTAAATTCATAGGATTAAACTGATTTCGTATAAGTCAAACCGAAACTTGAATAAACTTTCCAAACAATAACGCCATCACTTATATTCCAAATCCTAAAGGGACAACAGAATTCTCTTGGACACATAACGAGGAAAGGCGGCTTGGAGAACACGGAGAATATAGAGGACTAGACAGGCAGGTGAATACAGCTGATCACATGCCTGACAAGTTAGTGTGAATGGATGGGTCAACAGGTGGCAGGAGACTTGGTAAAAAGACAATATTTGCTAAGTGCGTTAAAGTATAAGAATCTATGGAGCGCCATGATCATGCGTACCCTGAAGAAACACCGGAAATTGAAACGGAACGTCAGTAAAGACCACCCTTTTTCAAAATTTATCACAAAAAGTGTCGCTACAAAAGTAGATCAGATACGAACATATATATAATTCGATGAGGGGCGCCCTCGGGGCGGTGTAATGGTTAGCAAGCTTGTCTGGCTATAACAATTGCGACTGAATTCGATTCTTGCTGGGTACCCTCTTCTTTCGGCCTTGTGCCATATCAAAGCTACGCTAGGAAAATCACTATATATGATTTGATTAAAAAAATGTGTAAAATTCAAATATTTGCACTTTTTCTGTTTCGTTGTCATTTCTAAAGGGATATCTCTTATTTGTAGCGGTCAGAAGCTTTTGTAATCAGCTTTCAGATATCTGTCTTCGACACATTCCACATTGAGTAATTTATCAAATTTCATAGGATGTGTCATCTGCCTTTTACTTTTTAAGATCGTTGTTCCTCCATCAAGCTGGAATGACGTTAATTTAATCAAACCGATATTTTTTTTTATTATTATTTAAAACATTTTTTAATGAAATCGTAATACCAAAAAGTTAGGTCGGCCAGAATTTTACATTTTATTTTATTTTTGCTGGCCTTTTGGAAAACTTCTTCGAAGGAAATAACTAAAAAGACAAGCGTGATCGATGAGCGAAAATGAATCGATCATTGGATTAAGGCATGTCACATGTTATTAGAGTTTATTCATCTGGCACTCATTAGGTTTATTAGCAACGAAAAATGAGATTTTTTTTTCTTGCATCTCAAATGTGACCAATTATTTTTGCGTCATTGCAAATAGCAAAGTTCCATACTGATCCCAAAAATGAATTTAATTTTGCAGTAGCTGTTAGAAGTAACTTCAAGCAAAATCTCTGGAATCATCTAACTAGTGCCTATTTTATATTATTTTTATTATCAAATACAAAAATTAATAAGCACACTGATGATACGTTTATTGAAAATGTTAATAAATGACCACTACATAAATTCATTCAATTAACACCTAAATGTCAATCGTAATATTCAGTATTAATTATATAAATTAAGATTAAATACTGTTATTAATTATAGATTTACAAATATCCGAATTTAATTATAGATTTCCCAACTATAATTCATTTAATTTCACTATCACTTTTTTATATGGCGGTGATTAATAAACACTAAATTTTATTGAAACAAAAAAAAAATAGTATTTAAGTTTTATGTAATAATAGTTCTCCTATATGTAGGTGAATGATGGACAAAATATTGAAAAATACGAATAAGAATTTTCAGATTTTGTTGTCCTGAGTCAGCATCACGAATTCAGTCACTTTTTCACCGCGGTATCGTAGCTTACATCTGCGTTTCCATAAATATATTCAGAGTAATTATTCTGATGAACTTTCCTCTATAGCATCTAGATTTCATGAATTTAAATACAGTACTAGATTGGCAGCAAGAACTCATCATTTTTTCAGTAAAAATGTCTCGAAATAACCATAATTTCTATGCGAACTGTCTCTTACTTCTCGCTTGACAAGCTTATTGCTTCGTAGTCAACTTGTTCTTCAAAAATGTTAATGGAATGTCAATTGTTATCATCAGTTTTCTTAATTCTTTTTCTTTTAATATTCTCTTACCTTAGTAGTATTTTTTCTCACATTTTCTAACACTCAGTAAGCTTTTGCATATTAGAGACTTTATTGCCATGTTTGGGGTAAAATGATTAAAATATAATCAAACTTATATAATTACATGCTGAAAATTATATATAGTTTGGCCATATCAATATAATGATCACCAGAAAAAAGATTCAGTACCCATATTCTGTTTTTATAGGTCTGACGTCGATAAATGCACGCCATGAAAAGTAACTTTATTTCACAAGAATCATATCTATCTTCTAGTGAGAAAACGTGATTGTATGCCTGATTTTTACTTTCAATCTGTCATGACAGAAACGAAACTTTGTCACATTTCAAACGATTTTGTTATATACATTTATGTATTTAGTTAGAAGTTTTACATTTCTAAATTTGTTTTAGTTCTTATTTAATAAGAGTAGGCGATACAGCAAAATAATACGGTTGCATGTAAATTTTACGTTTTAGTTTATATCCTCTTCGTACAAATAATGTCTGAAACGTAAATCAATAAAAACAAAATTCCAAGTAAATTTTGAGTTGAAATTAGTTGAAATAT
>OZ010577.1:104313376-104368376 GCA_963932145.1 Acanthosepion lycidas | reverse complement strand
ATATATATATATATATATATATATATATATATATATATATATATATATCCACCTATATCCATATACACACACTTTCCACATACTTATACATAAAGACATACACATAGTGGATGTATACTGTGAAAATGTTTATCAGTTAATTTGAGAAAGAAACTTCCTATATTAATGTTAGACACAAATATAAGGGTTAATGATTTAAATTGCGAGAATACATCTTCGCAAACTATTTCAATAAGGTACACTAACCCTGAACCTGTATATGAAAGATATGATCCCTGTTTATACATTCCAGTTTCATAAGGTCTTTTTTTTAGTTTTTACAAGCTTTCGTCTGTTCCTACAGACATCCTCAGATATAGAAATAGATTTGTTCTTGTTTTTTACTTCTCGATAATAAGAGGACAAAGAAAATATAGATGTAATCCGAAAAAATGCAATAAAAAAAAAACAATAACACATTTCTAATAGAATTTTTTAGGATTACACCTATATATATATGTATATATATATATATATATATATATATATATATATATATATATATATATATATATATATATATATACACGTGTTTCAGCGATCAATTATACCCGCACACACACACACAAATTTATTATTACGATGTATATAAGCACGTTAATAGAATTATCCCAGACAAAAAAAAAAAAAGATTTAATATAAAATGTAAGGCAAGGTAAGGCGATAGGAAAAGTAAATATAAAACAATGAGTTAAATAAAATCATATAGAAGAAGTGATTAAAATCTCACTCAAATGTCCCTAACAACATTGATCAAGTCTATAATTGATTTCTGATTACCTATTCTCAGCTCCTTCTGGACAAATTGTTGGGTGAGGTTCTATTCCAAGTAATAAGAAAGCTTCGTGCTGTGAGGTTGTTTTTTGCCTGGCAAACGGTATCCAAGTCGTACAAATCAATAAGATATTTGAAAAATCTCTCACTTCCTCTCTCACTCTCTCACTCTCTCTCAGTATATATATATATATATATATATATATATATATATATGATATGTAGTATATTTTGTTCCGTAAAATCTCATTCGTATCGATGCCGTTCTAGATAAGTCATTGGAATTTGTTTTAAGTCATTTCACCACAAGGAGAGAAAATAAAGACACTAAGACGAAACTGATTACTGAGTGTTAAAGAATATGAGAAAATCACATCATTAAGTTGCGAAAACAATAAAAAGCAGGAATTAAGAAGGTAGAATGTAACGATTGACTAGGCATTTAAAGTTTTGGAAGATGAATGTTGACTGTGAAACTCTGGAGATAGCTAGAATTGCGTTAGAAGTAACTATTAGTATAGTACTTTCGGTTACATCTCACCATTTATACTGTATAATAACCGCATAGCTGAGAAAATGGTGACCTTAAATGAGACACTGGTATTCGTAGTTCGCACTTTGGGTCTACATGCACACAGGCCTTCACAGTTCTAATGAACATTATTTTAGAAATTCTCGGACAGCCATGTTGTCACGGGCCATGGGGATGGTAGATTCATTTCATTGGCACTTGTATGGCCATGAGAAAACTATTCAGATGTTTTATAAAGCCGAGGGATTAACGGCGAGACACCACAGGAAGACGTATAGCAGCAAGTATACCATTCCGTGGGAACTGACCAAGAATAACAGATGAAGTGAATTCGGAGTCCATCATCGTGGGAAAGTATCCGAGCATAGGCACTTATCACTCCTCTTGTACACCTGATCGTTTTCCTGAAGCGGAATATCTCCTTGTAAAGAAAATAATAAAGGAACAGGAATTAAATATAGGAGATAAAGATCAATATTGCATGTAAAGTTTTGTAGATCAAAGTTGACTTCAAAGCAAAAACCAAGAAGAGAATTTCACAATTGAGAATTGCGATAGAAGTAAGTGTTAGCACAAAACTTACGGTTACCAAGTCTCTGTACTTTGCCTATTTGCTACACGCTTTAAAATACGCTCCACTTTTATTTAATAAGTGTTCTTTCTTTTATATATGTACTAAGAATACTTTGATTCTTTCTTTAAAATGATTACTCTAATGTATTTTGATATTAATTTCTAATAATTTTCTCTTGTTAAAAGTTAGATATTGCCTCTTTGCTTTTATTATACATAAATGCACGAAATTTAGCATGTCTTTTCATTTCCTGTGAATGTTTGGAAGCGGCCATGTTCTTGCCCTCGATAACTCTTAAATAGAAATTTTGCAAATGTTCGATGCATACCAAGAATATCAATTTTTTAGAGTTATTTTTGAAGACACGTTGTGTGAAATACATTACGAATTAAGTTCTGACACAACATATATATATATATATATATATATATATATATATATATATATATATATATATATATATATATATTATGTAAAATAAATGCTTTTTTATCATCATTATTAACGGAAGAAGGAAATCTAAATTCTCTTTGCGGAAAAATACCCGAGAGGCGATTTCACATATTTTGCATGGCCTAGTCCAACCGGCAAAGCTAAAAACAATTTATTGCCCTGTATCAGGGGAAGAAATGTCAACTGGGTTTTGTCACCTTGTCACTTACATAACATATGGAAACGGGAACGAAAAATTGCTTCGGCATTGATAATTACGTGCTCACAAATACCTGGGATTCAATGTACCGGTTCTCCTATACTCATAGATTGTTAAATCTGGAAAGATAAGCGTCCCAATAATTGACAGCCTGACGAAAGTTACTCCAAGCGAATTCCGAAATCCGAGTAATTTGAATTCCATATTTCAAGTACGCTGACATGCAATTAACGACATGTTTAATTCTCTGAGAAGGAAATTCTCATGCTCTACCTTCAAAATTAACACCCACACACCTACACACCCACACGCATATATATATATATATATATATATATATATATATATATATATATATATATATATATATATATATATATATATATATACGAAGAAGGATATTTTTCTAAGCAACCAAAATGTAATTTACTTAAACATTTATATGGAAGCGCTCAAGGAAATCATAATTTTTTATTAGATATCGAAATTATAATCATTCGTTATTTCACATAATCTATCCTAATCTAAGATTTGTTAATAAGGTGACTACTTTTTTTAAAGCTATTTTTAGCATATAGATTTTACGATAGTAGCTTTGTTGATAAGAAGCATTTTCAATGCCTCTTCATATTTTCACTTTTTGCAAAATATAGTAGGGCAACGTCATGAATCTTGGAACAATTTGGTCTTCCATAAAAAGTAGAAAGGGAAATCTATTCTTTATCTTTTTCGAGCAAGAATTGCAGACAGCGATGATTAAAGAACAGGTCTTTCTGCTGCTTGGGTAATCTATGTAATTGTCCAAATCACGATCACGCATATTGTACTTGTAATGGTATGTTTTAAGAAGTAAATGTTCTAGTTACATCTTAACACGCTAAATCATCAGACACTGTATCTATAATCGTGATATAGATTTATTAGCAAGATATTCAAAAATATAAAGACTGTTTTATAGCTCCTTGGAGGATGGTTTTGAGGCGACGGCGTTGATTCACTCATGTTGTATCTCTAGCAGCCGGTGATCTTTATTCAAGATGGAAAGAACTTTAACATAGATAATTTTAACTCAGCTAGTTTATTAAAGTCGTTAATACATTTTCTAACAAGCCGGTAGGGTAGATTTATCTCTCCACTGGGGAGCATTTTCCAGACATGAAAATCAACACGTCTAAATTGCTTGACATGTAAAAACCAAATCCCTGAAAACCTTTCTATATCTTTATAATTCCCACGCTAGTTCAGCCAATCAAAATCGCCTTCCTTGTTTTGTCGTCTATCTGATCCCTAAGTTTAACCCCAGGAAGTCCGAGCAGAAATACACATTCCTCTTTAAAAAAATAGTCTGCTAAATTATTAATTTACATTCCTTGCCTCATCTTTAAAAAATAATTTAAGAATTTTATTTCAACTCTATTATTCTAAAAGCCTTACACTTTCATGTCTGCAAAGAGTGATTCGTACATTTTTTTTTCTTCATTGGACCTCGGTCACATGACCCCGCTGGCATGCACATACGCCATTTCTGGGAAAGAATGAACATAAACAACAAAACTCTGACCAGTTTTTTTTTTTTTTTTTTTTTTTTTACGCTTCAAAATCATTTTTGTTTTTCTTTCGTTTTTTTTTTAAATAAAAAAGAATACCGGAAAATGCTTTGTCCATTCTTGCTCACTAGCTTCATTGACCCAATGTCAACGACTCATACGAATATCTGTATACAAATTCTCCAACAGTGAATTTTGATGTCTCCATTGCCCCCTCCACTGAGGTCAGTAGGTACCAACTCTGCAATCCAATATTCCTGGGAAGAACAAAAATTCCTTCCCTCTTCACTTGAGACTATACGAAATGTACATTCAATTCACAGTAAAAAAAAAAAAAAAAAGAACTGTCCAAAGATCACAAAATGCATGCTAAAATCCCCACGCCACAACGACAAACAGTTCCATAACTGAGCCACGCCCATGCCACTTAAATCTTGGACTTTAAATATATATATATCATTGTTCACATGGTATTTCCTGCTCGAAGTGACAGAGCAAACATGGTCTATTATCACCCTATTTATTCAACTACAACGAATTAATTATTTATTTGCGTATTACCAGATTTCCTTGGACTAATCTTCACAAATTTATCCCCATTAATTTTCTATAATCACTATTATTAACGAACTGCCGCTGTGTGCGAAATTTCAACACGCATCATCTGACATTCCTTCTGCCTTGTCTGCCGCCCTCCCCAACGAGGAAAAAACACACTCAATTAGCAACTCTTAAGTAATCCATTACTAGCGATACCGTGGTTAAAAAAGTTTCTTTCCCTTAGAGGTCTACCGTGACATGGTATTCCACAAGCCACCCGAGCAATTCCATTTGGTCGTCAGGACCCTTCTTTGATACTGGGAGGTATCTTAAAAATATATTCATTCGATACTGCATAGTTCATAGTGTACAGCTCCCACTCTACCCAAAACTTTTTGTTTTCTATCTACATAGCGAGGTGTGACAATTTATTACCCCACCCCTAGACACAGAGCCAAACACATTCGGAAACGCGAAACACTGTAGGGCGATGCTACTTATTCCCACAAATGTTTAAATATTTTTTCCACAAAAATTAACTCACAAAATTCACCAAATAAAAACTTTATTCTTCAACAATGAAGACAAAAAGGACATATAAACGGCTTTTAAATAAAAAGAACGAATTCTTTCCCAGTTACAAAAATGAAGAAAACAGTTAATTACGTTTAACAAAATAATTCTAAACTTAAATCATTTGAATGCACGCAAAACAATAGCCACAAAATGTTCAACTCATTAACAATACACAGAAATCACAGTGGGAATGCCACATGACAAAATGCCACCAGTTTTTCTTTTTCAAAACAATTTCTACGCGTATTTACGTAACACATGATCGAATTTCCTCAAAGGTCAACATCTGGAAAATGTATTTAATGGTTAGATTTCCTTCCATAGAAAATTTTTTTTTAAAAGCGAAACTTTCGCGTCCAGATTTTTCTGCAAAAAAAAAAAAAAAAAAAAAAAAAAAAACAGACTGCAAGACAAACAACATTAAATCCTGCCAATCAAAATCAACAATAATTTTCGCACATGGTTCTAAAATTTTGTAAAAAAAACAACACATAACTACAAAACTCCGCTAAAATGTTTAATCAAAATTGACATTGTCGCTCCAGTGTGTATGCGTGTGTGTAGGTGTTCAATGTGTGATTTCTTTTTTTACATTTACCTACTAGTCCTTTTTTTCATTCATCAAAATCTCTTCGTTTATTTTGTTTTTACTTTTTCTCATTTTTAAATCTTTACTTCGTATTTTGGTTTGTTGCTTAGATGTGTGTTAGCTACGAAAACTTTGTAATATCATCGTACTTCCAGTTACCTTTTTACTGTACTTATATCTAGATTAATTTACTTTTTTTTTCATATTCCCCTGTTGTATCCTCCTCTGAATTTTTTCTTCAAGCATTACCACGTAGTGCTGTAAACCTTATTTCTCCCTGGGAGTTCCTGGTCAACGGTGCCAAATATTTATATTTTGCATACTCTCCCTCATGCTGTGAGTTACTGAGCCAATGTAATACAATGGTGTATAGCCGCTTCGTTTTGGGGAAGTTTTGTGTGACGGTGTCGATTCTCTCATATATTGTATCTTCTCTCGTTTTCACACGGCTTGGTGGCCAATGGTTTTGGGGTCCAGAGATAAAAGTCATCAACAAAGACATATTATCTTATCTAGTTTATTAACGCCGATGAATATATTTTCTCATTAGCAAGTGGGGTCGCTCTCTCCCTTCACTGGGGAGCAGTTACAGACGCGTAATTCAACAAGTCTACATTGCTTGACATGTAAAAAGAAATTCCATGATAAAACTTTTTATATCTCCATCATTCCTCAGCTCTTTTCTTGTCTTATCTTCTATCTGATCACTAAGGTTAACCTCAGGAAGCCCGATCAGAGATACAACTTCTCTAAAATTAATAGTCGGTTAATCTATTATTTAACACAGATGTTTTGAACAGAAAAATGCTTTTAATTCTTTTTAAATTTTTATATTTCCCTTTAAATTTCAGATCAGTGTATAGTGTTTTCTCTATACAGTATACATAATATAAGGATATTTGTCAGTACATGGATAAGCAAATAATGTTTCTCCTATTTTCATGAAAATACTTATTCTTTAATTATATCTTGATTAAAGCATGACTTCTGCCTAATTAGTAACAGATTTTTATGTCATTAAATTTATAAACATGATTTTTATCAAGATTCCTAAGTAGAAATCACTTATATACACAACTCGAAGAATTAAAACATATTGTGAGTTACAAATGTGTAGAATAAATGAAACCGTACCATCAACAAAACTGGTCATGTAAATATTATAAGTTAACAAATGATTTGAAAGAAACAGTTGCAAGTAGTAGAAAATTTGAGAAAATATAATCGATACACCGCGAATATTGTCACGCGATAAGTTGCTTAAATGTCAGCTTTTATTTCCCCTGGCATCTTCTCATCCATTGCCCTGCTATCTATCAAAAATCATTGTCAAGTAAACAAACTTTTCCTTGTCTCAACCTTTACACAGCAATTAGCTCACATTGTTAGTAGATGTTCCTACTCATGTTTTGTCTGACGTCGAAAATATCAACAAGTCCGTGTTGTTTTTGAGAGAAAACAAATAATTTTTATGCTATGGCATAGTCATATTAACATAATCAACGAGTACTGGGCACCAGTAGGTGTTATTTCTTCAAAATAATTCTTCTTGGCTCGTAGCTTTTTTTTCAAATGCTTATTGTTGACTTAATCTCAGATATATTCATCCTATTCAACCTTATAATTTGAGATAATTATCTGATGTGTTGTGTAAAATGTTCCTATTGTAAAACGCCTATCAAAGATGTACCTAGAATACTCTTCTTTAAAATAGGCTTTTCGGGTTGAAAAACCGGTTCCCGCATAATCCCTGAAGCTATGCAACGTCAAGTTATGTCACTATCTTCATTGGTTACTGCTTGGGAGTACCAGGTGCTGTAAACTATGTTGTGTGGGTGGTGTAAGGAATAATGTTTTGGAATTGTTATTCCCTAATCCAAGATCCAATCCCCGTTCGGTCTTAGCATTCACCTACTTGCAAATATCATTAAGAAAAGGTATGAATCCAACTCATTGTCCCCAGTATTGAGTTAATTGATAAAACTTGTATCACTTAACCATTATTATCAGCATTTACTTTTACAATCTAAATATATTTTCTGACTTTAATTAAGCTGCAAATTGTCGATGAACCGTAGAAAAGAATCAATCGTTCAAAATCTCCTTCGCTGACACCACAGAATTGATTTAATTCCTCTTTTATTATCTCCGATTTCATACAGGCTATAGCATCCACAATTTCGACCTTCAGTGAATCCGAATTGCTGTTTCCCTTTTGGAGAAAAACAACAAGTGGTTGCCCGGGGTGTTCATATCAGATGGCCCAGTATGCCATATTTTATGATTTTGAATTCCATCGCCCAGTCCCTCCTGGGCTATTTTGAAAGAAAAATATTTCTTCTGAAACATATATAGCCAAACAGCATCCCTATGTAAGTTCTATCGTTGAAAATAAATTATTTAGCATAAGATGTGGGAACTCAAAATCCAAGCCTGTGACCAACGACTGATTGGTTTGGTTTGTTTCGTTTTACGGCATATCAACCTCAATATGTTATTTAATGCTGACAACATTTTTTTCCTGGTAATATTTTGTTTTGTCAAAAATCAATTTCTGACAATATATTTTCCTCAAATATATATAGCTAGAAATATTATTTTCAAAAGCGTATTGCTGCTAATATATATATTTTTTGAAAAAACGTATTGCTGGTAAATTTTTTTTCAAAAATATTTTGCTGGTAATAGTTCTTTTTTTTTTCAAAAATTTATTTCTGGTAATAATTTTTTACAAAATATTTCTGGTATTAAAGCCTATGTTTTTATTTTTATAATGCTTTTTCCTCGGTTTCGGGGTTAAATATTTACCCCGAGCTGGGACCCTAATAGGTGCTACCACCCCGGGCTAGGATGGATCTGGGAACACCAGCTATTAAGAGGTGGTTCCACGCTCCTCAAAATATCCTGATAAGATGCCTTGGTGTTGGATGTAGTTTATCGTCTTATCCAGGAGAGGACAGACGACAGAATTGCATCAGTATATAAATATCAAGGAATTCATAGAATGCGCTGCGCCTTTATTTCATATAACGTACTGAACAAAGACATCGGGTATAAAGTATTAACCCCTGAAAAAGGATTTATTCAGCAACATACATAACATATTTCTGGTGTCAATTATCTCTCACTCGGTAATATCAGCTAGTGCAGCAACTTACGGATTCACCACAGTGAAAACAATCTTTAGCAATATGGTGTATTTATGTAAGATGTATATACCAATTCACTGATATTAAATAATTGAATGATGTGAATTTTTAGTTAGAACGAATTTACTATCACATTTGAATATCGAAACGAAACAAATATTTCTTTGATCTTAATTGATATAATTATTCAAGATCGATAACATAATTCCATTTATTTGGTAAAATTTCTCTTCCGCAAGTTTCTTCAAGCTTAGATTCCACGAAAAAATGAAAAAAAAAATTGTTAATAACTTTGCAATTAATAAAACATTTATACTCTAAAATAAGAAGATGATAATCATATAGAGTTATATCAAAAGCTTAATGAGGATGAGGCAAAACTTTAATATTTATTGCCGTAAACATTAACTGCGTGTTTTTGGCAATATGTCTCCTTGTGTAAGAACAACACACGTTTACGATTATCCAGTGATGTTCGCTTTTTATACAATGTTTTATGCAATTTATCTAATGGACAACAATACCGATATATATTAACCGTTTCGTTTTGGTTTAGCCCATCATTATAGATTACATCTTTCATGTACACAGAGCAGATAGTTTTTGCTGTGCAGTATGGGGATAAATTGTTCTTTTTCTTTTGTTAATGACCATTCTTGTTTTCATTGGATATTATTATAAAGAACTTATTTTTCATTACTGATGATTTCTCTACCCAGGAAACCATTCAAAGGCGACCAAAATGCAGCTCTAAGTTTACAAGGAAATTATGAGTAACCCACTGAGTACATTTCCGTGTTAATGAATATTTTTTTATGATCAAAGCCTGGAAGTGTTGACAGTTCTCATGCTCTTTGTTTAGGATATTCATCGTCTAGTATTTACAGAAACTCAATATGGACAGAAACTAGTCGTCCATATCGAGGAGAAACATCTAAAGAATATTTCCAGACACGGTCACAAACATTGGGGCCATATCTGAAGATATAATTTTCAGTTCCATCGTCAGAACCAAACAAACATTACTTTCCGCTTACGTTGCAGAAAAAACTTTTTGAAATCATATATTGTCTGCTATAAATTTAATATGGACTGATTCTAAAAGATTGGAACGGATATAAAATTTACCTCCTTTGATATTAAGTTATCTTCAATGAAAGGGAAACATTAGAAAATATGTATTAATTGTTATTTAATCATAAGTATAGAAAAGCGTATCTTCAAAATCCAGATCGAGCAAAAATGCGAGTGTGTTTGTTTTACAACTTAACTGTAAACTTAAAACGTAAACTTAAAATATTATTTTTAAACGAAAATATCATACACATAATTAATTTTTCATTTATATATTTTGCAATGAAGTCATATTTCATTTAAAAAGTATTCTAGATAAGAACATTGCAAATTATTTTCTTTTAAATTTAAATTTTTAAAATAGAATTAATTTCATACATTTATTTATCAATAATGCCATAGTATTTTTGTGAGAATACAGTTAAAATTACTTAAATGGATTACAGTTTAAAGTATAAGACTATCAATTCAGATTAAGCTATATGATTTAAGTTGCTCCAAAAAATATAAATGTAGATATTTATCGGCTTTCCTTCAGTAAAAGACCAATCTTAAAATGTAATTACTTAATAAGTTTAAATTATTACTAAAATTGATTTTGTTTCAAGACAAACATTTTTAAAAAGAAAAGAAAAAGGATAGATTTCATGAAAAGAAACAGCCACGCATTGGAATATCAATATCAAGAGATGACATTATCAAGTAATTACGGATATTTCAATATCTAGGAAGTGATTTAATTTATGAGGGAAAATAAGACAGTGAAAACTGAAATCGAACTGGTATAGTGAAAGTTGCTTTTCAAAAGCTGTGCAAAAATTAAGGAACAGGAATGTTTCGTTTGAAACAAAGAAAAGAATACTGATCTCTTATTTTATATAGGAAATTCCCTATTAACGTGACTACTGAATAATCTCATTAATACCGGTAAGACTTTTATTGCTGGTAATATTTTATTTCAAAAATGTATTGCTCATAATAATGTATTGCTGGGAGTAATTTTTGTACAAAGTATTTCTGGTATAAAAATCTATTTTTACATTTTCATAATGTTTTGATCCAGTTTGATATTTGACCATAGATGAGACCCTGAAAGTTGCTACCTCTCTGGGTCAGGGTAGAACTGGGAACACCAGCAATTAAGAGATGGTTTCTCACTCATCAAAACCTCCTGATCAGAGGCCTTTGCTGTTGGATGTATTTTATTGTCTCACACAAACGTGGATGTAGTTTATCGTCATAGGCAGAACGTAAAAGGAAGTAAAAAAAGGTAGTGTTTCTTCCTCTGAGAACTACTCATTTGACATTTTTAGTGCAGAAATAGGGCTGAGAAAAATTGTCACTCAGAGGATATATTAAAAAAAAAGACGTACAGAGGAAAGCAGCGGATAACTTACATATCTAACGGGCTTACGTAAATTGTGTGGAGGTCAGGGTTAAGGAGATATATAAAAAAGACATAGATTTCTAAGACCTACAATATTAGGTAAATGTGAAAAGCCATTATTGCCCACGTATCGAAGAGGCATAGCTTATCGAAAAGGAAGAAGTTGTAAACATCGCCATGTTCACGGTATCTTATTATTTGTAGCGTAATATTTACGGAAATTAGTGTGTCAGGTTCAGATTACAAGGAAAACTGTTTGCTTTATCACAAATACTCATGGAATGTTATGAATGAATCCATCTCTTATCCCGCCCAAATAGCAGGAAAGGCTGGGTTCTGTATCCTTGAGGGGCAGCCTGTCTAGAGGAAGCACGACTCTGAATTGAAACCATCCTTAAGCGGGCTGAGCTTCCTCTCGTTACCTTGTCCAAGACATACGGCTGCCCCAGTGGCTACGCCTAGAATTGGTTAGGAACTCATGTCTTTGATCTTTGTTAGTCAGCCAATTCAGGAGTTGAAATCTCTGAATCCAAAATCGGGGATAGCGTTTCCATCCCGTAATAATCTACTTGATAAGGAGGCCAAAGTAACAGTATTCTTTGTGGTGAAAGTGTAACCCTACACCTATACAGGATTAATCATAGGTACATACACTTTAAGCCATAAGCTACAAGCAAAAGCGCGCCGACTTATGGTGATTTTATATAGCGTATTGGGTAACTATTAATGATCAAACTCTCTTTTTGGTATTAAATGATCTAGATAGACAAGCTTGTTGACCATCAAACTAAAGCGAAGTACACCAGACGCCCAGAATTATGTAAAGTGAAAAGTATGCGAAAAAACAAAGAAAACATTTAAATAAGGTTTTTGATATTTATCTTTCAAAATATAAAGACGATAATGCTAAAATATGAGTCACATACGTTATCTGAGGATCTTTCATCAGAAATGCAAAATAGACATTCCTCGCATACATATAAACTGAGTCGACGGGCCTCAAAATTATGATGGTTGTTGTAGGGCGCATCTGAGTAGATGTTTTCTAAAGGATAAAATAGTTATTTTAAAATCCTTATAATACCAATTAAACATATTTTATTTTATTTTATTTTCGTTTGCATTGAATTAGTACTTTATTCACAAACATGTGTTAATATATTTTTGAAGATATCGATTGAAAGATATTTCTTCATAAAAGACAGAAAGTCTAGCAAAATCATCGTTGCAAAAACGCCAATGTTTTTACACCGAGTTTTTACTTTCACCCGCATTGAAAGTGTTACTAAGTGCAAACCACATCGTCCTCTACCCTTAGGTGAAGCCACAGTCAAAGCTTCCATGTTTGAACACTGGCTTGGCGTTTGAAGGCAAGGGAATAGACGTTGACTTTAGAAAGCACAGCATTTTATATTTTTCATTCCTGTCAGCAAAACATCAGTATATTGAGCGATGTTCCACTGGTTAAAAACATCCGTTGCTTGAGTTTTGATTTAATTTATAATATTTTTTTTATTACTTTAGCTATAAACAAAACAAAGAATTTTCCTAAATCAGCATGCATTTCACTAATCTTCATTTTGTAGAAATATTCCCACTGGAATTCTAACCGGTGTTCGCGTAACGTTCATTTTGAAAAAAAATATTCCTTTAAGTTATAGAAAATATGGAGTTAATCTGATTATGTCAACCGAAAACCCCTCTATATGAATTATATATATTTGTATAAATGATCGGTAGAAATTGCATTTTTTATAAACAAAAAACAAACAAGTATCAGACTTTTATAAATATTCCCATATAAATTATATTTATGACTAATTAATAGTTTTTTGCAGGCGACTTGCATAATTTGATGAGCTGATCTATGTCTGTTTACTTTCGTTACAACTTTATATGGATTATTTAATATTTGTCTGTTTTTCTGCCTTTTAAAATGGAAAGAACTATTTAATTTACTTAGTTTTCTGGTATTAAATTAATCACCATTAATTTAGAATCGTAATCTGGTAATTTTTAACCACTAACCATTTGATGCATTTGAATTTTTCAAGATATTTTTTTCTTTCGGATAAGAGCTGGTTTATATTGTTCATAATGCGCAGATATGTAGTTTTCTAATGTTATCTTGTGAATGTTTGAGCTAAACCCAAGTCAAGTGGATCCCAGGTTTGTAGCATTACCGACTCTGGCTTAGCTGGAATAAGAAGGTTGAGAAATTGGTTCGCTACAATGTGCATAGCATGATTGTAAGTCTTAGGACTGCTGAAACTAAGGAGTGTAGTTTATCTGAAAGTCACAATGGAAATAACGATAGAGAAATTATGGGTTGCGGCGTCTCGTTGTGCGAAAGGGGTTGCAGAGTGGAAAATAATGATCTGAGTTTGTCATGAGTCAACGTAACTAATGATCTACGCAGAAACGGTATAAAGCCGCGCTCCCCAAGAAAGACACCACTCCTTCTGAAACGGCATAGAGATACCAGGTTGAAATTTGCGAAGGAGCATAAAGATAAAGAAAATTCTTATTTGGAAAAAGTTCTTTGGACATATGAGATTAAAATTGAGTTGTTCGATCGCAATTCCCTGAATCATGTATGTAGGAAAGATGGCGAAGCATACACAGCCAAGAAAAGCATAGCAACTGTCAAATTTAGTGGGGGTAGTATCATGGTTTGAGGTGTTGGCAAACTAGCAATCACAGTCGGTAGAATGAATGCAGAAAGATATCAAAATATCCTAAGCGAAAAATTATTGCTTTCTGTAGAGTATCTTGGGTTTCCTTCTAATTGAATCTTCCCTCAGGACAATGATCCCAAGCATACTGCTAAAAGTACGAAGAATTGGCTTGCTAATAACAACGTTAACATCTTACAATGGCCCGGTCAGTCGCCGGATTCGAATCCAATAGAGAATTTATGGCGATTTTGAAAAATAAGATCCGTGATAGAGGTCCAACAAACATCCGAGGACAATTACTCAGCAAGAATGGGACAAAATACCTACTAACGTAAGCGAATCGTTAATTAAAGACTACAGGAAGTGACTGGTTGCTGTTGAACTTAATAAAGTCTTTGCAACAAAATATAAATGGTGAAATTGTTCTGCTGTACGATCATTTTTTAAACCTCTACAAATTTAAATATTGCTATAATTTATTAACCATAGAATATTTTTTTAGTTTTATTTGCATACATTTTTAGTATGCAATCTGATAGAGTAGATATATTCCCGTTTTGTCCAATTAATATGTTATAAATAAAAATATGAAATATTTTAAAGTGTGCGATCATTTATTCAACCACACTGTATTTGCTAATATATATATATATATATATATATATATATATATGTATATATATATATATATTTACGTACACACACACATATATATATATATATACATATTACACACACACGCACAAATATATATATATATATATATATATATATATATATAAATATATATATATATATATATAAAGAAAGAAGAGTAACATATATAATCCGGTGTTTTTATAGATATTTTTATTTTTATAAAATAGTGCTAAATCTAAATTTACAGAGCATTAATATTATAAATTAATTCACTTCTACTAGACAGGGGTGTTTGCGTGTTCTTTATGTCTATATTTTGATGTATCCGTTATCAGCTACGTTTTGGTAGGGCGTAGTGATGTATTCTTCAATGAAATCTGACATCCGTGAAATGCATGTCGTCTGGAATTTTTTAAATTTTATTGTTAACTGCAAAAATTCTTACGGCATTTTTTCTATTTGTATATTTAAAGATTTTGGGAGGGGGTTGTTCAGGTTAGAATACGTTTTATTTAAATATAATTTGAAAATATTTTCACTATTATTTTTTAATATACTATATATCTTTTAAGAACAAGTAAATGTATTAGAATACCTTACAGTATGTAGAGTTATTTTCACATCGACTATAAGTATGTATATTATTCGGTAACAATTTTTTTTTATTTTCTTATTTTTTTTTTGTCTTTAAAACCCAGTAATTTTAAAAGTTACCCTAAAAGTCGCTTGAGTATGAAATGGAACTAATGTCTTTAATTTAATTACATTATGACCTTCCATTTTGGAAACATGGTTAGAACTGAGCAGCGGAAAAATCATATTTTAAATCAATTAATTTAAAATATATATATATATACATATATATATATATATATATATATATATATATATATATATAGATAGATAGATAGATAGATAGATAGATAGCAATTATAAAGAATAATAATCTGATAACGTATAAAATAAATTTATTTTACACTGACATTGGAGACGTTGATACAAAACTTTTGGCCGAAATTCTACCTCCTTGAACATTTATTTACGGAGCTATATTAATTTGCATATATATATATATATATATATATATATATATATATATATATATATATATATATATATGTATATATATATTAAGCATTTCACTCCAAGTAAGGCGGGAAGCCACTAGGACGCAAGGGGTTACAGTAAATTTAGAGCAAGATCAGATAGGAGTGATAGAAGAAAGAATGATAGATCAAGGCAGCTGGAAGGCAACAAGTTAAGGGAGTTTCACAGACGAGAGGTGCGAGACATGAAGCTATTAGAGTAGAAGAGACGGCTACATTTAGGAGTTTCGATGGTGAAGGGGTGAGAGCGGGTGCCAGCCTCATAAGGCGCTGGAACTCATGACGGTCTGGGAACCAGCGAATGCAGATCCTCGGAGCAATTTCTATGATAGTATTTGTAGAACAGACAGAGGGAGGCGACGGCACGTCTGTGAAAAAGTGACTGTAGACCAGACGCCAGGGCAGGGCCAACTACATTGCATATCCGCGTCTGGAGCCTATCAAGAACTCCGAGGCAAACAGAAGGGGCACCAGACCATACATGGCAGTAATACTCCATGCAAGGGCGAATTGTTGATTTGTAGATCTGGAGGATCGACTCCGGTGAGAAAAACTTCCTGGCGGGGCTCCGGGAGCCAACTTTCCTTGCAGTGGACGAGGCAATTGATTCAATGTATTTATTCCATCTCAGGTCAGCAGTCAACGTGAGACCGTGAAACCACAGAGAGTTGCTCTCGGGAAGTTGAGCGTCAGACATTCTAATGGAGGGAAGGGAAGGATCTCTGTGGTGATTAATAAAGAGCAGTTTTGTCTTAGAAGCGTTAAAGTTGCCCAGCCAATTCATTCCCCAGTTCACAATCGACTGGAGGTCCTTTTCGAGACGCACGGCCAGGTGAGTTTTGTCAGCGAGACTAGATTTGTTTTTGAGGCAGGAATAAATTGTGGTGTCATCCTCGTAGATGCCAACTTGGGAAGTTATTGCGTCAGGAAGGTCATTTATGTAGATAAGGAATAGAGTGGGGCCTAGGATGGAGCCTTGAAGAACACCTGCGTTCGTGGGATAGGAACTGGAGGAGAATCCATTGAGAACGACCCTCAATGTACGGTTTGACAGGAATGATCGTATTAGGTTATATAATTGACCTGTAATGTCATAACCCTGGAGCTTGAGAAGAAGGCCGGAATGTCAAACCCTATCAAATGCTTTGGAGATGTCTAGTGCCATGGCTCGGGCTTCCCCGTTATTTTGAAGAGCTCGGTAGACTGTTTCAGTGATGGCCGTAAGCACATCGGTTGTAGATCGGGCAAAGCAGAAACCATATTGCTTGTCTGAGAGCAGATTATGGGATGTGAGGTGGTTAACCACCCCGGTATTGATTAGGGCTTTGAAGACTTTGCCGAAGAGGGGAAGGAGACTCATAGGACGGTAGTTGGAAGGGTCAGAGGGGTCGTCGGAGTTCTTGAAGACAGGAACGATCGAAGAGGACTTCCAGCAGTCAGAAAAACAAGATTCCTTGAAGCAGTAGTTGTATAGTTTAGAAAGGGTGGGCGCCAGTTCAGGCGCGCATTTCTTCAAGACAATGGCTGGTATCCCGTCTCCACCACTAGCCTTGCTGGGGTCTAAATTGGAGATAACGCCCAGTACCAAAGATGGGGTTATGTTTAACCCACTCCATATGGCCTCAGTTCTAAGAGGGAAGTCGTGTATGGGTACACCGGAAGAGTCGAGCGTCGAGTTGAATTAAAATTTCCGAGCAAAGCATTCAGCCTTGTCGGTAGAGGAGGTCAGGACTTCGAACTGGTTGAATAAAGGAGGTATAGATGGTTTGCAATTGTTCAATACGCTCTTACAGAGACGCCAATAATCTTTGGAGCCAAATTTGCGAGATGCAATACGTTCCTTCATCCGAGCCGCAAATAGTGACTTTTCGTTGAGGACACGCTTACATTCGTTACAGTCGGAGGCAAAGAGACGTCTTTTGCAGTCAGACATGTTGCTACGGAATAGGTGGAAGTAGTGGTTCCTATGGGCGATGGCGGCTGAGCAAGCAGCCGAGAACCAGGGGGAGGAGCGCGACTTGATCCTATATTTCCTTGATGGGATGAAAGCGTCGATTCCAGCTTTAACACAGGAAGAGACTTCAGAAGCACATTCTTGAACAGGGAGCTTAAAGACTCCATCCCAGGGGATATCGCGGAGGAAATCACGGAACGCGTCCCAGTCAGCTCGTTGATAGTAGAACGAAGTTCTAGTGGTAGGAGGTTCTTTATAGAGGGTGGAGTTGAAGGAGATGTTAACTGATACTACTGCATGAGCAGAGTTACCAAGAGGGCAGAGTTGCGACGCACTGCATGATTCGGGGATGGAAGTAAAGCACAGGTCGAGAAGAGAGGCTTTACCTTCCCGGTTAAAGGCAAAACGATTGGGGAAGTTAACTCTCTGTGTGAGGGAATGGGAGATTAAGAAATTGAGCGTTTGAATGCCTGCATGGTCCGTAGTAATATTCTTAAGCCGCAAGGTGTGATAGGCAAAGTCACCAAACACAAAAATGTGAGCAAACGGGTGGAGGGAGAGAGCCTTGTCTAGGCCGTCAGCAATGCTATCAAGTATCTCACAGTCTTGAGAGGATGGAGAGCGGTAAAGGAAGAAGAGATAGCTTACCGCATTGAGGAGAGAGAATCGGAGGCTCATGTATGACTGGTATGGCGATGCGAGAGAGGACTCTCTGGCTAGAGGGAGATGTTCCTTGACGTAGACACCAAGACCGTGCATGTGGGTTAGAGAGTGTTTTCTGGGGAGAGGAAGATAGCCGGAGATCGAGAGATCAGAAGAGGGGATAGACGAGACAAGGTTTGTCTCACAGAGAGCCAGTATATCCGGGCCGTTTGCAGTGAGGAAAGATTCCAGACTGCAGAAGTTTGTCCTAATGCCCCGGATGTTGGAGAACGAAATGTTGAAGGGTTTAGGTGGTTTTTGAGAGGCTGGTTTAGGGTTAATCTTTCGGTTTTTGTAACTCATGTTGAATTTTGTTTGTAAGATGAGAAGGCCCTAAGTACCAGAAACAAACAGTTTCGTCCGTATCGCGGGCAGAGAGGAGTTGGCAAAATCTGCATCATTATGTGGTCTCAGGGCTACCCACCGGAGGTGACTGCAGGGACAATTCCATGCGCGACATGGCACTACAAACACTCCGGTATTATACAACTGTTGATCAGAGCGGCCGCTCAAGACGCTACGCAAGAGTTAGGGCTCCTAACTACCAGTCGGAAACAGCTACCAGAGAACTGTCAACCGTGTACCCTCAGAATGAAGAGGTGATGCCACAGACTGCACACATCACGGGAGAAACAGAACTGCACTAATACAGAGGCCGGAGAGAGAAAGATTACCGGGAACCCCTTCCTAGACAAGAAACAAGGTGTAGGCCTCTACTCATGTCCAATAGAAGGGGGGGGGAGTGTTGACCGGGCGGTAGAAGAGACTACCTAATCCTATTACCGATAACGCAAAAAAGGACGACACAAACAGAGGGAATGATTGGGTGAGGAGATAACAGGTAAGGAGACCTGGATCACACTTGGCTATATCCAATCACATTAAGTTTTAATTTAGTATAAGTCCCATTGTCTATTCTAAAAAGAAATTGAAAATAAGGTTACCCGGCTTTATTGTCGCATCTA
Organism: Acanthosepion lycidas; assembly: GCA_963932145.1. Classification (NCBI taxonomy): domain Eukaryota; kingdom Metazoa; phylum Mollusca; class Cephalopoda; order Sepiida; family Sepiidae; genus Acanthosepion; species Acanthosepion lycidas. Next base: position 104,348,899 of record OZ010577.1, on the reverse strand, counting down.
GCCGAAGACATTTAATTTTCCAGTTTTCCAGTTTGTTTGTTTTTTTGGGTTTTTTTTCTTACGAACCGGGATTTCTTACTAAACTATCAAATAAGGGAGAATCATTGGGACAAAATGTCTTTGAGTGGGGGGGGAGAGAAAAAATAGATAAATTTAAAAACTAAGAAAAAACAAAAAATACAAAAAAAAAAAAAAAACAAACAAAGAAAAACGTAAATGGGTTTCTGCTAGAGCGAAAATATACTCACACGGGCCAGCAAGTGGTTGTCTGTTTTCTTCCTCATGATGGTAACTAAATGTACGGTTTACCTTATGTCCAAGCGTCGACCTGGTGGGGTGGTGGGGAATCAACGGCCAATCCTCCGCCCTCACCAAGTACTGGTCTTGGGAGATATGCTTTCAATAATATTTAGAACAGGAGAAAGAAGTGGCTAGAACAATTCCAAGCTCAGACAATATATCAAGCAAAAAGATACTGTCGCAACATCATTAGAATACTGACGAGACACTTTCGCATCTAGCCAAAGACATTCAATTTTCCATTTTACTTGTTTTTTTGTTTTTTTTTTCTTTCGAATCGGGATTTCTAACTAAACTATCAAATAAGGGATATATATATATATATATATATATATATATATATATATATATATATATATATATATATATATCCACAACATCAGTAACATTTTTAGACACCCGCATTTACATAGATGAAAACAAGAAACTACAAACGACACTACACACTAAAATCACCGACACCCACAACTATCTACACTTTAAGTCTTCCCACCCTAAACACCTCAAAGAGAACCTTCCCTATTCACAAGCACTTAGACTCAGAAGGATATGTTCCAAAAATGAAGAATTAAATAAACACATTGAAAATCTGGAGCATCAATTCACAACACGTAGCTATAAACAACACCTAATCAGGGAACAAATAAATAAAGCAATTTCCACACCTAGAGAAGACACCATAATGTACAAGATTAAAAATAAATCTAGCCGCATCCCTCTAGTAACCACTTTCAACCCCACTCTGCCTCCACTATCCCAAATAATCAAACGTCGCTGGGAAATACTACATCTCAAACCAGACCTAAAAAAACTGTTTAAGGAACCTGGCCTTCTTGCATATCGTAGACCTAAGAACCTAAAAGAAATCATAGGTAGTAACCACATTTCAGGGGACAAGGTAATCCGTAATAAACTAAGAACAAAAACAACAGGATTTTCTCAACCATGCAACAACAAAAGAAGTTTATGTTGCAACCATGTTGAAAACACGAATTCATTCACTAGCTCAGTCACTAAATCTACTTTCAAAATCTACCACGATTCTAACTGTAGAAGTCATAACATAATTTACCTCCTAGAATGCACACTATGCCAGAAACAATATGTAGGAAAATCTGAATGGCCCTTTCACTACAGAATTAACAATTATCTTAAACGAATTAAGTCGACTCCCGATGAAAAATTGTTACCTGTAGAACAACATTTCCGCCTGGAAAAACACGATTTCAAAACCAATGCCAAATTCACTATAATTGAGAGAATAGAAAAGTTCAGGGCAGATAACATTAGAAAGATTTTAGAGTCGCATGAAAATAAGTGGATACAACGTCCAAAAACAAAATATCCAGCCGGGCTAAATCACAAATTTAACAATATATAGATATAACTCAATAAAAAAAAACTACCCACATTTCTCACCCACACAAGACAGACAGGCTTACGGAGGTGTGGAGGCCTCACACTTATACACTCACCCACACGAATATACACACTTACACACATCATACGCACTCACTCCCTAATGAGCCAAATGATAACACACCCACAGCAATACACACGCTTACACATATCATACTCACTCACTCTCTAAGAACCAAATAACACACACACACAAACACTAAACAGAGACACATCCCCTCACCACGTCCAATAAAACTGTCAAACTGACCAGAGAATTCATAGCAGCATCCAGCTCTTATCTCAAATAACAACTTAAAAGAGACTGTTTGACCAACACAAGGAATGTTAAAAGATTCATGTTAAAAAGATAAAAAATAAAAAAACAAGTGAAAACTACAGACAAAAGTTCATTTTCTCCATCAAGACATTCATATCTGTAGTTTAGTGCTAGTAGCAAGCAGAAATATTTCTCCTCCCGATGATGGCCATTTCGGCCAAAACTAGTCGAGGAATCTAAATGGAATAATAATAAAAAAAAACGAAAGAATATTAATCTACAATCCACTGTGCCTGAGGATTTTAATTTTTTAATTTTTTTTATTGTTCAATATATATATATATATATATATATATATATATATATATATATATATATATATATATATATATATATATGCATGGATATGGATATATACATAATATACATAATTTTATAGAAACACAGACATATATATGCGTATATTTGTGTATACGCATATATATATATGTATTCATATATATGTCAATAGGTATATATTTATACATATATATGTGCATAGATATGTATATATGTGTATGCATATAAATATATGTGAATACACACGCACGCATATATATATCTATGCAGGAATACATACATATATATATATATATATATATATATATATATATATGTGTGTGTGTGTGTGTGTGTGTGTGTGTTTTTACGCTAGATATATGATTAAATGCAATTTAAGACTGAAATAAATCTATCATACAGTTTTCTATTTACAGTTCCTCATGTCCGATGTGATTCTTGTCTACATTGAAAGATTTTTTGTCAACATTGTGGCTTAATGGCCGCGTGAAAATTGAAATTGTGTCAACTTAACTTTGCCGAACGTCGTTGTTTGCAAATTTCTTATTTGATGTTAGAGTCGAAATGGAATCCTTACACATTCATCCGGCTACAACTAGAATCATACATCGTCTACATAGGCAGAATATATACATACTTTAGCATTAGTAATCTCATTGTATAAAAAAATAATTTATTTTTCACATTTTTTTCTTTCTCGTCATCTACTTCTTTATCAATACAGAGGATTCACTGGAATATATTCTTAACATCGATCTAACATTGACACAGGACGTTTCAAATTGCAACAAATTTATACAGGAAGCGCTTTTCAGTCCCTGGGTTTAGAGATCTATCAACATATTCTTCAGTTAAACGTAAAATTAAAAGGAGTTCGTATATACAAGTGTACGGATATATATATATATAATTATATGCGTTTCAATTTTCTTTCGTAAATTAAAGAGTTAATAAACGTATTACCTAAATAGTATTCTGAAACAGTCCCTGTATGTTATTCGACCAATGTTGTTCATGAAAAATCTTTCATTTAAATGGGAGAGGTTATGCTATGATATGTAGCGATATCAATATCAGCTAAATGAATAAGAGTTGTCCACCCCAAAAAATGTTTACGAACATTTATTTTCTCGATGAATATCACTTAAGTTATGTGGGCTTCCCTAGCACTATGACAAGCGGCTTGGACAAAGACATGCACTTAGTAAAAATAAATGTTTTCTAGAAAGATGACATAAAAAAACAAGAATGTCCTTTATAAGGCAGTGGCCACTACGCGAGTAAAATTGCAGAGAGACAGAGAAGAAAAACAGAGAACCACGCGAAAGGGAATATGCCCGTCAGTTTATCTCCCTCCCCTATAACCTCATCTCAGTTTACATGTGTTTAAATATGTTGTTTCATAATCGTAATCCCAATATATATATATATATATATATATATATATATATATATATATATATATATATATATATATATATATATACAAACAGATAAAGTGAATGAGAGAGTGTGAGAGAGATATAATATAATCTTAATGTATAAATTTATACAGGATATAAGATATATATATATATATATATATATATATATATATATATATATATATATATATATATATATATATATATATAGGTTTGTGTGTGTGTGATTGTCCAGAGAACTTATATAAACTTCATAAATAATATTATTACATGATAATTGACCTAAAGTTGATCTAATAGTCTATTATTATTTTATTATATATCATTGTAGTGAAAATATAATGCCTATACATACAGGATAAGGAAGGATAATTCAATAGAGAAACCTGAAGATGAGAAAAAGGAAAAAGGAATGATTTAGAAACAATAATTTGACTAACGGAGGAAAGAGAAGGGACAAGTTTAGGTCAGTGTAAGAATATTAGTGATAGTCACTAAGAATAAATAGTAACTTAGCAGCTTTGAATAGGTAAGTGTATATAAAGACCGAAAAAGTAGGATGTGTTGTGTAATAGATAATTGAAAGCAGTTCCTTTACTTGTAAATGGATAACAGTTCAATAAAGTCCAGTCGGGACTGGGGTGAACCAGAACTATCACTAGTAGATATTTACACCAATTTAGCTATTTTTTACTACCTTCCGATATATATATATATATATATATATATATATATATATATATATATGTGTGTGTGTGTGTGTGTGTGTGTGTGTGTGTGTATGATTGTTGTATACGGTATAAATTCCAATAACCAGCAAATACTATTCTTAAAATAGTGCTCAATACTGAGTAAAGCAAATATAATCATTTATTCGAAAATTATAACATAAAAATATTATAAAATCACTACAACAATAACAATTTTTTCAGCACTTCTGATGTCTTAACAAGTGACGGTGTTGAATCTACACCATAACTTGATAAGACAACAGAAGTGTTGAAAAAAATGGCTATTTTTGTAGTGATTTTATAACATTTTTATGACATAATTTTCGAAGAAATGATTATATATATATATATATATATATATATATATATATATATATATATATATATATATAACAATCTAAACAATACACAGCAGTTTTGTCTACCGAATAGAAATGACTGTCCACTATTTCCTTCCGATTTCCTTGAGGCTTTTTTGAGAATTTAGTAAGGTACGATTAATATTTTTCAATGAACTTTCTCCGTGGCACGATTATATTGATCCAGAAATAATGTATTCTCCACTTATTTACTGGTGGAAAACTTCCCACCACCATGATTATTGAATTATATTTCTAACTTTCAGCTTTAATTCTTCTCGATCTAACTTTTCTATAGTGACAAGAAACATACTTGAAGCGTTATGAATGAAAATATTTGAATATCATTGATTTATCTACATGAGCACTCATAATTATTTCAATAATTCACCATTCAACGCTCTTCTAAATATCTATTATAGATGTAAATAGAAATAATATATATAATGTTTGGCCACATTTCCAGATACTAAAGTCGCCATATTTCAGTTTCAGTTCCCCTTTACTTTTACTTTACCTATCTTCACTTTACAAAAAATCATTTGACGAAATGAGAGCGAAAGACTTTCCTTACTGTTCTTACAAGCCCGGAGTAAGAGAGAATAACATCTAAATATAATAGTAACAGAGAATTTCCTGATTATTTTATAATTTTAATATGCTATGGTCTATTGTAAAATCGAGAGAAGTGTTAAATTACTCTCTGATTATGTTTGGAGTTAAATTTATATAATCTAAGAATGTCTTTTTTAATTTTTATTTTAAACTGGAAAACTAATCAATTTGGTAAATACCCATTGTCAAAAGCATCATCTTTTTTTAGTAGAAAGAGTGTTTTCAGAGAAGCCGGAGTATTCTCCTAAAATTAGATTTCGAATAGCCTTTTATTTAAATATTCATCATTTTCAATAAAATATTTATGTAAACTATACTTCGTTTAATGTTCCCGGACCCAATGAGTAGCACAGATGCTTTCACATTTTAATATAAATGACTAATCTACGCTTAGAAGGACTGTTCATAACAGATCAGAAAATATCAAGCTCTGATTTGTAAACAACAAGTATTTTTTTTCTTAGACGGAGCCGTTTACTTTACCAAAGTTAAATGTTTGTGAATTTTCAAAATCTTGATAAGTTATGTCTCAGCGATTCAGTAGAGAAGAGAAACGAAGATGCGCCTGCTATATATTTAGAGATTCTTAAAAAAATTTAAAAAAAATGAAACTGCAATATTATTGTTCCTTACCTGGCATAAAGGCTGTAATGAAAAAAGAAATTAACCCTCGCAGAATATACGGAATGGTAAATAAGCAGAGGTAGAGATTGATTAAAATACTTAATTGTTTTTCATAATTTTATTGATAAAATGCAAACAATAACACGCAATATTATTGGTCCAATTGGTCAGCTACTTGCCGACCGCCGTAACATTGCTTCCAATACATTTTCTATAAATGTACATTCCTCTATATTTCCATTTCATTATATTTTTAAACTTTTATTTTGATTTCTCGCCCAAACAGTCAAATTACACATATGGGGACTAGTTAAAACTACATAGCGACTTTGAATAGTATGGTAGTTATAGGAAGAATCCTAAGACGGTTTAGTTTTGGTGTAAGAAATATTATGGTATGTTTGGTTCAGTAATCATATCTAGCAAAGTTTAAGATAAGACAGATTGAAGACAAACCCTACCTGTACACGCGTTTTGGCCGTCAACCACATTTTTGTATTAAAACAAAATAAATATTACTTTCTTCTATGGAACCAAGATTTTATGAATTTAAACACAATACTAAATTGGTGTCATGGTCTCAATATTTTGGAGTCGTAATAACTACATGTGTTCGTAATTTCTATTGCACTTTTCGCTTGTGGAACTCTTTTCCGGTTTCTTACATCTCAGTCAACTTGGACCTTTAGAAATTTAAATGCAATGCCAATCTTTATCTTTTGTCTTGTCCTTTCAAAGTCTGAAAGACAATCAAAAGTACGTTGATAGAACACCATAAAAAGATAAGTTACACAAATATAGGTTTTCGACTAACTCCAGAAACAAAGCATTATTTGAAGTTAATAAATCCAGATATAACATAGCGCTACAAAATGTCAAAACAAATGTCGGTAAAATTTTCTTGAAATTAATTCAAAAACACGGAAAAAGATTTTCAACAAAAATAATATTAATTTAAGCTATAGCTGTAGAGAAAGCTTAGATAATTATATATCCCAACATAACAATAATGTACTAAGCAAGCTAACAAACAAAACAATAAATAAAAACCCTACTAAATGTCAATGCAACTGCCGTACAAACGTATTCTGCCCATTAAATGGCAAGTGCATGAATGAAGGTATAATATACAGATTTAGGATCACTTTAGACTATGATTTTAAATAATTCTGCTGAGAACAGTCGGAAATCTCGTTTTTACTACCACAAAATGAAATTGAGCCATATCAAATATAAAAACTGCACAACACTTTCAAAGTATGTTGGCGATTAAAAATACGACCATAATAACCCAACCTTTAGCTGGGAGATAATCACGGAATCTATGCTATTCAATGGAAATGGAGGCAAATGTTAATTGTGTTTGTTAGAGAAGCTTATTATATTAAAACACTTAAATAAACTTAATTTGATGAACACGAGATCAGAATTGATGCCTATATATATCCATAAGTTCAATCACCTGCTCAAACACACTTACCGCGATTAAGAGATTCCAAAATAGATGCTACAAATACTAATATAATATGCAACAATTATTAATATTCTTAGAACACATCATATATAATATTTCGTATATATCTCTACACACATATAATCGAATATGACTGTACTTGATTAATTTATAACATGTGTGTATACATAATTTTTACATTTATAACTGAAAGGCTTGGTTCCGAACACATTAGATATTTAGCCCAGACTTAATATCTTTTTAAACCGTTATATTATAAAGATTAAGTCATGCTTGTCACCAAATTATATAGCTTATGTTGTGTGCTACTTATTCGGAACAACAAAACCAGTATGGTGAATAAATCTTAATAACTGGAAAGTAAATCATCAGCCTAGGGAAGTATAAAGACATAGAAATATAAAGACCAATAAGAATTGTGAAACTAAAACAAATTATTAAGAGAAAGGAAAATATGTTCAAAGCCAAAGAAAAAATATCTAATATCCCTCCGAAAATATCTAGTATCATATTTGAACAGTCTTATACCTAATAAATTACTTGATTTAATAGACTCGTCGTTCTGTCGCGGAATACTTTGAATACTATAGACAGTACATGCGATAAATGATAGAAATTACAAGAAAAAGAAACTGTCGACATACTGTTGCAGAGACCTGCATATACAGAGAACATTGACCTTGCAGAATGAAATAGTTTCGGAGCAAACAGAGTAATAGAGAATCAAGTGAACATCGTGATAATTACTTGACGAATTCGTATGAGAGAATGGGAGAACAAGTTACAATGACAAAATGAGGGGATGGTAAGAGGCACGATTACTTTTGGAAAATGTATCATTTCATTTATTCTCCTAATCAGGAAAGGTTTAAATATAAGGGCAAACTGGGCTCTCTAATATTGGACTCACGAGGTGGCAACGAATCCAGTAAAAATAAACTCTGAATCCAAGCGAGGGGTTACAATTTCACTCCGGGAAGCTCGGTCGCTCTCTCTCTCTCACTATCTCTCTCTCTATCTATATATCTATCTATCTATCTATCTCAAAAACGATATCAAACAGTTCAAAGAAGATTGTTAAAATTAAACGTATTATCTTATAATTATGTGCATGCCACAAAAATCACAGACGTAAGATTAATGTGGTGAGTCAGTGGCCATAAACTTCGCAGGGGAAAAAAGACTCTCCCCTCTTCCACACTTTCCCTTCCATTAAAACGATAGCAATCATTTCAATAGCGATTGATAAAATTATCCCTATTACTTTTTATAATAAGCAACGAAAACTAAAACGCAACACTAACCTAATAAATCTCTGCACAAATATTCCACATGGAATGAGATGAATTCACTTCTCTCTCTATCGGTCTCTCTCTCACCCTTAAAAACGATATCGAATTGTTTACTATAAATAATAGATAAAATTGCCCCTATTATAATTAAAATTATCTTATTCCGTTCTAAATTCTAAATCATGTTTTCACTCTTATTCTATACCCACCAGTCAGTTCAATGTGTTTGGTCCGCAATATTTTTGATTTTGAAATTGTGATTATAATAATGGGACCTGATCCTTCAACCTCGTTAGTGTGATTCCTGTGAATTTCAAATGTCCCATTTTTTTTTTTTGTTCTCTTGCATATTTTCTTTGCAGTCAAACTCAAATGAGTTGTTTAGTTACTACTGAATCAATAATCACACAATGCCTATATTTATCTTCAATCTGTGCTATTATCCTATATTCTGATTTTGTCAATTTAATATGTTATATTTTTGTCACTTGTTTTCATTGAAGTTTGGTGTAATCCACTTTTTTTGTATTACTAAAAGAATTGAATAACAAAACTGAAAAATTCTGCGACATACATTTTTAATGTTCCTACAGGAATCAGACATTGAAACATCTGCCTTACATATGTATATGCATTCTTTTCGAAAATAATTCGTGTTTGAATTTTAGATGTTATAAATAATCGCTGGCCACACATATTCGAGGATACTCGTCTACGAGGGCGGCTAGCCAATCCCTATTGCACACGCTTCTCAACCACATTTGTGTTTACTCAACAACCACAGAGACCACCTGTGGTTTCTACTGCAACTATGCTGAGCAAACAGTCGCAGTTTTTGGAAGAGATGGTATTATCGCGCGTGATCAACAATTTGAACAAGGCCAGCGCTTTCAAGCCCTCGGCCACAATGACAGGTGGTTTTGTGATAGGACAACTATTCACGGCCATCAAGAGATCCGTCTGCCCAATTTTACTTACAACGATTGCGCCAACCCGAGATATGGATTTGTGCCAGGCGCTGGTATCGATCTCGATCCATTACGATAACATCAGGAATTACAAATGGACAACTGTGATAATCAAAACCGGGTTTCATGCTCAGAAAGCGAATGCTTTAACTATATATATATATATATATATATATATATATATATATATATATATATATATATATATATATATATATATGTATGTGTGTGTGTGCATATATATATGTATATATACACAAACACACACATACACAGACAGACACAGACACACACATATACATATATAGAGATAAAAACAGTTTACTCACTACTAAGATGCAACCTCGTTTCGGTGTGTTTCATATCCCCGCTCTATTATCTTTTGGATTAATGCTGTGAAAGTTAGAATTTATATATTACATTCATTCCCATTGCATCAAATATCTATCTATATATATATATATATATATATATATATATATATATATATATATATATATATATATATAGAGAGAGAGAGAGAGAGATAGATAGATAGATAGATAGATAGATAGATACACCTAGTGAGCCAGACAAACCTACCTAACTTTCCCTGACGATCCGTTTAGATGAAACCTAGTTAGGTTTGTCTGGCTCACTATGTGTATCTAGATTTGCTCTACGGTTGTATTGAGCTCTTTTGTTAGTTAGTTGTTTACTCGTATCGGGTTTTTTTCTTTGGGCTTCAGACCTGCATCTGTGCGATTTTCTTCGGCAGAAGTTCAAGTTTATAGTTCTTTCTTTTTTTTAAAACCTTTTTTCCCTCGAGGTTAATTTGATTATTGGCAAATCAAAAATTCGAGTGTTTTTCGAAACGAGTCTAGTTATCTTTATTTGTGTATATATATATATATATATATATATATATATATATATATATATATATATATATATATATATATATATATATATATATATATATACCGTTGGTATATAATCAAAATGAATACTATAATAAAATTCGAAACTGATTCACTTAGACTGATCAATACTTTAGTGAAACGGAGTATATAAATTACATACAATCAGAATTAAGATTATTTCCACCACAAATTAAAAATAATTTCAAGGATTTTCAAAACCTTCCGATGGATAAGAAAAAAAAATCTTATCCATCTGATAGGTATGAAAATCCTGCAAATTGCTTTTAATTTGTGTGTGAAATGGTCATTACCTTGTATTAATCTTAATTTCTACGGTATTGTGTAATATATATATATATATATATATATATATATATATATATATATATATATATATATATATATATATATAAATACATATATATATATATATATATATATATATATGAAGAGAAAGAGAAAGGGAAATGTATGACAAATTATAAAAAGTTTTCGTGTGACACGTCTCGTCGTTTAGAATAAATGTGTTATATTTGTGCAACTATATATTTAGACAAAAGACAGATGCTGGGTAATTTAAAGTTGATATCTTTTTTAATATATATAATATAACCGATTTTATTTAGATATATATGATGTCTCCTTTTTCTGTTACCATCACCTTTTTATTAGATATCCCATACTGTGAGAACAGAACATCTAACAATACTGTCAGTTTACAAACTTACTGTGGATGTCCTTCAAGGCATTCTATAAACATTTTCTTCGTAGCCCATTGATTTCCTAAAGAAAGAAATGTGTCACACTAAAATCATTTTTCCTACACACACACGCGCACAGATATATATTTATATATATATATATATATATATATATATATATATATATATATATATATATATATATATATATATATATATATATATATATATATATATATATATATATATATATAGTGATGCAGCGAAACAGGCTTGAATGTGGATGGCTACGTTACGCAATCGTTATTTCGATTTAGCACTATAAATATAAATTAAATTCCAAAACAGTAGCCGAGCGGGAGCTTAGTGGCAGGATCTGCGAGTCATGACAAAACGGTCGGGTTTCGATCCTGGCTTCGGATGCTGATCTCAAAATGAGTGTTTGAATCAAAATATATATGGCGATGACGACGGCGATGTGATGGTAATAAATATTATAGTTTTTTAATATTCAATCTTAAATTACTAAAGTTAATAAAAGTAAGTGGTAGAACATAAAGGAGAGAAGAAAATGATAATTATGAAAAAAGGGAAAGAAAGGAAATGAAGGAGAAAAATAATGTTCAATTGAAGGTAATTAAAATGACTAAGAAACAAAAGAAAGAAGAAAAAAGTGATATGTAATATACTAGAAAAAGGTAGGAAAATTGCAGAAAAGAATTTATAAAGATCTAGTCTTGGGTAGCGTATTTAAGGAGATTTTCTTTCTGTTTGCAGGTAATTATTAATTCACTCTTCTGTTTAACAATTTAAAATTTTGAGAATAACTAGTTTTCAGCGGAACAAAGACAACAAGTTCATCTTTCCCGTTAAACGCCATAGTACTAGAAACATTTTCCCACTTAATAGATAGTGAAAGACTCTATCATTCAATTGAAAAAATATATATAAAGAGAGCAGTACTGTGTATATATCTACTGTTTTAATGTCATTTTGTCGTGTTAAAAAAGCAGTTTCCAAAGGTTATCTGTTGAAAAAAATTAGAACTTAACATCGTTACCGGAATTTATGTTTGCTCGGTATATAATGTTGTCGGTGATACATTGACTGTTTAATTGGCATGTGGCATTTTATCGGCAGTTGCATTTAATTACAGTGGAATTAGCATATTATATTTTGGAAAAAAAGGTTGTTTAAAATAAAATTGTTTTTGTATGGTGGGAATAGGTAAATTTAACATTGCTCAGGTTAAAGAGTCGTTTAAGGGTTGCTGAATGTTTGAAGTGATTATTAATTAAGTTGAGAAAAAAACTGCCGATATTAGTTTTGACATTATGCCTGAAAGATGCTCAGAACCCGAATATTGCGTCGTGCATGAAACTAACTGGAAGCGTGAGACAGTATATATATATATATATATATATATATATATATATATATATATATATATAGTGTTTCATTATATTGAGCACTGTTTACTTAACACCTGCATTAAATGTGAAATTTGATGTAATTTTATTGGCAGACACACAGACACACTCACACGCGCGTGCGGGTACACCCACACACCCACACACGTGCGCGCACGCACACACGCATGTATATATATATATATATATATATATATATATATATATATATATATATATATATATATATAGGCAGCAATCCTTTACTTATGTATGTTTCATTAAAACGACAGACAAGGTACTACGATTAAAATTTTAATTTAATTTTCCTATTGTTCGGACAAGTGTTTTCTTTTGTGGACACAAGACTACATTCCCATCTAGAAGCCTTTAGTCACACCTTACACTTCTTTGATCAGAGCTTTATTAGAATCCATTTAAACACAAAATTACTTTAGCTGAAATATACTAGTAGGAAATATACACATAATAAACTCACCAAGATGTAAAAAAAAGTGTTAAAAATAATGAAAGCCTTGATAATAATAAAAAAAACAACACTTAATATCATAAACAACGAACACGGCCACAATGTGCTGCGTTCGGAAAAGAAAACTTCTCTACAACACTAAAACCAAGTTATAAAACAGAGACAGCCAGTTAAATTGAAAAAATAATATCATTCTTGATAATGGCTAGAAGTAGAGCCAAAAGCGTTCTGATTATAGAACATTTAAACAGTTTATACACAGTGTGTGTTCAAAATAGAGAACACTTTAATGAAACTTACACACAAACACACACACACACACACACACACACACACACACACACATATATATATATATATATATATGTATATATATATGTATATTATGTATGTATGTATATGCGGTACAAATGTGTAAAACACAAGGTTACAAACTCATATTCATAAGATATATATATATATATATATGTATATATGTATATATATATATATATATATATATATATATATATATATTCATAAGACTGAATATATATATATATATATATATATATATATATATATATATATATATATATATATATATATATATATATATAGTCATATTTCGTTTGAGAGCATTAGTAAAGGAAGAGAGATGATTATACAAACGTTTTTAAAATGTATTCATTGTGCTTACAATATATATATTTTTAACAATCTTGGTATTTTCTACTGATGAAACAGAACACATATACAAAAGGGTTTTCGTTAAGCACTTGTTACGTAAAGGATATTGGTCAAGATTTCTACAATTACATAGGTTAGTTATACGAGACAAATTAGAATAAATACTACCATTACTGTTATCATTGTTATTTCCATTTTTTATTTTTTTATTTTATGTGAATTAATTATTTTTCCTAGATTATTGTTAAAACTCTAGATAAGTTTTAGAGCATTCCGATTGAAAATTTTACTTAATAAATTACTATTAGGAAAATGTTTATCAATTAAGTTAATTAACTTATGTCCTAATGTAGTACGAACTAATTGTTTGAAGGTGGGTGTATGCCATATGATCTTCCAGCTTCTGTTTTTCTTTCTGGAACAAAAGTAATCTTCTACATGCTTAATTTCAAAAGATCAGAACCAACTCAAAGTAAATTATCATAAACCGAATTTTTATCTTTCATGGAATATATATATATATATATATATATATATATATATATATATATATATATATATACTTCTTTGCTTTCCATGGAAAATTTTCAAAAATATAAAAAGACATGATGTTTCATAAAATGTATTTTCAAATAAAATAGTTTATACCACTATCGCAAACCACCTAAAGAGTCATCTTTAGACGTCGAAACAAATATGCATTTTTGTCGTGGTAACGTGCATGTTCCTATATAACAGCTCATAGTATATATATATACATATATATATATATATATATATATATATATATATATATATATATATATATATATATATATAAGCATATGAACAAGTTTCAAGGCTGACCATACCAGCGTTACGATTTTTGGGTATGTTTAGGGGGTTCACATCTGTCGTGGGAAGTAGCCCGTAGAACGTTTGTAAGACAGGCGTGGCCCTTGATCTCTCCTCCCACCTAGTCCAGGTGAATCTTTGGGGGGGGGGTAAGGAACGGTTAGTAATATTCAAGACGGTCAAATCCATGCTAGTAAAGTTCCATCATCAACGACATATTTCAACTATCTTGATGGATGGTTGTGTTCTGAATGTGGTTCCTGTTCTTGAACGTCTGTTTGAACTCAAGCTCTTTCCTGTCCGTAAGAGGTACTCATATATCCGATCCATTTCAAAGATACAAGTTTCTGGTTCATTGTACCACTCCAGTAAGTATCTGACTGGCCTTGCTATGTTGTATGTTTACAAGAGCCACAACCGTCCAGAAAATGGTATATTGCTGTCATATCTGGACGTGAACAGCCAAGTCATTATTTGCCCGCCTTGATAGAGTTCAAACACATCTACAGGGCTTTTTGTGCAATGAATTATTTTTGGACTTACAACCCCTTCCCATAAATGAAACTTTAAGTGTCTGTCATTATTCTGTCGCTAATTCCATGACATGAGCTACATTCCTTCGTCCCACGAAACTGATCGATAAACTTGGGACCCGCCTTGCTCCGTACACGTGGATGAATCATTCGCATTCACTTCTTATTCTTATAGTAAAAGGAAGTTCCATTCTGACAGCTTCTTCCCAAGAAATGCTACTTTGGTGAACTGACATCCAATGTTTTCCCCATCACTAAAATCTTTGACTCTTCAATGTTTAACAATTGTCATGCCCGAATAGCCTGCGTTGAGTGACTCTTAGTAGTTTCATTTCGTGAGCATTAGTAAAAAATATAAAAAAATAACAGTCTCATGTCATCCGTACACGATGGATATAGTGTTATGCTGAAATAGACTACCACCACACAGGAAATATGATGTATATTACTCGTAGTGTATGTCACATTTCAGAATGTAGCTTCAGGTTTCATGAATAAATGTTGTGTACCAAGTAGGAACACGCCATAGACCTATACAAAGCTTCCGTCTTCCATAACGCAATGGTGACAAGTTATCTAAAAAGCATATGTTATTACCTTCCACGCATGAAATCGAACCTTTGCTCTTAAGAAAATAGAACGTGGCCTTTTTAGCTGATGCCTGAATACCAGTATTACTCGGTAAAAATGTGATGTTCTCTTGTGTCAACAATGATACAGTGGCTGGTCGAAGACTAAGCGATCCTATGAAATACACTGTAATCTCTAATATGCATCTTCCTCTTATAACGTGATTTAATGTATCTTGCATAGTGTTTATCATCATTTAACTCGCCGGTAAAATCATTCATTCAACACCTTCGACCAAACTCTGTTTCACCGTGTCATTGATGGCTATTCAGAATTTTGCCTATTATACGCTTCCAATTCCCTGGCAGCTATTGCTGGGAAATTTACCACTAGAGAAATTTTCTTTGTCTACATCTCCTATTCCACAAACCTGTTAGCGTCTATTAGCCACCGCAGCTACAGGGCGCGATGGGTAAATTGTCAACATATTTTAATTTTTATTTTATCAACTGCACAGAATATTAGGATCAGTTCAGCATCGTCTGTGAGATAAAAGAACTTCGTCAGAAATTTGGAAATAGCATGGGGTACGGCTGTACATTCGTATGGGAAGCTCCAATTGAAACATTTCAGTGTGTTGTATGTCAATCAGGGGATAAGTGCAGATAATTCGGAAAGAGTTAGATGAGTCTAATGGTGATTACGATGTACTTGGAATAATCACTAGTGTTTGTGAAGTTATGCCTCCATTGCTTTTTCCACAGGGACTCAGACTCAACACGGAGGCTTACATCGCAGCATGTATGATGCCACAGGTCTGTTACCTACTTGCCTATTACCTCAGGAATATAAAACCTTACTGACTGAATTTCTGCAGAGGCATGCTGCCCAATATGCGACTGTCTTCAATTGTTTGGCACTTCTGCTGAAAAAAATTACCTTAGATTTAAAATTCAAATATATCATTAAATCCCTGCCGAAGATCAGATGTAGTCGTTATCAATAGGATGGAAAACTGTCAGATATTGATGTCGGTTTTTCTGTATAGCACACCGTAAAATTGACAGAAAATTAAACAGCAAATAGACCTTGAAATATAACTGACAAAAATGTTGAATATAAAGGAGATCATTTTGCTAATCATTATTGGAGTACTTGGAACCGTTCCAAAGGCACTGGAAATAGCTTACCAAAATTGCAAAGACGAAGTGAAATCGAAAACATCCAGGCGACAGCATGCTTAAGTGCAAAAATACAGAAGCGAAATTCTATTAGATACTCTCCACTGAAAACCACCAATTGATTCAGGTGCTGGAATACGACACATACAAATAATAGTAATAATAATAATAATAATAATAATAATAATAATAATAATAATAATAATATCTATTATTATTATTATTATTATTATTATTATTATTATTATTATTATTATTATTATATTTTTTTATTAGGATAGGAGTATTCAAATAGGGAATAATAATAATAATAATAATAATAATAATAATAATAATAATAATAATAATAATAATTTAATCAAATTGCTTAAAGTTACAAGTCAGATACTGCTGATAGGAAGAAGAAACAAAGTCGAATGCAATAATAATAAGGACAATAATAATTATAGGAATAATAATCATGATAATAATATTATATAATTATTATATATTTGTATGTATATGTGTGTGTAATTGTATATGTATATGTGTGCATCTTGCATATACATATGTGTATATATGTACATGATTCCTATAAAGCTATAAATTACTTTTTGGGTTAATAAAATTTTAATTTCATGTTACTACCTCATATTATTTGTAGTCCGAACCAATAAGTTTTATTAATTTTTGACGCATTTTTTTTTTTTTTGACTTGATTCGGTCAGAGTATTGGACAGTTATTAAACTCCTGTCACTGATAATATGAAGAAGAAATAGAAACAAAATTGAATGCTATAATAGTAAAGATCATATTGATGGTAGTGGTATGATTGTGGTGATAATGACTAATCGGTTATTACTTAATGGTTCTTTTTTATTTATTTATTTAATTATTAGTAATTTCATTTTATAAACAATGAAATACAGACATTTATAATACGCTTTTCTCTGAATATTGTTTATCTATCCAGTAATTGTATTTATTGAGGAGTAAAAATATTTTGATAATAACAGGTTTAGGGTAATTTGAATATAGTTTCATATTATTAGACATAAGAGAGAACAAGTTACAGAAAATTGCGTTGAAAATTGAATATGTGTCTACTTGGTACCTAAACGCTTACAAATGAAGATTTTACCGCTTTTGTTAATAATAGCATTAATAAAAAATATAGTTGGAGGAGGATTCGATCCCTGCACGTGATGGCCCTCCTTGGTATGGATATCTTCTGGCGTCCATGGAATAGCATCGAGGTATGGGTAAATGTGAACTAAAGGAAATGCATCGGTCGTACCAGTGTCAACAAGGCCCTGATCCCCAGTGAGGAACTAGACTGGAATCGAAATCTCTGCAGCTGGAACAAACTCTACCAACGATAACTAGACGAAAACCACGTGGAGAAAAATCCTCACAGATGTACTCCGTATTCATTAAAGAAATTCCATGAAAAGAACAATACGTAAAACAGTCTGTTTAAGAGTTATATTTAAGTAATGATAGCATTTTACACGGTTAAGATACATACGACAACGAGAACAACAACGATAGCTGCCTATAATATCTGGCAGCAAAAATTCATCTCTCAAACAGACTAAACATCGATGCCAAAATCTAGCTAATTTCAGGCGTGTTATCATCATCAAAAAAAGATTACCTGACATAGAACTACAAAGCATCCGAGAAAAAAAAATCAAAAATAGATTAAAAGTTAAACGAAAGGCTAAATGCCAACAAACAAGAGGAGACACATGCAGAGGAACAAACAGAAACTAGTGCTAAGTATCCCTCTGAGGTGCACAATCAAATACAGGAAGATAATGGCGAATGTGAAAGGAAAGAATGATGACAAAAAACATCCAATATAAGTAGGAGAATGTAAAGGAAATGTTTTTGAAGAAAAGCCAAATATTCCAAAAGTAAGAAAGAAGTGTCAAGTCAAAGAAACCATCAACCTCGCTAATCATGTAATTAGAAAAATAAGGGACGAAATGGAAGGACCTATGAACTTGACATTATGTAATCTTCTTATATACGCTACCTTGGAAACGATCCCAGAAAGAATAGCTGAAAATGTAAAAGCAAAACTTAAAAGGAAAAGTATGCCAGTCTGGAAAAAAGAAATAGTAGCCGAAGTAAATAAACTACGAAGGCAATTGTCGTTTATAAAGGGAAGTAGACAGTAACTCTAAAATGGACGTAAAGAAACGGAAACAACTGAAATGAAGTCTTGACATAAAGAATAAAACTGACGTAACAAAAGTTAAAGAGTAGCTGAAAGACCAAATTCACGCGAGGACGCAAAGGATCAGATAACAGGTAACAGATAACTGACATCCATTAAACATAGCACGTGGATCTAGAACATTCTACCCCGTTAAGCGAAATAAAGGGCTAAGGTCGACATTCCGACCAACAACGTACAACGGTCAAAACGTTGAAATAAATATGGCGACAAAGATGAGGACAATAGTCCGAATAATGTAAATAATGTGCATAATACCTCATCTCAGATATATAGACAGATCACATGCAATAGAATGAATCACCCTAAAACATATGTGAACCGTCTGTATTTGTTAAGGAGCAGGGAGAGCAAGGGCATGATTCAACTTAAAAATTCAAAATGTATAATGCAGCTATACAGGATTGTATGTTTGAGATGGTAATGTGTCATGAAAAAGTAATACCGTTTTGTCTAACTCAAAAGAATCTCATAAATATGTAAGAGAAACCTGGTTAAATTTTGAAAATAGATGTGAATTAAATAGGTATGCCCCAAATTCAGCAAGACAACTGAAAACGCGAAACTGTAAACCAGTAACAAATAGAATAAGCCTCTGTATAGCCAGGTCCTTCTTCGAAACAAAAACCCTGATTTACATCAATTCGTAAACCGCAGATGTCTACGAAGTTCGAGACTAAAGGGTTTATTCTTGCTGCACATAACCAGTGCCTGCTTGAACGCAATTAGTAAACTAATATCCTCCGCATTAGTGCAAGCCCCAAATGACGGTTCTGTGATCAATACGTTAAAACCCCACAACTTAAGCAATAATAAACCATATCCTTACAATCTTGCCTTACTTCCTAATAATAATAATAATAATAATAATAATAATAATGATAATAATAATAATAATAAGAAGAAGAAGAAGAAGAAGAAGAAGAAGAAGAAGGAGGAGGAGGAGGAGAAGGAGGAAGAAGGAGAAGAAAACGAAGAAGGAGGAAGAAACCCAGAAGCGGTTACAGAGCTATGGGAGTTTACAATACACGCGGTAAGAAAAATGAAAGCCGATCACCCAGACATTGTGATCAAAGTTCAGTAGAAGAGAATCTGCTTTCTTATTGACCTGGTTCCCCCTGCGGATAGAAATCTATAATGTAAGAACTTAAAAACAAACTATCATAATACAATGATCTTGAAGTGAAAGTCTCAAAAGATTGCTCATGAATACGTCAATATTTTCAAATCAATATTTTGTAGTTGGCGTAGTCAGTTTGATTAGACAAAGCTCCAATAGACTCATTAAAGGAATACTTGGTAGCCCATACCATAACGAAATACAGAAACGCGTACTCACATGTAGAGCTCATACATTACAAAGTGTTGTATCAATGAAAAATATGTTTGATTTTATTTTTTACAAAAATGATTAGTGCAAAATAGGAGAAAGTCATATCTGAATTGAGGTTTCTTTTTCGGGCACGGAATGAAATGTGTATACAACAAAAATTGAACGAAATAATAATAATAATAATAATAATAATAATAACAATGATAATAATAATAATAAAAGGTGAAAGAGGTCTAATTTAGATAGAATTGTCATATAAGACAACTCTTGGCTTAATAACATAGAAGGAAACAACACGAAAACAGAAAGAAAAATATTTAAACCTGAAAGATTGTAAATACAGATGCGATTTGCATTTAATAGATTCTGTAGAAAACAAAACAGAACCAACTGTTGCAGGAAAGATTATGAAAAAGAAAGTCTAGCATAAACATCTTGAGCATATGAAAGCATCATAATACAAACCTCTACATGGCCAGTATCCAGAATATGATAATAAAGCCGATGTTGATAAAGTTAACACGCCGAATGTTACGAGCAACTGGATTGAAGGCTGAAACGGAAGGCTTAATTCTTGCAGCACAAGACCAGAGTCTTTTCACTGGGAACTTTCAGGTAAATATCATACATAATAGTGTAGATCCAAAATCCAATTTCTGTTACAAATATCAGAAAACCATTGACGACCTAATCTCAGGATGCTCTGTAGTACTGCATAAAAAAACAGGTATTCCGGTTGAGAATAACGAATAAACATCATGCTTCCTTATAAATATTGACTGCACCGAAGACCATTGATTAGCCGACAAAGAAAAAGAAAGCTAGGAAAACTATCCGTCAACATCTGGAAAGGTAATAATCGTCATAACTGAAATGAATTGAAGTTATATACTTTGTTGTTGGTGCTCTAGATATCAAAGTGGATCAAAAAGATTGTGGCCAATGTTTAGGTTCGCTGTTTACAGACGGCGACCTTCTATGGAATTAGACGTATACTGAGTAGAATTCTCGGTTCCTCGGGAAAATATGACACAGCGGTGCAGTGGTGTTAGCTATTTGAGATGATGGTTCTATCAACATCAGAATTTGTCGTGTTCACAGTTTTATTAACGCTAATATTAATAATATTAATCATAATAAATGAAACTAAAAAGAATCAACAGTCATACATTGCTAAATCTAAAATGCGCATATACTTTGGCCACAAAGACAAATCACATCAGCATAAAGCAAATATTAGACTGGAAGTAATTACATAATACAAAAGGAGATGGGTGTCCAGACGCATCATCCCAACCAATTAAGAATGATGGATATTCTTAATTAAAGCGTAGCAACATTTAAAAAAAAAAAACCTGATAAAATAAAAATCCTCTGTCAAAAAGAAGATAAATAATAAAATATGTGAATTAGGGAAAAAAAATATGATGGTGGGTACGTTAATAACAGTGTCACATTCTGCAATCAATTTTAATGGGACAAAAAAAACGAGAAAGAGTCGAGACATTGTAGATGACGACAAGGTGTGGTCTTCAGTTAAACTGAGTACACTGCTAGATTTTTCATTGGGAAGCTAAAAAAATTAGAACATAAAAATATAATAATTCACATTAAATCAAAAGAAATAGAAAAATAATAGGAATAAATATTACCAGTCGTGTGACAGATGATGTATACAAAACTCTTTCTATTGTAAACTATTCCATATCCTTCTTAGATTAGGCTAGAGAATTTTGTCCGAATTTGATTTCACCACATATAAATTTAGGACAGAGAAAGATAACACGAGTAAGAAGTTTCATCAGGAATTAAGATCCTCTGGACTTTGATCTCAAGCGTGTTGAGTAGTATACAGATATTGCAGAATGATTAATGTCAACAGCCAATAGATCCATCGAATCTAAGGAGAAAAAGGAATTTAAAAAAGAGTCCCCAACGACAAAATTGCAGATGAAACCCTATAGTCATTTTTGTAATGACAATAGAAAAGTATAACTAAATTGTTCTTAATGTTGGCACAAATAATCCTTGTAAAACTGTTTATATAATAGCGTAAACAGACGACAAAAAAAGGAAAAGAACAGGGGAAGAAGATAAATATAATATCTATTTTAATCATAGAAAAAAATCAGTCTGTTAATTCAGTTGTATTTTAATGACTTGGATTTAACAATAAATCCCCAAAGAATATGCAGAAATCAGGAGCCGCTTTAGAAGATATCTTATAATTTAGAAGAATTTGAAATTTTGATCAGGCCTGAAGACAATATACATAGTATCCAAAATATCTGGTATTATTTAAAATGTGAATATTTGAGTAACTACATCTCCCAGGCAAACGAAATTGAATAGGGTTCATGCTGACCAATAAAATATTTATTTACCAAAATTCGAAAACATAATAAAAAGGATGCAGAATGTATATCCGATTTCACAAAGTTTCACAAATGTACAATATGCACACCACGTGTCAGACGACTCACATCAAGTTCGTAGTCTAGTTCATGCCAAGCAGGCTACAGCATGTCTTGAGTAATGTTCCAGAATGTTAGTGATTCTTTGCTTATGTTCCACAAGGCTTGGAAGAAAGAAAGGGAATATATATCTGTCCTTTGCCCCATAGAAAAAATCACATAGTGTCAAGTCAGATGAACATGGTGGTCATTTCATCAAGGGATTGTCATCATCACTAGTTTACCCGATCGATCATCCTGGTAGATTCTCTTTGAGATACATCCGCACAGTCAGCTTCCAGTGAGGCGGAGCACGATCCTGTTTAGATATGAAGTGTTCATACTCATTAGCAACGAGCTCATGAGACCAGTTCGAATGCATTTACAGTCAAAATTTGACAACCACGTTTCCCATAAAGAAAAATGGTCCATAAATACGATTCTTGGAAATTGTCCAGAACATATTCACTTTCGGCGAGTTCCTCATGTGATCAACTGTGGCATGAAGAGTTTCTGCGTCCCAAATGCGAATTAACTTGTGATTAATTAAATGTGATTTCATCGCTGAAAACAAGACACATTTCAAACTCCACATCTTCAAGTTTCACTTGCATAGAGACACAGAATTGATTGCGTCTTTTCCCCTGTCATCTGTGCTTAAGGCTTGTATGAGCTGCAGGTTATAGGGTGTAATTATGAAGTGTTCCTTACCATACGCCTGAGTGTTTGACGTTGAATCTGGGTTTATACAGAAGCATTCTTTCTGGGGTTTCTCACAAATGTTTCCCGAACTGATTGACGATATCTTCCGAATATTGATAGTCATCCAGATTCCTTTGCCCTGCACATAAATCCCTCCTCTTTGATTGTTTTGTGCTGATTTCCAGATGCAGTTTCCTTGTCTTTTCTAAAAAAAATGCACGCTGCTTCATTGACTTTGTTCTAGCGTATTCTAACAGACAAAATGTCTTTTCATTTCTAGTAAACTTCATTCGTCACTCTTCAAAATAGAAAGAAAATAAGCATTCACATTAGTTTTTAAACATTTTCTTAAAATTTGAAATCATTTGAGAGAGAAATGGCTATGTTATTAGACTACAAAATGATATCAATTTATTCGGATTTTTGATTAAAAACAAGTACAGATCATGTTTTTTTTTTTTATTATAAACACATAAAATCATGTCTTTTTATCATAAAAAATAGGAATCATGTCTTTATTATAAACAATTATAAATCACGTCGTTTTATTATAAAAAGCACAAATCATGTCTTTTTTATTACAAACAAGAACAAATCATGTCTTTTTTTTATTATGAACAGGTACAAACTATGTCTTTTTTTATTATATACAAATACAAATCATGTCCTTTCTCTTAAAGGTAAAGGAAGATAACTGATATATCCAGAAGAGCCAAGCTAAATGAAATTAGAAAAGTCACCCCCGCCCGATGAATGAAATATACAGTTCAGTTCGAAATTCTAATTAACTGATATATACCGAAGCGTAGAATAGCTGAAACGTCGTGAATGCGACGGCAAAGATAATCACAATAGTCCGAACATTGTAAATGGTGTAAATAATTATAATACCTCATCTCAGAAATATAGACAGATATATAGTACTGCGTTGACTAAGCGAGCTGAGAAAAATAGTAACGCCTGTTAGAAGAAGGAATATCATATCGATCACTCAATCCAAAATATAAAAAAAAAATGAACTAAAGCCTGGTGAACTTAGAAAAATATGTTTGTCTGTCATGACGGATAACAGAAAATAAATGAAAATAGAAATAACCTGTTACTAGAGACACCTGAGAAGGAGAAAGAAAGTAGTGTCAATAATTGCTCGACGTTTGTTTCTACTTCAAGTACCCTTAGCCAGAGATTGGAAATTTTGGAGATGCGAAAACAAATTGAAACGGTACAGACCATGATATTAGCATACTCAGCAACAACACTTTCGCAACATTGAAGATATGATGAGGCTTGTTTTAATCTCCGAAACAAATGTCTACAATCTCCGGTGAGAATGTGTAAAACATTATTTCAGGAGTTTATTGAATTAGCTCAACCGCTACAACACAGAGATGGTTATATGCATATAACTTCGCAAAATTGTATCATTTTTATATGCAGGTGTCTCTTCTTTCCCTAAAACTTCCTCGTTTCTGACTTGTTAATCCATGTTATTTTCTTGATACAATGATCTTGCTTGGATTCTCTTTTTCACCCGGAAACTTATTCACCTGTTTTCACTGCTATATAGGCGGTTACAGTTTACAAACCAGTTCGACATTCTTACAATTGCTTCTAATGAAATATATCTACCTCTTAATATCAGATTATTGTAAACGTCTTCATTGTAAAGGTTTTCATTGTTAGTTTAAACTGAACACTGGTGTTTTCGCGGCTATTAAGGGAGAATTCTTGAGTGAAACTTTGCACCGTTCAATTGTCATTCAGAGTTTGTTGAAAGTTGAAATATTTCGCAAAAATGAATACCTTAAAATCGAAGATAAAAAGTTGCATTTTTGATATATTATGCTCTGTAAATTTCGGAAAGGAGTTTAGCGTAGGAATTCTGACAAAAATAAAGCAGATCGTTTATCGTGGCCATGCTCCAGGTCTTCGAGTGTGCAAAAAGTGGTTCGGCAGATTTCGTCAAGTTGTTTTTAACCTATATGATCAATCATGCTCTGGACCATCTCACGACATCGATGAAGGCGCCCCTCTTGCCACTGTGGAATGTAAACCGAAGATTACATCGAAAAAGAATGTTATTGTAGAGTTGGAAAAACGATAGATCACTAGCTTTAGCCATCTGAAATGATTTGCGTTAGTTTCTAAACTAGTCATGTAGATGCTACGATCCCTGACGGAATATATCATAAAAATGTCTTTGCGGCGAATTATTTGCCGTTATGCCACAAAAAGGAACACTATATAGACAAATTATCCCAGCCGATTAAAAATGGATGTTTTGTGTTTAGCTTCGAAACAAGCGTGTGGATATGCAGAACACGTGGTTAAAAGTCCGGCACAAACGGAGCTAGAAACAATCTTGTGAATGTACGGAAACCGTAGTTTAAGGTTTTACGCAAACTGCGTTGGAAATAAGCCTGTTAAAGAGAAGAACTCGTGGCTAAAGTTAGACGCTAACGGAGATGGAAACATGCATGTGAATGTGCAGAATTGGTGGCTAAAGAGGTCTTCCATCCAATGAATTTGTTTTACGTTTGGAGGGATTGCTGAGAGATAAATCCCTCGAACTCCTTCCAGCCGTTGAAACAATAAGTGTTAAGTGGTATTCCAACCTATACACCAATTTCAATGCGGCTATTCAAGTGTAACATCGAATTTTGGGAAAATCGAAAAGGTGTCATTTTCCAATCCGGCAACGCAAGACCGCCTGTGGCAAAACAAGTCTTGGTGAAGCTTAAATATTGGAAATAAGAACCCCTGAAACATCCACCGTATTCTCTTGACTTGACTTATCCAATGTTCATTTGTTCCTGTCTCTAGCGAACAATTTAAATGATAAAAACATTTGACTCCTTACAGTCAGTCGGAAACTTCTTCCAGTAAAAAAAAACAAACAAAAATAAAACATCACCAAACTTGTAGAAGGAGGGGGACAGGTTTTATTTGACTAATAAATGTTTTTTATGAGTATGTAAAATTTTGTTTATAATTTTCTAATCGGGCACGGACTTTTACAATACAGTATGTTGTATCTGGAAGGCTTCTCTCTCTCTCTTTTTTATCATTTCACCCCAAGCAAGACGATAAAAGCCTCTAAGATTGAAGGTGTTACTAGAAGGCGTTACTAGGATCCAATGAGATAAAAGATGAAAATGACATTGTATTTAAATTTTTGAAGATTGTAGTTGACAGGAAAGAAGGATGAGCGTTTAACAAACGAGAAATACTAAGAAGAAACTATTACCATAGAACTAGCAATTTTAAAATTCATTTATGAAATCTATCTGCACTTATCACGATATCAAAGAGGATATCTCAGCATTGATAACATTGCAAATTCTCCTATAGATTGAGTCAAGATTATCTAGATATATATCAAAAACTTCGGACCACATATGGTAGCAATATTCGATGTAAATAATGTTTTTTTGAATGAGAGATTTTTTTACGGCTTATCAACCCGTTGTGGGTTATTTAAAGCCGGAGATTTGTTTTGATTGTAAGTATAATAATTTTTGCGGGCGAAAATAGGATTTTTTTTTTAGAATGACAGTATTTTTGTATATACAACTACTATGAGCCCTGCCCCTCTGAGCACTGAGTTTCAGAAAAATTGTAAACCTTCTGTCTGAGTCCCTATTTCAAAATACTTCACGGTAGATATAAATATAGTTACCAGTGTTTACTCACTATTTAATTGGTGGCTGGGCATTACGTCATTTTTCTCTACCACCGCTAGAGCGGAGGTCAGGGCTCAAAAATATCTGGAGGAAAGAAGAGATGGATTAAGTGATTGCAACTAGAAGGTCGTTCATGAAAATAAGAAACGAAATATGTCCATGGATATAGCTCATGGGAGACACCCGCCTTCATGAAATATGATCCAGAACCGAATTTAATAAGAATGATCGAACCAAATAAAAACAAAATTCGCCCCAAAACACCATAATTCTTCTATTGCTAGTGTTTTTAATTGTCTGTATTTGTATCTGCAGTTTTTACGGAATTAGTTTTGACAAACTCTTCTTCTTTGGGAGGTAGATTTCATTTAATGCGAATTGAACGTATGCACACATTACATATTTACAATAGATCATTCTACACTTCCATTTGACTTAACCCATGCAGCCCTGCATTTCTGAATAATTTTAAACCTTCTCTTAGATATCCTCAGTACAAATTCGAAAATAACTTTTATATAATGTATCACGGTAGATATAAAAATAGTTACAAGTGTTTACACACTGTTGAAACAGTGGCTTGGATTGTCATTTTTCTCTACCATCGGAAAAGGGGTGGTCAGAGCCCAAAGTGTCAAACATCTAGATACAGCAGACCTGAACAATTTAAATTTAAAAATGAGCGTTCTTATTGTTAGGTTGGTGCAAAAATAATTTCGTTTTCTAACATATGTTACTATGTCAGAAAACGAAATTATTTTTGCACCAACCTAATATATCCTTAATGTTTTCGGATTAAACTTGCAACCGCCGGTTGTTTTATTGCTCCCGTCCCTGACATAGACGACTAATTTCATCAATAAAACTATTAATAGTCTAAAGGAATTCTTTCTGAAAATGAAACCTATCGTTTACGTGTTTTCCATTGAGTTATTCCATTACCCAATGTTAATCCGTTATATAAATTTATATTTTATATTTTCCGTTATTAAAAATATTGTTCAGCTTTTGATCACTGACCATCATAGTTTTCATTGAAGCTTGTCCGTGAAATAATGTATTCTGTTTCTAAATGAGGTAACTTAATTTGCATAACGTTGTAATCATTCAAGTATCGGTAAAACATAATAATGCATTACATGTTAAAATATGTTGTTTTTTTTAAACTGTTGAAGAATTATATTAAAAAAATATGATCATCCATAGAAACCATTTGAACTTTCCATTTAGTTACTTTTTAAAAAAAATTCCATGCCAAGGAAAGAAAGTAAGAAACAAGACCGTTACGTGGTGTTATAGAGTAAGAGAAGGTATTCAAACTAAACTAAAAAGAAAGACTAATAAAAGAACAAGTTTTAAGAATACAGAAACCAATGATTGGCGTTGTATTTCAATTCTTGAAGATCTCTCTTGACTGAGAAGCAAGAAGCCCCACAAGCTAGAAGAAACGAGCATATAACTTGCTGTCATATTTACACATTTCGAGAGTAAAACTGATGAGACCTTGCCGCTAATTTTGTACTGCGTTTAAATTGCTAAAGTTTGCTACCATAGAGGAAATTTGATCAGAACAATTACCATTAAAATATTTATAGAAATGACAGAGGGAAGATCAGGTTTAAAGATCAAGAGTTATATTTGAATTGACTTGAACAATGCTAAATTGTATTGTCCGAAGAAAAATAATAGAAATGAAAGTTTTAATACATACTTTATATAAGCAATAGGAAAAGAAGATACTGTTCTGAGAACGGTAGGAAAGCCAAAAGCCAATGTACATATACGAAAATAGATCGAAAGATTTCAATATAGCCAGAAGACCTAAGAAGAATGTATTGTGAATAGAATGTTTAAGGAGCAGCAGATGCCTTGACACAATTGGCTTTGTTCCAAAATTGAATACTTTAGCAAATCATAGAAAAGTTATTGGCCTTTTTAATGATGTAAAAATGCAACATTTCTTGAACGAGATGAGAAAATTCAGGTATAAAATCACATGAAATCAAAACCTTCGTTCTGAAAAATCGAAAAATAAAAAGAATCAGAGAAATGTTTATAATAATAATAATAATGATAATAATAATAATAATAATAATAATAATAATAATAATAATAATAATAAATTGATGCGCTGTTTTGTTAGAAGAAACGCATTTTTTAATGGACATCTCAACGAATTAATCAAAGATTTAATGCCAGCAAAACGAAAGCAGAAATGTCCGGCTCCGGATATCGTCAGCAAACAATACTAAGCAGTTCCAAGGAATTGATTTCATTGTTCAGTTGATTGATTTTTTACGGTTTATCAAATCGGTTGTGTTTTATTCAAAGCCGGATTTTTTCTTTCTTTCAATTTCTCTGATTTGTAGTTATCATTATGTACATTGTTTCCATTTGGACCATTAAGTTCATCTTGATTTTTTTTTGTTCTCACAACCAATCGACCGGTGATCACTCCGGTCTTCATTAGGTTTACGACGGTCCTGATAATCTACGGGGGATATTTGGATTGTAAGATTTTTTTTCATGCTTTATTGTGAATATTAAACAATTTTTAAAAGAATAACAATGGTATTTCCCTACACAATCCCACTATTTAACTCCCGGCCGAGCGAGCATTTGGATTCATAACATTCCCAAGGTTATTTGCGCGTACGAGAACGTAACGAACTCGACTGGAATTCGATCACCGCTCTCCGATGTCTTATTCCAAGACGCTATCATTTGCAAAACGCAGACTACACACAGAAGACCGAAACGAAAATTAAAATTAAAAGAAATATATTGACATACTCAGAGAACTGATGACATTATAAAGCGTAAATATGATTGTAATGCTAGCAATTATCGGAATACTGAAAATATCACGATGAGCTTATACAAAAGATTACATTGACTGGAAGTCACGTTAAGTTTGGATATCACCCACAAGTTTGAATTATCGCAAGCATTTATATTTTGTCATACCTAGGTTAGTGTCTACGCCATAATTTAATCCGATGTGAACATTTAATAGACAGATCAAAATAAAATATATCCGTGATCTACAGGCGGGGAAATAAATAGTAATGTTTAAGACTGTAAACGCAAGAGAAAATATTGAAATTGAAATGTGATTAATATTATGAAACATTTTTCCCAATCGGTTACAACGCAATATTCACAAAAGAAAGAAAAACTTATCATATAGCAATCACTCGTAAGAGTCAAGAATCTAACAAAAATCAACAAGTTATGAATCAAGTAAAAAAGTCAACAATTTATAGGTTGAGCTTAGTATTATATTTAAAAAAAAAAAAAACGAATTTAAATTTACTACGGACATAGACATAATTTTTTATCATTTCACCCTAAGCAATGCGGTAATACCATTACTACTCCTGGGCTAACAACGACTGTAACTGTCAAAGAAGAATGCAAATACAAAAGATTGAAGAAAGAAAAAAGATGAACAGGTGGACACAGATGATGGCAATTGACGTTACATTTAAATATTTGAAGATAGTTGTTAGCAGGAAATCAAGGAAACGAATGAGAGCAATAACGTAGGTCCTAGGATTGAAACTTAGGGAAACCCTGCGTTCGGATAAAATAATTTGAAAGAGAATCCTTTCGGCTCGACCGCCATTTCCCAATTTGAATATTAAAGCATATATTCAAGTAAAACTGTAGCCATCGCGCTTGCGTAGAAGAACCGTATGTCAAACGCCTTCGACATGCCTAGAAGCACAGAACGTGCTTCACGTTTCTTATTCTAGAGCTTGATATACAAATTCAGTGATGACCATTAACATATTTCAATATTTGCTGAAAAACGGTATGAGACCGATAGTGATAATTCTATGTGTTAGAAGGTTCTCACGCGTTCTTAACAACAGGAACTACATATAAGGATATCCAACAAGCTGGAAAGAAAAGCGCAGCGAGGCAATTGTTGCAAAGCTTGAAGACAAAGGAGCCAGTTCAGGAGCACATTTATTTAAAATGAAAGTAGATATTCCGTCACATTCGCATCCCATGTGGAAGTCTACTTTAGAAATCATGTCTAAAGCCAGTGACGGAGTTTTGTGCATAACACTCAGTACGACATCCTTTCTAGGGGTAAATGAGGCAGGGGTATTCCAGATGACTCGAGAGCAGTGTTTCAAGAGGACTGATGAGTAAAGAACTCTATGTTATAGAGCAGTAGATGTCAGAATTTGAACCGGATTGAAAAGAAGAGGAACTGAGGATTTTCTGTGGTTCAGCACACTTTTGCAGAGCCACAAGTAATCTCTAGAACCAAATATGAGAAACAATACATTCTTTCATCAGCAAATGTTATTGCAAGCAATGAGAAACAGATGTCTGTTATAAGCAGACCTGTCGCTCTGGTACAGCCGGAAGAAATGATTACTCTGGGACATAGTGACAGAGTGTTTAAGCGACCTGAATTAGTGGGCACTGAAGTCGATGAACACAAAGCTATTTGCAAACGGGTATAGAGGGCTTCATCTACATTATCAGATATCCTATCTGGCACACAATACTAATGAGAAGAAAGGAAACCATAAAAAAAGAAGAGATTGCTGACTGATTTAAAAAAAAAAGAAAAGAAGAAGGCATATAAAGAACTGTCTATAGAGATTTCGACTGTCCAGTGCGAGATTTTCTTGAACATATTCAACGAGGCCATACATGTGGACATTAGAAGCCCCACTAAAGAGGAAAAGATAGTCAGGAAATGAGAATTCAGAAGAGAGGATGGAAAAATTAAGATTAGTTTAACAGAGACCTAAGATGGCGGGAAATTGTTTGAAGAACCACGATGCCACAAAGCTGAAAATGATACGAATACCACGGATGTTGGAGAGAGAAAGCATGAAGTGTTTAGTGATTTCTTTCGAGCTGGTTTAGCTGTATTTCTCTGGTTGACTATCGTCATGGTGTGTTATTTAAGTTAGGAAATATACTGAGAATAATAGTAGCTGACTGTTATGTAAATTAACATATACAGGTAGGAAATTGGCACCGACTGCAGCATAGTTTGTCCTAAGAGTTGCCCAATGGAAATGCTTGCATGGACTGTTGATCAGAGAAGTTTTTCTAGAAGCTATCCAACATTTCTATATCTTATCTAACAGTCGATAAGTAGCAAACTGCCAAACCATAACCCCCAATATGATGGGACGCAGACACCATCTACACTTATCACCAAAACGTTCACATAAACCATTATCAAGGCCTCAAGGGAAGAAAGAGTCGTGAACCTCTTCTTAAACAGAAAACTATTCACTACTACTTTCCAAGAGAAGGGGGTAGGAACCGAGTTATAGGAAGATCTATTAATCTGTTTTAACATTGTACAAGTCGAAATATCAATAACCAGAATAACGTTGGGTGGGTAATTAAAACATATTTTATCGTATGAGGTTCCCCTGGAATTTTTTCGTCTTAGAATATTGTCCAGATAACTTATGTTAAAATGTCGACAGTACGGTACGAGATGATTTTAACGTATGGCTTTTTTTATTATGAATCCAATGGGCCACGGTCAATGAGAGTTAACAGCCAATACCTTGTTTCAAGAACACCCAAGACAGTTATAGGCATGGTGATGCCTAGGAGGACAAGCTAAACATTAAATTGACTACATAAGCATTAACAAAAGATTCATGAATGCAGTTTTTTTTCCTCGGCAAGACATATCTGAGTGTATACTGTGAAAGTTATTACCTCCATGTTTTATGGAATGTAAGAGTGAAACTACGGAAACTGAAGAAGCCTAAAACGGTACCCATTTCAATTCAAGTCACTCCTGAACGACCCACACCTGTAGAAAAAAATATATAGACAGTGGGTAAAGACGATGCGAGGAATAAAATGGAAATTGAAAGGCGAAATGGGACATAAAGATAAGCTTTAGTGACATTTAGCAAAAGATATTATCCCAATGGAGAATAGACGAAGAAGTAAAAATGAAGGGATCATTGATGAAATCCTCGACATGATGAAAAGAGACAGAAAACAATGCCAAGATATAGAACAGAATGCAGGAAATTACAAAATGAAATCAGGAACAAATGAAAGAAAGCTAAAGAATCGCTCAAGAATAGATTTGCGGAAATTGAGAGAAATAGTATTGTAGATAAAGAGGATATGCAGAAAACATAAGAGAACTGATAGGACAGAAGACATTCATTCACATCCAGCATAAAATCTAAGGATGCGACGCTAATATTAAAGTAAAAAATATTCAGCATTGGAACTAATGTATTGGAGATCTCTTCCACGACGAAAGAGAACAACCGGCAAAACGTAGAAATACCGAAGGACTGGAAATACTCAAAACCGGAATGGACGCTGCAGTGGATGTATTGAACAGAAACAAAGGGGCAGGGACAGACGGAATTGTAATAATTATCCTCGCAGCGTTAGATGATTTCAACATAGACAAGATTAAGAAATGATATGTGAAATCTAAAACAGAGATGATATAGCGGAAGACCTAAGCAGAATATATTCAGAGCACTTCCTAAAAAAAAAACAGGGGCAAACAAATGTGAACTCCATCGAACAATCAGCCTCATGAGCCACATAACAAAACATCTTAACCGAATTCTGATGAATAGATCGCGAATCATAATCAGGCCACAGTTTGGACATGAACAGTGTGGTATCGTTAAAGACACAGGAACAAGGAACACGATATCCATGCCTAGAATGTTATCAGAAACAGCAGTATAAATGCGGAAGAACAAATATCAGTGATTTATAGCCTACGCAAAAGGGATTCGACAAATGCAGCAAATATCTGTAAAAACTGCTCAGCAACCTTGGTATTCTTGGGAATGTCATTAGAATAAGAACAAATTTATACTGATAGCAAACCGCCTGCATACGGATGAAAAATGAGTTCAGCAGATATACAGAAATAGAATGGGGTGTAAGGCAATGATGAGTCTTCTCACCGGATTTATTCAACCAATAGAGATAGGCAATTCTGAGAAAACTGAAAATTCTACCAGGATTCATAATTGGAGGCCACAATCTTAAAAACATAAGTTATGCAGATGACAGTTTTGTTAGTAGACACGGAAAGAAAACTACAAAACCTCTCCCAGAAGGTAGCGAAGGAAAGCGAGAAGAAGGGGCTAAGCAGAAACTAAAGAAGACAGAATGCATGCTTATTAGGAAAAAGAATAACTCAAAATGCAATTTACAGTTCGGGGACACTAAAATCAGAAATTTAAATATCTGCGATATGTTCTAGCAGAGGACGGCAAAATGAGACACAGAGATACGAAGACGTATTGGCGGGACCAAAGACGAATTCGAGAAGTCTAAACAAGTATTACTAGACAGAAAAGTTTCGTTGGAAACAAAGTAAAGATTACAGAATTGTTACGTGATATCTGTCTTCTGGACAATCCTCTCAAAGATGCAGAAGAAGCTCGAAGCAATAGAAATGTGATTCTACAGTTAGATGCTAAAGCTGCCATGGACCGAACATGTGAGCAACGACGAGGTTTTTAAGATACTGGAAACAAAGTGGAAACTTATACGTAACATCAGGAAGAGCTGAAATTTCGGAGACAGTTAATGAGGAAGGAAGGCTTTGAAACTCTGATACTCAAAAGACAAATAGAAGGAAATAGGGATAAGGGAAAGCAATGTGTTACATATTTGATTGGCTTTAGGGAGTGAATTGCAGAATATATAACATTTGGAAGAAATAACAAAAAGACAATTCTTAATAAGACTTGCAAAGAACAGGAGGAGGTGGAAGGCCTTGATTGCCTATATCATGAATGGAAACGGCGCATAAAATAATTCTGTTTTGGAACTTTGGAGTAGAGTAGCTGTGCGAAACTATCCCATGTATCATGTAATATTAGAACACTCAAGCAGCAGCAAAATGGAGGACAGTTTGTACATTAAAATGAATACAATTTCGAGAGAGGGAAAAGAATTCAAACGAAAAATCCATCGCAAAATTCAAACTATAATTCAAATTAAAAGTTAAAATGTCAGATACCTCTGTGTGTTTTGTGC
>OZ010577.1:104288376-104308376 GCA_963932145.1 Acanthosepion lycidas | reverse complement strand
AATCGACAGGCCCCCTGACGATTGCTAATCGCATGAAACAACCTGACGCCTCTGAGTGTTGATTCAATTTTCACTTTTATATTTACATAAGCATTATCTCTGATATTGATATCCCAATAAATATACCACACCTTCAAACTATATTTGTTCATATATATATATATATATGTGTGTGTGTGTGTGTGTGTGTGTGACGTCCGCCCGGTGTCGCTGCGCCAAATTTGACGTCAGCCTGGCTGCGTCCGTCGAACTATCCTGTCCTGTGACGAACAACTGGCTTGGTATTGGTCGCGGCACCAAATGTGACGTTCTAACCTTTTGGTGATTCGGATGGGAATCTGGTTAGATTCGGTATCAGCCTTGTCGTTCCCAGCTCGCTTCCAACGTCTGGTTACCGAAGTAACTGCTTTGATTTCCAGTCTAACCTACCCACGTTGTGAATTGATCTCAAGCAGACGAAATCAATCAGTCGCTGGGCCGTAATGCAAGCCGGGTTCGAACAAGGCTGATATCGCAGAAGTATATATAAAAGAAAATAAAATAATAACTCGAAAAGTTTAAATGTGTTAAAAAAGGGATAACAATATTTTATATATGGTTGCTGAATACAGGACTGCGTCTACTTCCCAATCCGCTATATGGATTCGTGACACTTTGTGTTTGTTAGGCGAGTCTTAACACCCTAAGTAGTTTGTGCTTTAAGAAACTGCTTCTTGGTGTATCTTCAGACGATATTTGTGAAACTTGTTTTGGTGGTGTGAGTCTAAGTCGTTCTTCAAAAATAACTTGTTCTTTATTAGAAGATGAGTTCGGAATTGCGTGAATCTTAGTCAGCTTCTGTGAGGCGGGTGCAACTTCAGCTGCGAACTTCGAACTTAACTCAACTGCCTCCCAACTGGAACTCGAACTGAAATTATTTTCGGTCGCTGCGACTTTGCTTATATGGACGCCGACCAAAACCGGGGTGGGCTTGTCGGGGTTTGACGTTCCTTGATAATTCTCAACCCACAATCCACTTATTTGGTTTTGGTCAAGAAAATTTTATTATTTTCCATTTTTGGAAGTCTTCTCGTCCTCCCACCTTCTTCTGTTCTCGTATTGGTATCTCACCATGCCCTCAGAGGGTGTCAACGGGTTTCCCCTCTCTCTCACAGTGGCATCTCACAGCTATCCCATCAATGGGTGCCAACAGGCCTCCCCTCCTGCTTCACATGATTACCTCCGCTTGGCTCTCGTTATCATTCAGCAAACGGGCGCTCAGCAACGTGGGTGTGGCCAGACTAGCCTCGATTTAAAAATCTTGCTCCAAGAAAATTTTTTTTTTTTTTTTCACTTTTCCTTTTCCTTCTCTTCGAGGAGACCTCACACCCTAGACTCCTTATCTTTAACCGTATTACCTGGAATTCGTCAATTAGCTTTTCGCCAGCATCAAGTGGGTGGCCATTTAGACGTATTTGCATTCTTGGTGCCAATTTCTGATCCGATAAAATAATTTCGCCACCACAGACAGTTTTCGACACAAAACAGATGCCTTTTTCCAAACGATATCTGTCCATAGACAAAGGCTTAACCTTTCCTTCATGGTGGTCAGCGGACAATTTTGTTTTTGTAATTTTGCGACAGAGTTAATTTTTATCTATTTAGAATTCTGTCTCTGAGGTTATTTGGCCAACCTGGAATTCGTCAATTAGCTTTTCGCCATCACCAAGCGAGTGGCCCATCAGACGTTTTCGCATTTTGGCGCTATCTATTCCCGATAAAATAAGTTCGCCACCACAGCCAGTTTTCGACACAAAACAGATGTCTTTTCTCTTAATGATTTCTACATATAGACAAAGGCTTAACCTTTCCTTCATGGTGATCAGCGGACACTTTTGTTTTTGTAATTTTGCGACACAGTTAATTTTTATCTATTTAGAATTCTGTCTCTGAGGTTATTTGGCCAAACTGGAATTTCCACCCGCCCCGTAACCTAAATCAAATTAAATCCAGTATCTTCCATTCTCGACAATGGAAATAAAAAAATCTTACCACTTTTCGTTCTCAGAAAATGACACCCCTTAGTGTCCTTTTCGTGATGGCTTCTTATCACCTAAATTTAATTCTCGCCTTTCCATTTTTTTTCTTTCTCTTTTCTTTTTTCTCCATTTTAGCAAGCCAAATAGTGTCACACTCACACACACATATATATATATATGTATATATGTGTGTGTGCGTGTCTGTGTGTGTATGTGTGTCTGTGTGTGTGAGTCTATATATATATATATATATATATATATATATATATATATATATATATATATATGAACAAATATGGTTTTAAGTTGTTATATATATATATATATATATATATATATATATATATATATATATATATATATATATATTCGAACCAAGGCTGGAATTCCACTAGTATGCAGGGTGTTACAGAGATTGAAAGTGAGAGAAATGACTAGCTTTTATGGGCGGGATTGAGGAAAGGATAAAAGATAAATGGGTATAGACAGAAAATGACGATTGACGTTGCATTCAGATTTTTGATGACTGTAGTTCTGAGGGAAGCATGTAAATCCAAATCAAATGATTTCAACAGGCAAGAAATGAAAGAAAAGTAAATTTTTGGAATAAAAATGGCGGATACATTTATCTATTTTGACAGTAAAATTGTGGGACATAAATGCCAATCTAGTAGGAAGCATTAATACATGTAGTCGGAACATTAGGTTAAAAAAACTCATCAGATCAGTTGCCAAAAAATAATTGTAGAAAAGACAGAGAGAAACCGCATCACGGCTGTGAAAAAAGTTATTGGAGTCGCGATGCCATGTAAATATCTGTTACTTTGCAGATCTTTCTGTGGTTTTTGTCAAGAACCTCCGGCTGAATAGCATGTGCACTAGACCAGATATTGCAACAGTATTCAATGAACGGACGAGTGGTAGACTTCTAAATGAGCAAGAAGGACTCTGACGAGAATTATCTTCTAGCTCGACACGGTGACCGAACGTTTCTTACAGAAGATGCAGCTATCGATTCAATGTAGTCATTGCACTTCAAGTCAGTTGAAAAAGTGCAACCAAGAAGGCGGAATGCCTCACCCCCAGGAGTTTAGTATCGGCCATGCTGATAGCTGGGAAGAAACTTCTCTATGATTTGTCAAAGCAGAGCTGCCTCTTTTTTGTGGCATTAAAATTTACAAGGCAGTTTCTGCCTTAGTTAACAACTTATTTGTGGTCATTTTCCACAGCAGCGGCCAGGTTACATTTATCATCTCTGACGAATTTGCTATTTTTGGTAAATGGTAGTATCTTCTGCACAGATGCCTACTTTAGAACTGATGATATCAGTAAGGTCATTGATGAAAATTTGTAACAGGGTAGGACACAGGATAAATCCTTGCAAGTCACCCACGTTCGTGTGAAAAGATCTGGAAGCGAGCCTGCTCAGAACGACATGAGGGGGGATGTGATGAAATCAAACTGTCACCTCGGCCAGTCTTCTGCGATTTTAATTTAGTAATGATATCCGAGACCAGTGACGGAATTATGCGCAGATCACTCAGTAGAACTTTTTTGTATAGGTTGGAATAAGCTGTGGGTACTCCAAACTAGTCGAGTCCTGTGTTGGGAGAGAGAATTTCGAGCAAAGAATTCAACCTTAACTTCCATAGATGACATGACTTGATTGATTGAATAGAGGAGGGATTGAGAATTTGTTGTTGTTCAGCACACTCTTGCAAAACCGCCAATAATCTCTAGAACCGAACTTGCGAAATGCTATACGCTGTTTCATTCTATCAGCAAAAGAACCTTCGCTTTTTGGGCCACACGCTTGTGCAGAGACAAAGAGACGTTTGTTGCAATCAGACGTGTCGCTCTGGTACAGCCGAAAGAAATGATTCCGGTTGACTATAGCAGTCGACCAATCAGGTGAGAACCAAAGACATGAAGGCGGTTTAAACTGGTATTTTCTTGCTGAAATGAAAGCGCACAGACGCACATTTTTGAACACGGTTATTAAAAACTTCATTCTAATATAAGTCACGTAATAAATCACAGAACGAGTCCCAATCCGCACACTGTTAAAAACAATTTAGTAGGAGATTCTTGGCAGTTGTGGAAGTGGAAAGTAATATTAACAGACGCTACCGCATAATCATGTTTGCCAAGACGACAGAGATGCATAATGCGAAATAGGTCAGAGATAGATGTAAAAAGAGATCTAGGAGAGAAGCGTTTCCGTCACGGTTACAGGGGAAATGCGTGGAGAATTTTACCACTTCCGTTGGAGATTGAATGATTGAAAAATTTTTGGTTTAGATGCCAGTGAAATCAGTGACGGAGTGTTTAATCCACCTTTCATGGTGGGAATTAAATTCACCGAATGCAAATATATTTGAAAACGGGTATAGGGCGATGTCCATGTCTCTATTATCAGTATCTAGCAGGCAACAGTTCTGAGAGCATGGGGAACCGTTGAGAAAGTGGAGATAGCTGATTGAGTTAAGTGCAGAGAGACGGAGACCCATGTAAGACTCGTCTGGGGATTTAATCGAGAGTTCTTTAGACAGCGAGACATAAACTGCTAGGCCAAGGATGTGGACATTAGCGTCCTTCGTAATGAAAGGAAGATAGCCAGAAATCGTGCAATCAATAGAGGTGATTGATAAGTTAAGACTAGTTACGAAGTGAGCGAGGCTGTTCAGAGACATTTCGAAGAGGAAATATTCCAGACAGAAGATGGTACGAATGCCATAAAGTTTGAGCGGTTTATGTGTTTTTCTGTTCTTTTTTTTTATTTTTTGAGTAGGTTTAGTTTTATATCTTTGGTCGCTTATAATGATATATGTTATTTTAGCAAGGAAATGTCTAGTGTAGTAGTAACCGACGGTCATTTAATGTGATATGTGCATTAGGTACTGCAGCATAGTGTGGCCTCCAGGTTGCCTACCGGAGGAGCTTACAGGGACACACTTCCAGGTGTGACATGGAACTGCAAGAACCCTGATATTATGCGACTGCTGAACAGAACAGCCTCTCATGAACTTACTCAAGTTTCAGGGGCTTCTATCTACCAATCGTGAACAGCAACCAGAAAACTGTCAACCCGGTATCCGCAGTATGAAGAGACGCTGCCACCATCCACACATATTACAAAAAATTCATGAGTTCATGACTATTAAACCCTGATGAAATGAAAAAAGCCGGGAACCCATTCCTAAACAGGAAACAAAGTATGGACTTCTACTCCTGCTAAAGATAATAGGGAAGAGTATGGACTGGGTGATAGTGGGAGAGGAGGTAATATTTATTAGTTTCTCCAGAATCTTACAGGAGACGCTTCAATTGCTTAGTTCCAATATTTAAATTGGGCATTTTATGGGCAGCGCTCGCTGACTTGATTCCAGTGACGATTTTGTACAATTATAGCGACTTTGAAGTGAATCTTTCCGATTTCCATGGCCGGAAGCATACAGTTATCACTCACATTGTGTGGGTGCTGATGTTACGGGATGGGGGGTGTTGAAGTACCGATTTTCTTAATCTACAGCTTCTGTCAAAGAAATTAGAATTATTTTCAGATACCAAGAACTACCAATCAACAACAAACGAGTAAGACTTGAAATATTATATATGTGGACGCACAATTGAATGAAGTCGATTAAAATGCAAATGTATTAATTTTTAACTTAATAAAACTCTTATACGTTTCTGTACTGTTTCAAACATATATATATATATATATATATATATATATATATATATATATATATATATATATATATATATACACACTTTAATATTTCATGCAATATAATTGGAACAAAATGGAAAATGGTCATAGAATTCTTTTAATATACAAATTCTGAAAAATACAATGATCTGTTCAGGACTCCAGTAATAGCGATATTTATACGGAAAAAGAACCAGATTATATTTATCTTTACAATGATCTGCAGATATAGCATACATAATATATCCGCCAAAAAGAGAATTTTCCCATTCAAGCGGAATATTTGTAGTGTTGTTCCTAATAACATGCTGCTCCTAAAAAAACATCTAAAAGAAAGATTGATATTTATTGCTTAACGATCGGTCTTGCCAGATTTTGTCCATTCTGTTTTGTTCACTGGAAAAGCCTGGAATATATCTTCTGACAGCAATAAGTTAAGTAATAGAGTAGACTAGACTCCCTTGCCTTAGTTGACAACAGGTCTAGGAAAAAGAAGATTGTAAATTCAAGAAAATGAAAAAAAAGAACCTGTAGACGCACCATGCTCTATAACAAGAACTATATATGGTCCGCTTATGAATCTAATGGTATAAGCTTCACGTAGTATTATATAAATTTTGGAGGTTAGAACGTCTCTGTCTCTTTTTTTGTTCCAGATGCGTTTAAAAACACACACACACTGGGGAAAAATTAAAAAAGGTCAATGGAGAAATTGATAATTACGTTTTATATCCTAACATTATTAACAATGCCTAAAAATATCAACTTACATATGATTTTGTTAGACAATATAGGAACAATTGAAGAAGACAAAACAGCATTGACGATTTCTCTACACAGCTATCACCGAACTTACAGTCTGCATAAGACAAAACAATGAAAGGTTAATAAGGAAAGCCAAATTTGCAATATCATCTGACACGATAAATAGTGAATATAGAACTATCCAAACGAGAAGTTCAGAATGATAGGAAAATGAGTCTATGAGCATTTACAGTCCAAATTGTGGAATTGCGGATGAGATGTTATGAACTCATGAGAAAAGAAAATGGTGATGATAAACTTAATTTCTTTCTAAATTTCTGGGATGAGAAGTTAGTCTTATTCACATGTAGACAATTGACATTAACTTTGCTGTTATTATCACAAAGTTTTCATTATATTGTTCGACGGTTTTCATCAGATACTTGTTGATTTGGAGCTAAACACTTTATTTATTCTAATAGATATACTGTTAGAATTTCGTTGACCATATCTAGAGGTATATCATCTAATCCTTGTAGTATAAATTGTTCTTTATTAGTAGTTCAATTTCCACTGATTACGAATTAACACTGGCCGGTTCAAAGATCGTGTTAACAAAAGAATGTCACCAAATTCGCAAACAAAATCTTTACCCACCTAGGCTATTTTCACGTGGATAATCCTGAGATGGAAATAAACAGAACTCATTAATTGGTTAGTCACTGAGAACTGTGTGTGTGTAAAACAGAGAAATATTAATAATGATGATATTAATAATAATAGTATTAGGTTGGTGCAAAAATAATGACGTACTAATGTCGTTTTTTGACGTATTTTTAACGTCAAAAAACGACATTATTACGTCATTATTTTTGCAAGATCCTAATAATAATAATAATAATTCAGTGATAAATATCCAGAAACAATTGACAATTTATGGGACTTCACAATACACATCAGAGAGAACAATCAAAGCTAATCGCCCAGGCATCGTTATTAGAGACATCAAACAAGAATATGTATCCCTTATTTAAATTGCACTCACTACAGATCTTAAAAAGCTATCATGATACAAGGAACTTGTAATCTAAAACTTTCCACATGAGAACCTCAACAATTCCTGTTGTAGTTTGAGCCGTTTGATTAATTGGAAAAGATTCCAAAAGACTTAATGAAAAGATTCCCCGAAGTCTATGCCTTGAAGTAGAAACATTTTTTCACGAGTACAGAAGACATTTTACGTAGAGCTTTATGTATGTAAACTATGTGTGTGTTTTTTTTTTGGTGGGGGGAGTGCTTAAATTTCTCAGTGGAAAAAGACATGATGACATTTCTGAACTTAGGTTTCTAGTCGGGACACATAAATTAATGAGTACACGCCAGAAATGAAAGAAAATAAATAATAATAGAATAACAATCGTCTGGCACACGCCAATCCAAACTGACAGGGAAATATTAGGTTGGTGCAAAAATAATCACGTAATAATGTCGTTTTTTGACGTATTTTTAACGTCAAAAAACGACATTATTTTTGCACCAAACTAATAAAAACCAACAGACCTGATATTAACATAAAAGACAAGAAAATCAGGAAGTGTATGCTTATTGACATAGCAGTACCATCTGAGAGAAACATCTACTTGAAAATTATCGAGAAACTGTCCAAATAGCAGTATTATATCAATAAAATCCCGGAATGGATTACTGAAGGTATTACATAACTGATACCAAAGACAACTGAAACATACGACCCGAAAAATTATAGACCGATAACATGTCTCTCCACAACGTATAAGTTAATCACGTCTGTACTGACGAACCGTACTTATTCCTTTTTCGAAACAAACAGCATTCTTCCGATGGAACAGAAGGGATGCAGAAGAGTTTCATGTGGCTGCAAAGATGAACTGCTGATAAATAAAATGATCCTGGAAAATTGCAGGAGACGAGGTAGAAATTATAGTACAGCGTGGATTGATTATCATAAGGCTTTTGATAATGTTCCACATTCTTGGATCCTTAAGACTTTGGAAATGTACAAAGTCTCCCCTGTGGTATTAAATTTCCTTAAGCACAGGATGGGAATGTGGAACACCAAACTATACCTTAGTCACACCGGGCGCACTGCCATATCCAACCGTCTGAATATCCGACGTGGAATCTTTCAAGGAGACTCTCTGTCACCCATTCTGTTTTGTTTATCCTTAATCCCTCTTACGCATGAACTGAACAACAGTAGCTATGGTTAGAATATAAATAAGAAAATATTCAATCACCTACTTTACATGGATGATCTCAATCTCTTTGCCAAAGACGACAATGAGTTGAAAGGCCTCATCAATATTGTAAAATACTTCAGTGACGGCATAGGTATGGACTTCGGATTAGATAAATGTGCAAAATTAACATTCAAGAAAGGTATAATTACAGAAACACCCTTAATAGATTTAGATTTTGTCACAAAGATTAGGGAATTGGAGCATGATGAAGCTTATAAATACCTAAGAATTAGCGAAGGAGATGGCATACAAAACTCCCAAATGAAGGAAAAATAAGAAAAGAGTACTACAGGCGTGTACGTCTGGTACTAAATACTGAGCTAAACTCAAAAACAGAATATCAGGCATAAACACATTGGCTGTCCCTGTGGTGCAATACAGCTTTAATGTCCTTAACTGGACCATAGCTGAAATTAAGCGAATGGACGTCAAAACGAGAAAACTTCTCACTTGCTATCGCATGCATCATCCTAAAAATAATGTTGATCGTCTGTATGTGACCAGATCCGAAGGAGGCAGAGGATTAGTTCAACTAGAACTATCCTACAAAACTACAGCAATTGGCCTCCAAAGATACTTGGAAACTACAGAAGACTGGATGATGCTATGCGTCAAGGAACATGAAAGTAGTAAGCGTCTTTACTCCGTAATAAAAGAAAACAACGAATTCAAAATTGAGTTTAAATTGG
This sequence comes from Acanthosepion lycidas, assembly GCA_963932145.1. Taxonomy (NCBI): domain Eukaryota; kingdom Metazoa; phylum Mollusca; class Cephalopoda; order Sepiida; family Sepiidae; genus Acanthosepion; species Acanthosepion lycidas. The sequence continues at coordinate 104,298,931 of OZ010577.1, read as the reverse complement.
GCGTAGAGATGCAAGTACAGGACAACACACCGGCTGAAACTGCAAAATACTTAAAAAAGACAGCAAAGACGAATGGAACCGACCAGATAGAGAAGCGATGGCAAAATAAACCGCTTCATGGCCAATACTCTGTCTGTACCAAACAAGATGACGTAAACAAAACCCGTACCCATTAGTGGCTACGTATTGCTGGTTTGAAAGCTGAAACTGAAGGTTTTATCCTTGCTGCAAAGGACCAATGCTTGCCAACTATTATCAAGCACATATACTAAAATATACTTACCTGGTCTGTAAGTGCCTGGCTTATTTCAGAGGGTATCCCCCAGACGAGGCTCTGCCGTAGGGCGGAGTTTCGCCTCGGGAAACTGACCCCGTTTTTTATGTGGTCTGTAGGGAAATTTTTCTCGAGCCTACGGGCTCCGATACCCCACTTTAAACGCGGCCTTGTGCCACATCTTGCTGCGTGGGGCAGCGGGTAAATAATTATACTAAAATATCGTGTCAGCCCAAAATGCAGATACTGTGATAAATATCCAAAAACGATTGATCATCTTGTATCAGGCTGCACGATATTGCCACCCACTGAATATAAAACCCGGCATGACAGAGTGGGCCAATATCTACACTGGAAAATCTGCAACTTCTACGGGAGTGAAACTGAAAGAAACTGGTATGAACACCACCCAGACCCGGTTACAGAGATAGGACCCGTTACAATTCTATGGGACTACACAATACACACTGACAGAACAATCAAAGCCAACCGCCCATATATTGTTATTAAAGACCACAAACAAAAACGGTGCCTCCTTATTGATATGGCAGACCTTGCTGACTGCAATGTATCTTTGAAGATATTCAAAAAGCTGTCAAAATACAAGGACCTTGAAATAGAAATCTCGAAAATGTGGCATATGGGAACATCAACAATCCCTGTTGTAGTTGGAGTCCTAGCACTGGTTGGAAAAGATTGCAGTAGACTAATTGAAGGGATTCCTGGAAGTTCATGCCTGAAGGAGATACAAAAAATTGTTCTGACAAGTAAAGCCCACACTTTACGAAGGGCTTTTCCTATGTAATTTTTTTTTTTTTTTTTTTTTGTCAGTGGAAAATATCATGATGGCATTTCTAACCGTAGGTCCCTGGGCGGGACCTGGAAAGAAATGTGTAAACGCCAGAAATTAAAGGAAATAATAATAATAATAATAATAATAATAATAATAATAATAATAATAATAATAATAATAATATACATTCAAGTAGTAATATATTTTAGAGAATAATAACATAATTTTCTCTGAAATATTGAAATTACAAAGAAAATGATCTCTCAATCCATATCGGAAAATTAGACCGATTTCTTTTCAGCAAAACAGAATTCGCTAAAAAAAGGATTTACCTATTACTGCGTAGGTCCTTTTAAAATTGAAAAAAAAATGTGTAACGATTAAAAGTCATATAAACTTTGCGATAATCCAGATAAAAATTTGAAGCATCTGAAAAATGTGAGATTGTCCATCATTACGGAAGTCTTTACAACATGTCTGGAAAATCTGGAAAGTCTTATGGAGATGTGAGAACTTAGATGAAGAATAGAAAATATTCAGATGGTGCAATGAAAATCAGGTAGAATATCAAGCCTGCTCGAATACTGTGGGTAGGTTTTGTTAGTTACTCCCTAATTTAAGACCGACAGATTTGAATGAGTATTAGTACTAAAATTCTTACAACTAGTAACAATACTACTACTGATACCCATAATATTAGGTTGGTTCAAAAATAATGTCGTTTTCTCACATAGTAACATATGTGAGAAAACGACATTATTTTTGCACCAACATAATAATAATATAATACTTAAGAGAACAGTGCGATTTTAGAAGAGAAAAAGAAAAAAAAAAAACTCTGTTCGGCAACGTTGAACCATATTTCGACAATAATTCAGATTTCTTTTCTTTTTCTTTATTTAAATCAACCTCTTTCCTTAAGTGTTGAATATATTGAGAGTTCCGTCTATCATTTTGTTTAATAATATATTGTGGTGTCTGTGTAGGAAATAGGAAATTGATGTCGGCGGGAAATGGTACAGCCACAAGGGGATTGAGAAAAAAATAAGTCAGAATATTGTACTATTTCAACATCCAAACAAACCACATCGTTGAAACCAGTACACCAGATATCACCATCTTTGACAAAAATAAATAATACCCCTCTCATTGATGTTGCCGTTTTGGGAGACGATAATATAAAGATCAAAATAAATGACAAGCCTAATCAACTCACCTAATTCTAGATTAAATTTGCCAGCATATGGAATGCCCTGATCAATAATATCCTTGTTATCACTGGTGCTTTGTTGTTTGATACAATCGAACCTTGTCGTCCGTGATTGACAAAATATGAATAAATCGTAGTGTTTGATAGATTCAAAAGACTGCACAGCTTATCACTGCAACTATTTTGCAAAATGTGCTTGATGAAGAACACCAATGACGCAATATCTCCAGATGGAAACTAACCTCGCCCAGACCCAGTTACGGCATTAGGTTCACAAGGTACACAGATACAACAAGCAAAGCTACTCACCCAGACATCGTAATTAGAGACCACAAACAAAAAAAGTACTTCCTTATTGGTATGACTGTCCATAAAGACTGTAAAATATCTTTGAAGATCTTCAAAATACAAGAATCTTGAAATCGAAATCTGAAAAATGTGGCATATGAGAACATCAACATTTCCTGTTGTAGTTGAAGCCCTCGGAGTGATTCGAAAATATTCCAATACACTCACTGAAGTGGTTCCTGGTAGACCGTGTCTTAAAGAGATACAAGAAATTGTTCCCGCGAGTACAGCCCACAACATAATAAGGGGTTTATTTATGTATTTTTTTACAAATTTTAAGTATATGTCATGATGCCATTTTTGACATTAGAACTCTGATCGGGACCCGGAAAGAAATGAGTACACACCAGAAATCAAAGAAAATACAATAATAATAAAAATAAACTAATAGTAATCGGAGCGCTGGGCCTCGTAAGAGAAGTCTCCGAGTTAGCATCAAAATAAAAGTTGCCTAGAAGAATGCCCTGCTAGGAACATCATATAGACTAAGAAAAGCGCTATCAATTAAATGACAGTTCTCTTATAGGTCCTAAGGACCATAGTTTGGACACATCTCTACAGGATACAAAACAGAAAACATAGCATATAATAATAATAATAATAATAATAATAATAATAATAATAATAATAATAATAATAATAATAATTCCGCCAAACTATAATTGGGAGATGAACTACCCTATAAAAACTTGATAACTACCACTCCCATTGGCGTCAGAAAGTTGAACATGTGTTGAATGACAAACTGTGACTGTCTCTCAAAATGTAAGCCATCGTAAATATCAAAGCATTTGAAATTACGTTTTGTTTTTTTTTTCCTTAATTTCATTTTCAGTCTCCTTGATTTTTATTAAACTTTAATACTTTCACTTTAAATTATTGTAATAATCCTCAATATTAAAGTATGTCTACATCTGATATTTCATCCGGTAGTGTTCAATGCGACTTATATCACGTTGAAACTTAGTATAGTCAATACCATCTCTATATACCTATGCTACCCCACTGATTACAGTACTGAATAATGAAATATTTAACAATGTATATACGAATAATCCCTCCACGAGCTAATTGGCAGGACGATCGCTCTGGTCTTGGTCGACTGTTTTCCTAGAGCTGGTCACGACAAATTTACCCCTTGGTGGTCAAAGATTAAACACAAAAATTAACGAATCTCACTGACTACGAACAAATTTTTATACCAAATCGGCTGTCACCCGGGTCCAAAAAGACCGCGTACTTCAGAGAGGAACTAGTCTAAGGAACGAAAAATCTGTCACTGGAAGAAATTCTTTCAACAACGAAGAGATACTTGGTCACCAACCTCAAACAATTTCCAACTTTGGGCCAAGTGACTCAATGCGAAATCAACAAATAAAAAAGCCAACTAAATTCGCTCGCGAAGAGTATCAACATCAATTTTACTGCAATCGATAATCAAGATGAGATCACCACGAACCACATATACTAAATATGGAGAACTATGGTAGGACGTGAATTAAGACTTCATCTCAACCCAATCATGCTTGCCAATATCTACAGTTAAATCATGCGAAAAAAAAACCCTCAGAAATAGATAAGATAAAATTAGATATAAGACAGAATACAAAAAACCCATCAATCAAACAATAAAGAGAAAAAATGACAGAGGATGAATTAAAAACTAAAATAAATGAGATACGAAGAATCTGTGACATAACCTACAGTTATCCAGACGATGTCACTGAAGGTGAGTCTGTCTAAATTCAGGTAGAATTCCTTGAAACTTCACGTTATCCAGGTACACCGCAGAAACACTCTCACACAAATGCCAGACAGAAAACAGCTCCCAAAAATTAATATGGCAATGTCCAATTAGCATATTGTGCAAATATACAACGCTGCACTGGAAACACTGTCAACGGACAAACCACTGGGGGACATCGTAGAATTTAAGAATGTCATATGCACAACAGCTTAACATTTACTGGGAATCTTGGGATAAAGACAATGAAAAGATTAAAAAAAACAGAGTCAGAGAGCCAGCATGGAAGACAAAACAGTTGCGAGAAATAAAGAAAACCAGGTGTAAGATTCCGAAATTCGATGAGATCACTTGAAACCCAAATGTCTCTACGCGCAAATGCAAGATCAAGCTAAAATAAAAATGAAATCCTTAAATCAGGGGTCGGTAACTCATTGGACACCGCGGGCCGGATCGTGTTATAATGACGGGTCGCGGGCCGGACGAAAGCCATTAATAAAATATTAAGGAAAATTACATATGAACATATGTTCATATGGTTGCAAAGATCAGTTACTGATAAGCAGAATTATTCTGGAAATTTGCAGGAGATATGTAGAAATCTTAGCGCAGCATGGTTAGACTAACGTAAACCTGTCAACCTAAATATTTAAAAACATAATGAAAATAGACATTGCAAAATCAGAAAAAGAAAAGTAAATCTAAAATTAAAAAAAAAACACCTAACAAAAATTACTTTTCCTCAAGAAACGTCCAAATATTTCAAAGCGAAAAAAATCAACCGAAGTGAAATGGATGAAATTATGACGTGTAGGTTTGAAACTGTTATTGAAAATTGTTCCACAAACGAACCACACACACACACATCAAACAAAAACGAAGCACATATACTCATACATACGAGTACAAATAGTTGCAAACATATACACTTACGTACGTACACATGCGGTATCATCCACACATTCATGAGGCATGTATGTATAATGCGCGTATGTTTAACTGTCTTTAGATTTCTGCTACCTCGCATGTCAGTCCCTCCCTGGCTTCTTTCAGTTTATCATCCCTTTCGCTTCTGTTATCTTTTAATGTAGCCAAGGGTCATAACAAATATGTATCCATCATTTGACATTAAATGTAGGCAACGCAACTTTGTAAAATAAGTCTCATGAAAGATAATTGGCATTAGTTTAATTCGAAAGCCTCGTCTCTCGTGTTAAAAATAGAGTCATTAGTAATCAGATTCGCGGGCTGGTCAAAATGCCTGCGGGACGTAGGTTGCCGACCCTTGCACTAAATGAAATTCCATCAATCAAGGAAATGCTTAAGTGATACCGCAGTTAAAGGGAATAAAACAGATGATACGTTAAACGTTGTAAGTTCTATCCGAAAAGCAAAATAATCCAAACGGAATAAAAAAATTTACAGGTAATTTTGAAAAGCAGCTATACATGTCAAAATGTAAGCATCTAGGTGCAGAAGTTTTAAGTGAATATTTGAAGCAGCCCAAACAAATATATATCCAATGCAGAATGGATCCAATTTAAAAAAGAACGAATGCTGTATGAAACGCTGCAAGTCTGGAAAGATATAACCACGAATAATTTGATGCAAGCTCAAACGAAATCCCCAAAATAGAAATCCCGAGAAAATGACAAGGCAACCACATTCTGGCTTTATCATCTCTCATCAGTCCATAAAACATTGCACAAGTTCGGTCAATGTTTATAAATAATCCCAATGAAATCCCGAAATTGGTCACTGAAGGTTTTACATATCTCATGCCAAAAACGATTGGAACAGATGACCCGAAAAATTATAGGTCAATAACATGTCTGTTTACAACGTATAAATTGTTCCCGTCTGTCCTAACAAACCGTACTTACTCTTATTTCGAAACAAACATTCTTTTACTGGAACAGAAGGGATGCAGGAAAGGTTCATATGGTTGCAAAGATCAGTTTCTGATAAGCAGAATTATTCTGGAAATTTGCAGGAGATATGTAGAAATCTTAGCGCAGCATGGTTAGACTAACGTAAAGCCTTTGATAATGTGCCATAATCTTAGTTCCTTAAGAATTTGAAAATGTATAAAGTCTCCCACGTGATAGTAAATTTCCTTAAACACAGCATGGGAATGTGGAACAGCATATTATACCTAAATCACACCAAATCATTTCCAAACGCCTGAATATGCGACAAGGTAGCATTCAAGGAGTCTCCCTGTCATCCCTACTGTTTGTCTGTCCTTAATACCCCTTATGCATGAAATAAACAACAATAGCTATGGTTACAACCTAAACAAGAAAGTATTCAATCATCTACTCTACATGGATGATCTCAAATTCTTTGCCAAAGAAGACAATAAGTTGAAGGGTCTCGGCAGTATTGTAAAATGTTTCAGTGACGATATAAGTATGCATTTCGGATTAGATGAAATAGCTTTCAAGAAAAGCATAATTACAGAAACACTTAATAGATTTAGATTTTGCCACAAATTTTAGGGAATTGGAACAAGTTGAATCCTATAAGTACCTAGGAATTTGCCCCAGAGTCTCTGCAATAAGGAATTTATTTTTTCTCGCTGGACACATTAGTAAACGATTTGTCGGGTGTTATTATTATTATTATTATTATTATTATTATTATTATTATTATTATTATTATTATTATTATTATTCCTGCTGTTATTCTTGTCGTTGCTGTTGTTCTTGTCTCAAAGAAAATTAGAAAAAATAAAATAAAATAACAATCATTATATATATATAATGAAGAAAATAATCATCAAATTGGTAAGATCAATTATTATTATATTCATTTTTCCTTTGATTTCTGCTGTACACTCATTTCTTTCCGGATCCCAACCAGAGATGTAAGGTCAGCAAAGGCATCATGACATTTTCACTGAAAAAAGAGACAACCTAAGACAACAGATTGAACATAGCCATTCTTAAGGTGTCGGCTTACCTGTGAGTAAAATCTTTTTTGTATTTCTTTAAATAATGGGATACAAGGAAACACTTCAATGTGCCTGTCGGTACCTTTTTTCAATGAAGCTGATGTCTTCAAATACAACTGGAATTATCGATGTTCTCATGTACCATTTTTTTAGATTTCTACTTCAACATCCTTGTATTATTATTATTATTATTATTATTATTATTATTATTATTATTATTATTATTATTATTATTTGATTTGATTTGATTTCTGGCGTTTACACATTTCTTTCCGGGTCCCGCCCAGGGACCTAAGGTTAGAAATGGCATCATGACACTTCCCACTGACAAAAAACAAAAAAATTACATAGATAAAGCCCTTCGTAGAGTGTGGGCTGTACTTGTCAGAACAATTTTTTGTATCTCCTTGAGGCATGGACTTTCAGGAATCCCTTCAATTAGTCTACTGCAATCTTTTCCAACCAGTCCTAGGGCTCCAATTACAACAGGGATTGTTGATGTTCCCATATGCCACATATTATTATTATTATTATTATTATTATTATTATTATTATTATTATTATTATTATTATTATCTAATTCTATGATAGAGCATTTGATCAGCCATCATATGAATATCATGAGTTTTAAGTTTTTCTGCATTTTTCTAATATCGATATGTAAGAAGGGAAAAAATAAATAGAATGTTAAGCTGTGTCTATGCCTTAAGCTAAATGAAAAATGTCTAAAAAGATAAAAAAAGAAAGTATTAACTATGTTGGATCATTTCTCTCTTTGAATTTAAAATTGTTAGCACTGATATATTTACCACGTGGGAGAAAAAAAACATAACAAGGTCAAACATTCATATTTTCTTCCTATAATGATGTCTTCAATATATAATTTGTAATGGACTTAGAAATATTGATTACTGTTTTTTCTCCAGAAGAAATGTTTCCGTCGGGTTGAGACATTATTTTATAAAACCAGTTATCCTGGTATAAAATGAAATTGTTTTCACTGATTTAATATGACTTCGACCGTATGAACGCTGTAGGGGTATTAAAGAAGTCTTTTATTGGATGTCATTTACTTGGCTCTACATAATCACAACTTTGCCAAATAACGGAAACCACATGCAGGCTTTTCATAGAAGCAACAAACAAAATGCATAGCACGTGTTATTTGAAGTCATGACATGAACACGATGTTGATTTTCCCACCCATACTGCAAACAAAATGTAGGGAATGAAACACCCATCAGTTATAGAAACAGTGAAAATAGTGGAATTGAGAAATCCATTCCTCTGAGGGAAAAAAAAAACTCATTTAAGCCATTGAATCCTGACCAGACGATGAGTACGGATCTCCAGAACTAGACCCTTGCTGTCCATCTGTGTTGTCCATGAATCTGGGCTGGTTCAAATGCTTAAGAGAAAGATTTTTTTTTTTTTTTATACTAACCCACCTTAACACTAATTGTTCAGTTAATGAATGTCTAATTTTCCATAAAAGAAAACGGCTAACCTCACACATTAGCTATTGTTTAAATATATGAGTCAAGTTTTTTTAATTTTATATATATATATATATATATATATATATATATATATATATATATATATCACAAATAAATTACTTGCACATATCGAATGTAGATATAATGGAGTAGATTTTATGAAGTTATCAACGACTTAGCCATATCTACTCTCTTCCTCGAAAGAGCAGGAGGAGTATGTTGTAATTTTAAATTGCTTGACTTGTTGATGTCATAATACTTTTCAAATCACTCGTTTCCTGGTAATTGATTTGTGGTATATCCAATCTGAGAACAAAATGCCGCCAACCCTATTGGACAAGAGCAACTAAAGTAAAACTCAAACATTATTTCCTTTTGAATATCTCATTTACTTCCACATCAAAGGTTATTTCTGAGACAGTATCCTTTAGAAGAAAGCTTTCTGAAAATTTCTATCTCGGTATGATCTCTTTTCCTAGACGCTATGACAGTGAGGAGAACTGAGCGAAGAAAATATGAGGAATCAGTTTGTATTTTACATATTATTTAATCAGGATTTCAAATTTAGATGTTATTTAAGATGTATAATAATTTCTATAAAGTTTATTTAATATTATGCTGGAAACAAAACCCTGCTAAAGCAAATAGAAAATTATTATTCTTACAATTGTTGAAGAATACGGCGGACAAGTAACAAAGGATAAACACAGGTAGAAAACAGGTTCATTTCTCACTCTTATTCTTCTTCTTATTCTTTTGCCCTTAACCCTCGAAGGAGTCTTTGGAGCGCCGACATGGTGTGTTGTCCACCATTCTCTTGTATCTGTCACAGTGGTGTGCCAGAACATGGGTCTGCATAAATGGTCTCTTAGTGTGCTCATCATGTGGAACGTATTGGGCCTTTTACGTTCGTGGAACACATCCCTCTCTAGGGTAAAATATAGCCGGAAACGAGTGTGTATTCGGCGTTTTACGCTGGTGAAACCTATACCTCTACAATTTAGAATACAGATGGATTATTATTATTATTATTATTATTATTATTATTATTATTATTATTATTCGCACTTAACCCTAGAAGTAGTCGTTGGGGTGCCAACATTCTGAGCTGTCCACCATTCTCCTACATCTGTCATTGCTTTGTGCCTGAGCCTGAGTCTCCGCGTAAGATTTCTTGGTGAAAAAATCGCCAATAATATTTTGAGAATTACCTCTATGCATTCGTACCACCCGGTGAGAAAGTTTTTTTTTTTTCTTTTCGTACCTGTATTTGTCTAATTTGTCCCTTTTTACCATACATACATTGGTTTATTACTTTATCCTTTCCATGTTGATTAAGCTTTTCTAACATTTCTATAATGTACTGCCCTTTATTAAATGGTTTCGTTTAATATACGAAAGACAGTTATATGGCTTTGTGTATTATTTGCTCGTTCTAAAACATTGAGACGCTGAAAATTGTTTTTCTTGTGACTTAAACAGATCTGGATTAATATTTCCTTTATTTCCGCCTTCATTGTCGATGCTGAGAAGAATAACTATTTCCATTACATGTTAAATTATCCTGAGTGCTTGATCACCTGGTTTCCTTGACGGAGTTATGGCAATTTATCTACTGAAATACTCCAGTGTTTCACTGGTGTTGTATATTCCTTGTTCCATTATAAGTACTTGGAAAATTGTTTAGAAAAGACTAATATAAATCTAATAACATTCTTGTCAAGTGAAGCC